>JH720074.1:0-87038 GCA_000231845.2 Tetrahymena malaccensis 436 | reverse complement strand
GCCACTTGGCGGGATTGAACCGCCGACCTTTCGCTTACTAGGCGAATGCTCTAACCACTGAGCTAAAGCGGCGACCTTGAAATTATAAAATAAAAATTAAACTTTCTTTTTTTAAAAAAATTCATAAACTATTTTTATTTAACTAAAATGTTTTTAATGAGAAAGTTAAGAAATCAAAAAAGAGAGCCACTTGGCGGGATTGAACCGCCGACCTTTCGCTTACTAGGCGAATGCTCTAACCACTGAGCTAAAGCGGCGAATTTAATAAATAAGCTGCTTAATTTCTTTAAAAGACCCCTTTTTTATCAAAAGATACTTTAATTAAAAGATAAAAAAGAGAGAGCCACTTGGCGGGATTGAACCGCCGACCTTTCGCTTACTAGGCGAATGCTCTAACCACTGAGCTAAAGCGGCCGAACTTGAATAAGTTTTAAAAATAATTATAATTATGAAAATTTTATTGCTAATAATTATTTTGTTTTTAATACTAAGTTAAGATTAAATTTTGAAAAAAGAATACTCAATTTTGAGTCTCAAAAATTGCTTCAAAATATAAATTACAATAATTAAATCAATCTCAAAAAAAAAAATAGTTCTATAATTATCAATATGAATAAATATTTCTATACTTAAAATTTAGTAAATTTCCTATTAATTCTTTAACCGATAAATTTTAAAAATACCTTTTTAATTCTTTAACAAAAGTTGATTTTTAACAGATTTATAATGGATATATAATACATAAAATTTTATAGAGGTCATAAAATTCTACATTTATGTACATCTTTTATTCAAATATCCTCTGAGCTTTCAAAAGAATTTAAAAAAATTTGGAATGGTTAAACAGTTAAAAATGCAATACTATTATAAATAGTTACGAATATCCTTAAATAAAAATAAAAGATATTATTTATTAATAAATTATTATTTTTAGGATCAAGAGAGAGTTATTTAATAAAAAAATGAATATAAATTTAAAAAAACTTAAAACTTGAATTTTTGTATTTGCAAATATTTTCTTTATTTTATTAAATTTATTTTTTGATAAAAAAACATTCTTAACTTTATTTATGTCAAAGATTGTCAGAGAATTCTATGTGTTTCTATTCTGTAGAACTACTATTCAATTTTCTTTAGAACTTACAAGCTAGGTAGCTAGATATCAAAAATAAGATGAAGATTATAAGTATAACTGCTATACACCAGGTAGGAATATCTTATAAGCTACTACCTTCTTCATTTTTATTTATGTTTTCACAAACTTCATCCCAATTTTGGATTTACCAATCTGTAAATTTCGTTTTGAAATCTGAAAACAGCATAGTATCTTTTCCTTAATTAAATTTTAAATAATCTCCATTATATCTAATAGATATAAATAATTTATTGTCTTAGTTATTTTTTCTAAGCTCAAATAAGATATTGCTAGCAACTTTAACAATATTAGTGAAACATATTTTAGATTCATCCCAATTTTTATCTACTAGCTTTTTCTTGATACAATCATATCCAGTTAAATCAAGAGTATTTAAAATCATATTGATAGTTGTATCATGGGCAAAAAATAGTACTAACTTGTGATCAGTTTTATTTTCTATATAGTAATCGAAATGAGATAAAAGCAAATTATAAAAAGGAGAGGATATAGCTTTAAGTTAATAATCTCTTAAAAAAAATATTATAAAGAATTATAATTATGAAATATCTTGCATAGTCTAGAATAACTCATCATCTATTTATGGATAATTTGAGCCTCCTTTCTATTTTTGGCATAAAATAGCATCCATCCATTCGTAAACTTAGTTAATATCTAAAGGAGTGGAAAGATCACTTTTTATGAATTCTTATATTTTTTATTATAATTAATCAATTTGTGGTTAATAATAATTTGAAACTTCTTGCCATTCCTTGCTCTACATGTTTTATTCTCTCCATTTAATTGATGCACTACAAACATTACCATGAGTCAATAAATACTTATCTTGATCATAAGGCAGTGTTCTTATTGGTATTGGAAAGATATTTTTTCCAATAGATGAATTGCCATCTGGCTTTGTAATATTTTATATTATTTTAGAATCAAAGGGAGGATCGAAATATTTCTAATCAACCTTATTATTAATTGTAGCAGTTTGCTAATACAATCCATGAAGAAAGCTCTAAGCTGATTAAATTGTCCTATTTATTTTTAAATACTGAATTATAAAAAAATTATGGTGATTTATTCAAAAATGTGTAGTTTAACTAGTTTATTCATGCATATTACCTATTTTTGTCTGTTGACTGAACATATATCTCTGAAGGTTCATAATTTAAACTTATTAGCTTTTCATCTTCAGCATATATTTTGTGAAAGACTCTTCCTAGTTCGTTTTATTGCCTCATTCCTACTGGAGTGAGTTCTCCTGAATATTTAATATCTTCTGGATCAGCAAGCTTAGGAGTTTCAACATATCTTGTTCCATGCCTTATCACTGAAACTACTTTAAGCAAAGTACTATCAGATATTATAAATTCTGCATGGCTGAATGTTAAAAGTTATAATATAATTATAATAAATACTTAATAATTCATAGATGTTTATTTGATATGCTTAATTCGCTTTTATCTTAAATAGTCTAAGAAGTATGTTATAAATTAAATAAAGAATTCTAACTAAGCTCTTAAAATACAAAAACAAATTAAAATTTCCAAAAAATGTTTTATTTTTCATTTAAAAAAAAATAAATTAAAAATTTTAAATGTATTTAATAAAATAAACATTTCGAATTTTATAAAAATTAAAAGAAATAATTTAAATTTTTACAAAATATAAAAATTTCATAAATTATTTTTTTAGTCTGTCTGTTTTTATTTATTTATTATTGAATATAAAATAAAAAATTATTGCATATTCATTTTTCATCCTTGAAATTTACATGGAAAGATTTTAATTTTTCCATAACTCTTCTATGGCCATTCTTATTAGCTTTATTAAATTAGGGTTTTTCAACTCTTTTCCTATCAGATGGTTGCTACTCTTAGACAAAATTTTTTAGAATTTCAGAACTTTAAATTATAGGAATGTACTCTAATCCATTTTCATTAGCAGTTATTGATTTATCTACACTCTTAAGAGTTTAACTTCTCAGTTTAGATTCTGGAGAATGAATTAAAACCCTTTCTGAACTTGCCATATCTTATATCTTTTATTATCCTTACATGTTTTAGCTTTCTTGTCCTTAAACTCCAAAATCTACACTTTACTATTCACTACTTTTTCTATCAAACTAAAGTGATGGAGGTCTTAAGAAAGAAGAACTCTTTTAAAAGTTGCTTGGAATTAAGTTAAAAGTAGAGCTATTTCCACGAAGATTTGAGCTAGATGGGAGTGGAGAGGGCCTTTGAGTTTTTGTTGGAGACTCATTAAGCATGCTAATTTCTTACCTCTCAACTGCATCGTGAGTTGAATTCGAATTTTATTACTGTATTTAAACTTTCATTGGTCTCTTGATTCCTGCCCTACTTAGAGGAGGCTTATTAGCATTTTATTTAACCTCTTCTTTTTAATCCTTTTAAAGACTATCTTCGCAAATATTTTGATTATCTTATTTTGTAGAAGTAGGAGACATCGGTACTACTTTATTTAAAGCTATCTATTTTTCTTTCTTTTAAAGCTTTTCTTTAGCATGTTTTAGGAGCTAAAATACTTTGGCTAATACTTCTTTAACGAAAAATCCGAGCTCAAGTATGATAATAAATATTAAATTACCTATTACAATCCAACCTAAAAGCATCTAAGATTCTTCATCACTAAATTTAGGTTCCATGAACAAAAACAATAAGCAAGTACTTGTAAGGAAAAAAAAGCTGGAGATAATATCTCTGTAATTATAAGATTTTTATTTATTTGGCTTTTTTTTTATAACCAAGCATAGCATAAAAAGATTCCAAATATTTAAGCATATCAATTAGGTAAAAGGAGAAAATCCAAATCCACCAATCACAACAGAATAATAATATTTTCTAAGATATTAGATTGGATAATAATATTCAAAGCCAGAATTTTAAGAAATCGAATGTATTTAATGTGTCAGTTTTTTATGGTATATTAAATACATTAAAGCAACAGGAATTAAGGATATGATAAAGCCAAAAGACAGTAAAATATAATTTACTATTTCAGCTATATGATTATTGTATTAAAATTGCTAAGCTTACAGAACGATAGCAACAGTCAATTCTATGTAAATTACGAATAAGAATTCAAAGTAAAAATTAAATGTGAACAGCTTAGTCCTTATGATGTTAACATATTTTTACCATACAGGCTTTATTCTCATTCCCATTTCAATTAAATAGACAATAAAATTAGTCATCAAAATTGTAAGTATAAGTGAAAAGTATTCTCCTATAAATTAATTATTTTAAAATATAAAATTTAAACCAATTTATAAAAAAAAAATAAAAGAACTAATTTGTTACCAAAATTTTCAAGATAAAATCCTTATATTTTTTTGAATTCGAATTTCTCAGGAGATTTATATTCAACTTCATGAAAATCCTCAATAAGCTAAAAAAAGTTTTCAAAAGGAATTTTAACATCTTTTACTGAATTGTAGAAGGAATCCAAGTTGTAGGGAAAACTTTTAATAAATGAATAAAAATGATTAACTTTTCTTCAAACTATTAGATGATGAATTTAATTAAATTTACTCTAAATTAATGAAGTTAAGCAGATATATAAGCTAAGAAACATCTACAGCAGATGCAATAAACTAAAAATTTCCTGAGATTGCTAGGGGTAGTAATGATGCTATGGTAGCCTTTGAAGCTATTTCTGCAGCATTACCTATTGCTTCAGTAGCTTTTTCTGTTGTACCACTTGCTTGGTAGGTTAGTAGCCCTGAGACTTACTAATTATAACTGAATAAATTAGATTAGGAGTTTTAATCAAACATAAATGTTATTGTATAATTTTAACTTGAGGGAACAGAATTAGGAGAAATAGCTACGATAATAGTATTGTCCGAAATTATTTAGGTTGAAAAAGTATATCTACCTGTAAATGACAACACATCAACATTAATATTTTTAGAAAATTGGTTAATATTTGTTATATTTTAGTCAAATTAGATGATAAACTTGTTAGATTCAAATTCTGTTATTTGATAATAAATTTTCACTAAAAGTGTACATTGATTGGCTTAATTAGGCTCATATCCGTATGGACAAGAAGAAACGCATGTATTAATAAAAAGATAGTAAGAATTTTAGCATTAGGTGCATACATTATTATTTTAGCAAACTTAGCAATATGATATTTAGCACTATTAGCTATTTTACTGGCAAATATCTGAACCTGTTACTTGGCTATAACCTTATTAGCAAACACATGTGTTAGTTATTTTATCCAATTACCTAAATTAAACAACTGAATCGCATGAAGTACAAATATTACTACTGCCACTACAAGATAAACAAGTAGAATTGCATTATTAACAAACACCGTTACTATCTAAATACATGCCAACTTTGCAAGTACAAGCCTAATTAGAATTTAGTTAAGCACTTATATCTTTGCATTATAAGCAGCCACTTTGATTACATTTACTGCATCCTATACTACAAGCAATGCAGGTTCCATTGCTGCCTAAATAATAATTGCTTTAACAAACACAAATTTTATTTGTATCTGGTGATGCATTGTTATCGCTACATTACAGGCAGCCACTTTAGTTACACTTGCTGCATCCTGTGCTACAAGCTATGCAGGTTCCATTGCTGTCTAAATAATAACCACTTTAACAAACACACAATTAATTTATATCTGGATATGCTTTACTATCACTACATTACAAGCAGCCGCTTTGGTTACATTTACTGCATCCAATGCTACATACTTAGCAGACTCCATTACTATTTAGAAAATAACCACTCTAGCATACACAGACATTATTTTAATCAGGCTATGCTTTACTATCACTACATTATTAACATCCACTTTAATCGCATTTAGTGCAACCGACACTACAAGAAACACAACTTTGTTATGAATTTAAATAGTACCCACTTTAACATTAATAACAAACTGATAGTGAAGTACAAATTAAACATGGACTGGGACATTTTTAACATATTGCCTAGCCAGATACTTATGTATATCCTGATAAACAATTACATGTATTTGTTGAGCTATCTAATTACCTAAATTGAATAAGTGAGTCACAAGATGTGCATACATTCTAACTACTGCACGTAACGCAAGTTGAATTACATGCTTAGCAAACACCATTACTATCTAAATAAAAACCATTTTGACAGATACAAACTTTACTAGAATTCGGTGAAGCTTTGCTGTCACTGCATTATAAGCATCCGGTTTAATCGCATGAGCTACATCCTAAGCTGCAAGCTTAACAAACACCACTAGCATTTAAGTAAAAACCACTTTAGCAAACACATACCTTACTAGCATTGACTAAAGCCTTACTATCAGTACATTATAAACATCCACTTTAATCACAACTACTACAACCTATGCTACAACTAGTGCAAGCTAAAGAAGAATTTAAATAATATCCAGTTTAGCAAGTGTAGCAAGATGACTGGGATGAGCAAGTTAAACATGGAGCTGTACATGATATACATGAGCTTGTAGGAGGATCATAGTATTTACCACTTATGCAAGTACCACATTATGTTGAAGAATTTCCAAAGCATGTCTAGCATGTTGAATAACAACTAAATTAAGTAGAAAGATCTACCTCTGTAATAATAAATTAATATAAATTAATTTAGAGAAATGGAAATTTAACTAATTACTCATTATGTTGTTGCTTGCATCATAAGCGATTAGATAATTAGCATTCTTTTATTAAATAAATTATAAATGATTTATTTATTTATTTAAAAATATAAAATATACGTAGGCAGGATACACACTAATAAAGTTTGAAGACTTTGGATTATTAATGGTTTCTTAAGGCACAGATTAATTATCGATTAGATAAACTTTTAAAAAAATTAATAAATATTTCAAAATTTAGTTTTTAAAAATTTACTCTGTAGTTTACTATTAGTGACTACTACAATATTAAAATTTACTATTGATATATAATCAGGGGTAACTTAAAGTGCTTTAAAAAAGGCTAAGGTTGCAGTATAGCTTGATTCATTAATATTATATACTCCCAAATTATTATCTGATCCTTGAGTTATTATAATCTTTTTCTATGGAACCTTTTGTTAAAAATATTGTTTGTTTTTTATTTCACAAACATAAATTTATTTATTTACTGGATAAATTTAAGTAAGGGATTAAGTAATAGGATAGCTTGAAAGTACATTTGTAAATGATATTGTTGTACCAGGGGCATTAATTATTTAGTTTTTCATATCTAATTTTATATTTTAGGCTCTAAATTAAAATTTAAAAGTTACTTTTAAATATTTACATATTAGACTTTAGTCGCATCCAATGATTATGAGGTTGTTTGTCTATAAAATAAAATAAAATGTAAATGAAAAATTAGTATTTAATTTAAAATATACATAATAAACTCCTTCGACTATGCTAATGCAAACATTATTAGGTAAATTAATATTGTAAAGAACTGAATTGTAATAAACTATTATTTTTTGTTTTATATTTTAAAAAATATTTTTCTAAAAAATAATATTTACTTGCAGTAGTGCTATCTGTATAAATTATTTAGTAGGCCTTTTATATTATAAAATTATGTTAAATTAATGACACCTACAGAAATTTTCAAATTTATACATTTAAATATGAATATATTTAGCTCAAGCTTGAAGCTATCTTTGTTCCAAATGGATTTTGCAAAAGCACTTAAGATGAGGTGTATGAAGTATCTATTTATTTTTAATTTAATGTTATAAATTAATAAGCTAAGTAAAAATAACTCTACCATATTATTTAGAGCCATCTGCATATATTATTTAAGGCTTTTGAAATAAATAAAAAATTTTGAATGCTATGTTTTAAATTAAATTATTTTACTGAATTATTAGCAACCATCGAAATACATTTTATATTTTATAGAAATTTGAGGTATACTGAAGGACTATATTAGTAAACTAATTGAAAAATAAATTTAATATCATAATTATTTTGAAATGTCAATTATTATTACTAGATAATTAATTATGGCCAGTGTTACAAACTGCAAAGTCATTTGAATTCAGCACAAATAGTGAGCCAATTTGCGAAGGGTATACAGTCAATTGAGTTACAGTGGATGCTCTTTAAATCTTTAAAAAAGCAAAAAATTAAAGTAGTGAAATGATTATTTTAGATATTTTCATATTTTGTTCCTTTCTTTTTTTTGAGTAGATTAATTAAAATCTGATTGATTATATATTGCGCAAAATAAATACATTAAATTTCTTTTATGTTTAATCAATAAATTGCTTTAAAATAAATCTTTAATTGTATATATATTTTTTTAATCTTAGATAGTAAAAAGTAATACCATCTTGCTTTTTCAGCCCTTTTAATCAATCTTGTTTACATTTTTCCAGTACAATTTTTTAAAAATTAATATTTTCAAATTTGGTTACAAAAATTTTTTTGCTTTTCTAGTACTTGAACACACTTAAGGGGACCATTCATCTTTAACTTGCAAAATGAATTCTTATTTCCTTAAAATCTACATAAAATTTTAACCTTTTATTTTAAATACAAATTAGTTAAGGACTTTAAATTAAAAGTAGTGATTATTAAAAAATTGCTCCATTAGATTTTCAAAAACAAAAATAAATACCATTTTAATAAATACAATTAATTTAGAGATTAGTGAAATTTCTATGATTCACGACAAATATTTGTTAAATATGTATAAGTATGATTTGAATGCATTATTTTGAATCAGTATTTCAGATTTTTTAGATTTTAATATATTAAAAATTAGAAAGTAAAAAAAATAAGGAGTTGTTAATCCAAACCTTTTTCGTTTATTGGCTCGTTTATCAATTAAATATATATTAAAAAGGTTTCTCTTATATGCAAATTTTAATGGATATTATTTATTTCTAAATAATTTTTTAAAAACCAAATCAAATAGATATATTTCTCATAGTTTTCAAATTAGTAAAGTGAAGAGTTTTTTAAAACAATAATTTTAAATAAAAAACTATTATAAATAAGTAATTTCCCAAAATCTAGTATTTTTTATTTACTATTTAAATAAAAATAAAAGTTTTTTAATATTATTTTTTTTTTTCCTAAAATATATGATTGAAATCTTCTTATTGATCTATTTTAGATTAAGATGAGCTAGAATGTCAATAGTAATTTTTAGCGTAATAGTAATCATTTAAAATTTAGGATTAATGAATTATAATTTTTGAATTCATAAAATGTTTTTTACTTTTATGTGAAATTATTATATTTAAAATGCTTTTTTACTTCACTTCAATTTAGCATCCAACTTTTTAAGACTTATTTCTACCTTTTACTCAATCTGATTATGATGAAAAATTAAACAGAATCTTATTTTACTTTTTCATATTTTATCTTTCATATAAAGAAGATTAACCATAAATAATTATGAATAAAAATGATTTTAGTGTAAACATAGATAAGATAGATTTATTTAATAATTTTTCAATGTTTATTATCTAATTAAATCAATTTAAAAATGACATTTTATTTGAGTAGAATATTATTTATTATGTATCTATTCAAAAAATAAAAAAATATATTGCTTTAAGTTTCTTGCTTTGATGATAAAAAATAAATCGACTTTCCTTAATTCAAAACAATATTAAAAAAATATTAAAGGAATTATTTTATTGATCTGGAAGAAATTAATTGTCTTTAAATAAAATATATTTTTTTAATTTTATTAGAATCAATTTTATTATATAAACTTTTGAATATCATTTCATAACGTTAAATAAAAATTTATTTAAATTCAATAATTGTATTGCTGTAAACATTATTTGAAATAAATACATTTCATATTGACTTATTATTAGCTCTATTAAAATATAAATTTGAAAGAGAATATATTCACGATATTTTAGGTTTTCAATTTTATTTTATGAAAATATATGATTTTTATCATTTATTTAATAGTGTATTTTTAAATATTTTCTCCTTGAAAATCAATGAAATAACACATTTTTTTTAATTTTGATTCATCTCAGTATATATTTTCATCCTTTAGTTAACCTAAGAAAAAATAAAGTTGAGTTTAATGAATTTGTCAACATTTATATGATTAGCTTAAAAATATCTAACTTACAAAAAAATTCAATCTAAAATAATTTTTAAATTAAAATTTAATTATTCATAATCCATTTTGAAGATTTTAAAATAGCTTAAACGACATAGTTAGATAAAGAGTATAATATATCTTTTAAAACGATTATTTCAAATAAATAGAAATAAAAACGTTGGCTGAAAAAAATTAAAATTATTTTTTTAAGCTAATATAAACTTGAAATTAGAAGATTATATTAAAATTAAAATAATTTAATATTTGATAAATAAAGAAAGGAATAAATTTTAATTTAAGTCAAAAGCTTAAAAAAGTATATTTATTAAACTTTTATCATAAAATTAAACCAAGAATTTTCTATATAAAAAATTTTACAAAAATTCATCTAAAAAAAATGAATAAGTAGTTTAATATATTGAAAACCTTCTTATAAAAACTAGAATAAGTAGTAAATATAAAATAATTATTACTAAGCACAAGTTTTAAATAAGAAATTTTTAATAAGTTAAATAAATTGATATAAATTGTAAAAATAAATAATATTTATTTAGTAAAATATTTCATAATCTAACTATGTTTCATTAAATTATCAAGAAAGAAAATCTTCTATTTGTATTTGTATTTAGTTTAAAATGTATTTAATTTAATTAGAATAACTTTACAAAAATTCACTAATATTTTAAAAATCATCTTATCAAAACTAGAATAATTAGATAATATAAAATAATTATCATTAAGAAATAGCTTGAAATAAGATATTTTTAATGTGCTAAAAAAATGATATTTATTGTAAAAACAAATAAGATTTATTTAGTTAAGTAAAATATTTCAAATCTAACTAGGTTTCATCAAATTATCAAGAAAGAAAATGAGTAGTTGTTATTTGTATTTATGTTAAATTTTATATAATTTAATTAGAATATTTCAAAGAAGTATCTAAAAATTGATAATAAAAATTACATCTATTAAAAAAATTGAAAAGAAACTCGAATTTTTTGAAGAAAAGTAAAATCAAATAATATGATTCCTTGTATAAAAGTGAATTTTAGATTTAGAAACAAAAATGTCTTTAAATTTTGAATTTAAAGATTTATAATATAAGCAAATATTAACTTGTGAAAAATAAAAAATTAAATTACTAAGCAAATACTATATATTGATTTACAATTTTTTTTTAGAAATACAATAAACATATTAATTGGGTGTAAGTATTCTTTAATTTCAATAGTTGAATGGATAATAATAAAATACTATTTTTCTAGATTAATTCTTTGATTAATAGAAGTTTAAGAGAATGTTAATATTGTAATTAATTGAGTAAAATTATCTAGCTTTTTATATCTAAATATTTATAATACTAATGAAGGTAATTATTTATACTATAATATAGTTATTTATTAGTATATATTATTCTTTTAAAAAAATGGTAACTCTGGCATGCAGTATGTGAAACAAGATAAGAGATATTTTGAATAAATAAAGCAAAAATAAGCTAAAATAAAAAATTTATTTGATTGAGTTTGAGTCTGATAAAAACTTGTAAGATTTACTCTTAATTTTTGATATTCATCTCACTCAAAAATTACACTTAATTTTTAATCAGATTACATATTCTAAAAATAATAAATTTAGAAAAGTAATTCAATATATTTCTATTTGAAGAAAATAAATTTATAATTAATTTTGACAGCTTACATTATCAAAACAATACTTAAATATTTATCATCTCCATTCTATTGTAAAATGTAAAAATAAAACCACATAAAATAATTATACTTGATAGATTAAAGTAAATTATCATAAGGCAACTGAGCATAAAGTAATTTATTCGAATATAATAAATAACCTCTTCAAAAATCAAATGATAATTTAAATTTGAATATTTAATAAAAAGTATACTTAATTCATAGTATAAACTTTTTTGTTTTCTAGTATTTCAGTCTCGATTTTTAGCATAAATTTTCCCTAAAAAATGGTTTCAAGCAAATAATTTTATTTATTTTTAAAATTATAAAAGTTAAAAGTAGACAGAAATAAACATTTTCGAATTAGATGTTGTATACAGCGTCTTTAGTTAGAACAATAAAAGTAATCTAGTAAATTTTATAATTTATTGATGTGTTACACTCAAAACATATGAAGAGAAGAAATCAATAATTAATAAAAGAATTATTCGTGTATTTGATAATTTGATTATTTCTGCTATTATAATATGATTAATTTATGATAAATTTTTCTTATTCTATTTTGACATAAGAACACTCTTAAATTATGATAAAAGTAAAGATTAAATATAATTTAAATTAAATTAAAAAATTTTAAAAAGATTGATAAACTTTAAAAAGAAGATGAAAATCACTATTGCACTTATTCTTTCAGTCGCAGCTCTCTTTGCTACTGTTTATTGTTAACAATAAAACTTTGCTTAAAAGGAAGATGACATTTGCTCAAGACAAGGATTCTACTCTTGTAGACTTAGTCTTGGCTGCTATTATGATGGTGCCACAGCTTCATGCAGAAAAATTTAACAAAAGGATTAGCTTTCATAAGAATATGATCACTGCAAAAATCTTGGTTCATATGCTTGCTCTTCTTCTAGAGGATGTACTCCTGATGGAAATGGTGGATGTAGAAAGATTTCTACCTAAAATTCAAATGGTCCCTTCAAAACCAAATCTACCCCTAACCCTGAAAATGGAATCAGCAATGATGACGACCATTGCTCTAGAATAGGATTCTACGCATGCAGTTCTGATAGAGGATGTATGATTAACCCTTACACTGGCTAATGCTAAAAACTTTCTGACTAAGTAAAGCAAGCTAATCAAACTAACGACAATTAAAATACTTTAAAATAGTCAGCTTCTGATGATATTTGTTCTAGATTAGGATTTTATGCTTGTAACTCCGACTTAGGATGTTGGATTGACCCTTACACTGGCCACTGTGCTAAAATCTCTCACGAAGTTAAAGCTTTACAAGATTCCTATGACCACTGTTAAAACCTTGGTTTTTATGCTTGTTCATCTTCTAGAGGTTGCACTATTGATGGTAATGGAAAATGCAAGAAAATTCAACCTTGAAAATTGAATAAATAAAATACCAACTATATACATAGAATTAACTCATTTATAAATTATTAATATGTTTTTATTTTTTATTTTTATTATGAAACAAATATAACATTTACAAAATATCAAATTCCACTCACATTTTTAAATAAAAAAATACATTTAGATATAAAATTTAAAACAGATAGATATTATTCATACTATTTTTCAAAAACTCAAAAATTTATTATCAAAACCATACTTTAAATTTTATTCGTTTTGTAAATATTCTAAAATATGATTAACTAAACGCTAATATATCATAAGTTTGAATATTAGGTAAGAAATTTAATTTTTGTTTTATCCATTTATAAGATTGATAGCAGTATTTATCTATTGATTGGTTTGTTTTTAATTCAAATAAATAAAATTTTTTAGCCAAATTATTTTTATTATTGATTTATCTTATCTTTTTTAAGTTTTTTTTATTGATATAATTTGATTTTTGAGTTTATTTAATTTTAAAAGGTTTGGAATAACTGGTTTTGCTGCTTTTCAAAAATATTTTTACCATTTTATTTTTAAAAATTAACTTTATCTTTGTTAATTCTAGTATATTTATTATTTTTTTTTATAAATTTTTTAAATGTGTCAAATGGTTTTTTAATATAAAGATACAGTTTTGTATAAAATGATCATTCACTTGATTAAAAAAATATATTTAAAGCCAGTAAAAATAAGTCAAAAAAGCTAAAAATTAATCTCTATTTGAAAGATTAAATTAAAAAATTTAAATAATAAAAGTAAATCAGTAAATAATTATGTAAATTTTGTAAGGATGGAATAAGTGAAGTTAAATTTAATTTTATTAAAAAAAATACATAAAAATAAAAATTAATAATAATAATAATAATAATAATATATATATAAGTATTATACTTCATTTTTTATTTACTTTAGGCAGTTTGCTCTTCTTTTGAGCTGAAGGTTTTATTTTAATTTATTTGGAAGGCTTTTATTCAATTTACTTATTAGAATCAAAAAAATTAGAATTACTTATATTATTACTTATAGCCTGTTTATCGTATTTATCAGATGCAGCAGTTAACTGTGACTATTTTCTGTTATCAAATTTGCTTTACCTTTTCCTTTTTATTTCGTTATTGCTATTACTCTCATTATTCTTCAATTCAAAGTTACCAAACCTTCCATTTGAGCTTGCTTACTAAATTAAAACTTAAGGGCTTGATAGATCATTCCAAGAAGAAATTTTATTGAGTATATTAGAATTTTAATTAATACTCATATTATCATTTTAGTAAATGCTTTTGTTGCAGTTAATTTACTGCATAGAAGCTAAATCTTAATTGCTATATATTTTAGATGATGCAATTATTTCTATTCTATTAGTCTCTATATCTTAATAATCATGTTCTTTATCCTAAAGCATCTAAATACTTTTAGGCTAATTATTAATAGATATTTCTTAAAAATTTTACATTTTTTTAGATATTATGTTTTACAGATTTTGCTAATTAATTATGCTGGTGCTTTTAATTTAGTCTTGCTAACTTTAAGATGACTAAGAATACTGTTTTACTTTATCCATATCTATTAAAATGTTGTTAGGAACTACTTTATTTTTTTTGTTTTTAAACTCTTAAATTTTAGCTCTTATTTTCGTGAAGTACATTAATAAAGCATTGCATGACTCATGAACAAATGACAAAAAATCAGCTAAAATAATAATTATTAGATTTGCTATAATAACCCAACTTAAATTTATTCTATTTTCTTCAGTACTCTCTTCATAATTCTTAAATAGAATAGTTATTAGTATTGTTGAAGAAAAGAAAAATAAACACTAAATGGTATGTTTTAAATTATCTTGCTTGCATTTGTATGGTTTAAATTTAATAGTTATAACTAGCTGTATAAAATTCCATACCATAAAAAACACAATCTGCAATAAAGGATAATTGTAGAGAACAGTGACAACTAAAATCAAAAAGAACTTCCTAAAATACAATAATATATTGTAATATTTAAAATTTAAATCCTCAGTTAATATTTCCGTGAAGTAATTATTTTTCCCTTATTTGATCTAATAACAAATATAATATGGTAAAACTATAAATGCTACAGAAATGAAAGTGAATAAATAGCTTAATCCTTCTAAGAAGTACTCTGCTTACTCAATTGATTGAAGCTAAAGAAACACAGCAATACATAGCTCTATGTATAAACCCCAAAGAAGGTCCAAATATAATTTGGCATTAAAAAGTTTAGCTCTAGCTGTTTTAATTACTTTGGTAATACTTTCAACAGGCAAAAATCTTGATAATGCATTTATTAAGAGATCTAAAAGTATTATCAAAATCAAAAGAGATAAATTATCACCTTTTTTCATTATAAAATTAAATTTATTTTAATATGTATTAATAAATGCTTACCAAAATTATCCAAATAAAATCCTTATCTCTCTTCCTCACTGAATTTTTTTGGAGAATCGTTATGTATCTCATCAAAATGGTCCATTTTATCAAAAAAGTTAGTAAAAGGAATATTAAATTCTTAAATAGCATCATAGAATAGCTTTAAATTTAAAGGTAATCTATTTAAATTAATAGTAAATATTTTAGATTTATAAAAACTCAACTATCATAAATTAATTAAAGTAATTTAAAGTAGTTTGAATAAAATAATTTTTTTATCGATTAACTTTAAATAATATTTTACTCAATATTGATGAAAATCATAGCATAAATCAGTTGACATATATCCAAAAGTGAAGCTAAAAATTAGAAATTTCCACTAATAAAAAGAGGAAGTATTGAAGAAACTGCAATTTTTGAACCTGTTTCAGTGATCGAAGTGATTGCCTAAGTTGCAGTGCCATCATTTCCTTTTAGTTTAGCTTTTAATAACACCTCTTCAGAGTTTTAATAGCTTTTTAGGTTAGGAATATTGCATTTATTTAAGTCTATACTCACATTACAAATTTGTTCAATACCCACATTAGGATTTATAATTATCTCTATTTAAGCATTGTTGATAAATTAAAACCCTATGTCAAATTAAGGAAGATTATTTTAAATAGTCCAAGCATTCTCTGATAATCTATCTATTGTGATTGAAATACAGTTTTAAATGATAATACTACTATCTAAATTATCTTAAAACTGAATTTTTAGCTCATTTTAGTTGTTTGAAATAAGTGAAAAATAGTTTAAGTCCACTTTTATTTACTAGCAAGAATTTTACTAGGTTTCTTAATATCCTTAAATGCATTAGCATTAACCATTTTAAAACACTCTATTATATTAAAGGTTGCAAGGCAGGCATGCACCAGTGTTATTATTAAAATCTGCAAAATATTACTCAAGACAAACACATTTTTAATTTATTAATGTTTTTTTTTAATTTGGATCACATAACTAACATATGCCTTAGTTATTTTGGCTAAAATATGAGTTTTTACATTCACAAGTATTTGTGGTAAGATTTAAAATTCTGTTCAATCCATTTTTACATTTGGTACATTTGTTTTAATTATCTTAGCATGTTTGGCAGTTTGGAGAACATAACTGGCAATTTTTATTAGTGTCAGCATAGTAACCGTCTTTACATTAACAAATATCATTTATTAATGCTAAGTTTTTAGTTGAATCACAAAGTATACATTATTTAAGAGAATTTTCTTAATATCCTTATTAACAGACACATTAATTATCAATTAATTGCCTATTAAGATTTGGTTAACATATCCTACACTAATAGTTCAAACAATCATAACAATAACTTGGGCATTATTATTATTGGCAATTCTAATTAATAAATTAATAACCTAATTTGCAAACACATTTTGTATCTTATTTTATCATATTCAAACTTTAATCACAACTATAACAATTATTTTAGTTTTCGCATTGAGTACAACCAATAGGGCATTAGTTACAAATTTGATTTTGCATGTAGTATCCATCTATGCAAACACAATTTCCAAGAATAAGCATTTTGTTATCTTTAGGATCACATATATAACATAGTTCTTGGTTTTGATAGCTATAGTATTATGGTTTACAAATACATTATTTTAATTATGGATTATATATTCTATTAATATTATCTTTACAGGAGGTGCATTAATTAGCTTAATTTTGACATGTTTTGCAAGTAATATCACATTATTAGCAAATACCATTCACATCTTTAAAGTAACCATCAATGCATAAGCATTAACCATTTGTTAAAATTAAATTTTTAGATGGATCACAAATGGTGCACTATAATTAATCATTTTCATAATATCCTTATTAGCAGACACAATTTGAACCAGAGAGTTATCTGAAGCTTTATTTTGAGCAAGATGTGCAATTAGTAGCAGTATCTATACATGTGTCGCACTAGCTTGAACATTATTAGCATTAAGCAGTACTAGAATCATTAAAATAATTAGGAATGCATTTGCATTGATTGGACTAAATTGAACGAAATAAATCTTTAGTACATAATTAACACATATTCTAATTATTATAATCGCATATTGCACAATTAGGACTTGTACATTATCTCCATTTAATTTGAGTAGATAGTTGGTGTTCTAATATTTTTTAAAAATTATTAAAAAAAATCTTTCTATAAGTATTTACCTGCAAATTAAATGTTTTGGTTATAAATATATGTGAGCAATACCCATTAATCTTCCTAATTCAAAATATTATTAAATTAAATAAAAACTAAAAAATTAATTTAAAATATTACTTCCAAGGCAGTAATGTTAATGATTTTTAATGTAGGATCACTTAATACAAAATTTTCTACAGAGTTGTCATCATTAAAGTAAGCTTGTCATAAAAAAATTATAAATTTATCAATTTTTAAAATTAATATACCTATTAATCGATTATTCTATGAGGCTAAAAAAACTTAAGCATATGAATCAAAATATGTAAAACTGGAGTAATCATAATTATATTTATTAACACTCACAGTATTATCTGAATTTATTGTAGCAAAATACACGTTATTATATGTATCTATTAATATCATTTGCATATTTTCGAAAGGCTTTTAAATTTAATTTAATAATTGAACTATTTTTATTTTTAATATCTAAATTTACTTATAATTATGATACTTGTTTTATTATAAAACTTTGAGGAACTGAAATTTATTCTTAAAGAGTGATGTTTCCTTATTGTGTATCAATTTAAATATATTAGACTAAGTAGAAAAATAAATATTTTTTAATTTAAGATTGCAATAAATAAATTAGTGTTTAATCATACTCAATAGGTTCTGTCCACACCCTACTGCAATTAATGTTGGTGACTTTAAATATATTAAAATAAATAATTTTAAGAATAATCTTATTATATTTTAAATTTTAATTACAAAAAATACTCCGTAGGCCAGGTTATTATTACACTAAATAGTCTATAAAGAATTAGGATAACCAACTATGGTTTAAAAAAATTATTATGATAGTTTGGCTAAAATTCGAAAACTTACATTTAAATTACCCATTATCTATTGTTATTGATATCTAATTTATAAATAATATTAAATATCAAAAATAATGCCTATTTAATTACCATTTCATTGTTTAATTTTTCAAGCCACACAATTTAATTTTATGCATTTACATTTAACTTATCAAGATCTAAAATGTTTAATGTTACTTAAAAGTATTTGTCTCCATAACTGATAACTTTAAAATAAAACATATTTTTAGGTATTCTAAAATATTATTTTGTTTATAGTGAAATATGAAATTTTAATTTTACTTTATACTATTCTTTTTGTAGAATTAATTAGTTAGCTTCCCTTTTGTTAATAAAAATAAATCAAAGTCTACTTTTATAATCTATTATTTTACATTGAAATAAAGCAAAATTTAGCATTTCAAAGTTGAGTAAGAAGTTTCTCCCCCACTACTTAGTGGTTTAGTACGGTCAATTACTTAAAAATAAAATAATATTTCATAATTATGCTCTTTTAAATTTAATTTTTTACCATAAATGGTCTAACTTTTTGATAAACTAGCAGAGCCACAAATAGCCAATTTATTAGCATTCAAATAAGCGATACTTGATGACTACTAAAATTTAGTATTAGTAAGAACAGCTTTTGTGGACTATTATAAGGAAATTCGGATTGTACAAAGAAAAACAATCAAAAATAAAAGGTAATAATTTAATTTTGACATTTTCAAGATTAAAAATTAATTGTATTATTTTCTTTAGTTTATTTTTCTCCTACTTTCTCAAATAATATTAACTTTATTTTCTAAATATTATTACCCAATAATAGTTAGAATCAAAAATTTTAATTAATTCTGATGTAGTTTATAGTGTAATATGGATAGATATAAATGAATTTTAAAAAAGGAAAATAAATAAGTATTCTTTATAAATGTATATTTAAAATTAATTCAGTAAATGATTAGAGAAGAAGTTATTCAGTTGATTTTACACAGTTCTAGCTACTTGAAGATTTTGGTTCATTTTTTTCAAACATCAAATCATAAACCTGTTATAAAAATACCTTTAGAAAAAATATAGATATTGAATATTATTTAAAATATAATAGAATAAAAATATTTTTACTAGTTAAAAACTAAAATATACTCTCAAAAATACATATTTTCTGAGAAATTTTATAATATTTTTAATATTATATAGCATTTTTTAACTTTTAATTCTTATTATTACTTAAATTAATTTTATTTATTAAACTATATTCATTAATACACTGAATTGAAAAATTTCAGAAGAATAATTGCATATTTCAACTATGAAGTTATAATTATACTTTTAAATATTTAACAATTATATTCATTTGACAAAAAAAATTATAAATTGAAATACTATTTGTAAATTTATACAAATTTAAAAAAAAATTATTTGGTTGGATAAATTTGATAATAAAAAATCTTTTAAGCAGAATATTTTTTATATAATTTAATATCGTTTGGATTAAAAAATATATTATTTTAAACCTATTTATTAAACAAGATCATTTTATTGATTGATTATAAAGGAAGTTAGATTTTTAATTAAAATGCTACAAAAAACATACTTTTTTTTAATTATTAATAAATATTTATTTTTTAAAAAATTAAAATTATTTTTATAAACAAACTTTAATAATTAATTAGCTTAAAAATATTTTTTTTAATTTTGAAAAATTAAATAAGAAAAAAATGATTAATTAAAGTTTTTATAGCTTTATTTGAAGAAGATATTAATAAAAGCAATTACTTTTTTATTAAAGATTGTTAAATTAATATAATCTTAAATTGTTATTAGAATATAAGAAAAAGATATTTTATATACTTATAAGAACATAAACGATAGATAAATAATCATAAAAGTGTAGGCTATTTAAAAGCAATGGAAAATAAAATTGAAATGTAAACAGTAAAAGTCAAATATGGAAATGATTATGATTATCTTGATTTAAATGATGTAATTACATTATCTACTTAAATATATTTTAGGATTTTTTAAAATAGCTAAGCATTTTAGATGATTATCAAAATAATTTGGGCAATATTAACAAAAGTGATTGCAACACTCAAATAGTAAAAGAACTTTCTAAGTTTGAAGATTAAGAATTGGATAAAAAAATGCTGCCATTGGCCATCTAAAAATATAGAGATATCAAAACTTTTTAATTTAAAATCGAAAATGAGTAATAATCACTTAAAATTAACATAATTTATTATGTAGTTTTATGCTATGGATAGGGATTTTTGAAGTAGAAAACAATAAAGGAGCTTTTTAAATAAATAGACAGATTTAAAGAAATTAAAATTTAATAATAAAAAATAAATTTTTTATTATTTTGGTAGCATGTGCTTGAATATTAATTTTAATAGGATATAGATATGTCTAAATACATTTAAACGATTCCATAACAAATGATTGAAAATGCTTGTTTGAGTACAGCTGATTTAATTATATCAAATTAAGATGTAAAAAATGAGGAAATAATTTTTTAAGTATTCTAAAAACTCGAAATATTCTACCATAAATTAGAAAATTAAGAACAAATTAAAAAAATTTAAAAAGAAGAAATAGACTTAAATCCAATAGTTTTAAATAAAAATAATGATATTTAAATATTAATTATTGACACATCAGAAAGCAGTTAAGGATCTACAAAAAAAAAGCAAGAAAATAAAGATTCAAATTAACAAATTAAAGATTTGAAAGAAATTAAAGATTTGGAAAAAATTGATGTTCACTAATAAACATTTTTTTGTGATGAAGATTGGAAATTTTCAATAATTTATAAATTTTTGTTTGAATTAAAGTAATAGTATATTTCATATAAAAAAAATGTTAAAAAACTCTTTAAAGAAATAAAAAAAAATTAAGATGTTAAAGAAAATGAAACAGTAATAACTGATAAATTAGAAAAATTAGAATGTTAAAAAATCAGAATATTGGATCATGAAAGTTGTTTTTTATTATCTAAAGCTATTGATAATTACTATAATTTTAAACAAAAATTTTAGAACATAAATTTTAATAAAGCAAAAGAATTAATAGAATTATTATAAGATAAATTTGATAATGATAATATTAAACTTTATCTGAGGCTTTTTAAATTCAGCAAATATTAAGAAATACAATTAGGAAATAACACTGATGTTGTTTTATTTTACAAAAATTAAAAAATAATTTTTTAAAAAGAGACAACTGGTTGCAATTAATATCCTAAAAAGTAAATTCTTACATAGTTTTAAAATAAATTATTATAATTTTTATTGATTTTTATTATTAGTTAGATTCAATAAATATAGTAAAATCCGGAGGTAAATATGAAAAATATTGAAGAAATTGGTTAATAACAAATTGCTAACATTGTACCAAATTATTCTGATAATAATTATCAATTTCATGAAAAAAATAGTTAAATTTAGCAAGCTAATTATGGTGAAAGTAATTTATATTGCAATAATTAAAATTTACCACCTTAAAGTACATAAACTAATAGCTTTAATAAACCATAAATGAATAAGGAGGTTTATTTAAGTAACTTATTATAAAGCCCTAATTATAATATAGATACAGATGAACATAATCAGGCAAGTTAAATTAATATTTAATTTAATTAAAAATAAACTAATATATAACCAAATACATTATTTCATAAATAATAGTATCAACAATAACTTGACTTTTATCATAATTAATAATAATTAAGTTAATAGAAAAATTTAAATGATAATAATAATCTTTCATAAAATAAATAAGTATCAAATTCTGATATTTATATGGGTTAGAGCTAAACTAGATAATAGAATGATTCAGTTCATAATTTTGAAAATAAAAATTTAATTTAGTAATTTAATAGATAAATGGATAGAATATAAATATGTGAATCATGTAATAAAAATGAAAGATAAGTTTTTATAACTAAAGAAATAATATGCTATTTTTGTTTTCAACGTAAACTAAGTTCTTATTTATGAATTTTGTGATTTTTTTTTTTGAATATTTGTTAGTTAGTAATTTATAAATAGCTTACTGTTTATTGACATTAAATAAAATTTTAAAAGAAGTAAAACAAGATTAATTAAATTTGTTTAATTTAAAATAAAATTCTTCTAATAAAAGCTTTTAAATAATCTTACTTTTTTATATATTATAATATTCCTTATTAATATTTTTTTGGAATATTTAACAAAACCTAAAAATATATTTTGGATTTATTTCTATTATCGATTGGTTGGTAACTGTATCATATAATCTTATTAAATTTAAAATAATTATTGATAACTTTCCAATGATATGAAATTACATAACATATTCTTTTTAAGATTGTATGTATAGCCAATAAGATTTTTTTTTTGAAAATTTGTAAAAATAAATAAACAAACTTTTATTCAATTATAAAAATAATAATATACTTAAAAAGGATTACATATTAATTCATATAAAAGTTCTCTAGTAAGCCAGCCATACATTTTAAGATTAGTTCTAAGCAATAAGATTAACAGGATGAGCTGTTTAACTGATGATTAAAAAAAGGATTAAATGAATTAAATTATTGCAGAGAGAGCGTATTAGGCAATTAAAGAAATAACTCCATAAGTATATTTTTAAATTATGACTTAATAATAATTAAATTATAGGAGTACATGAAGATATTTTTTTAAATTAAATATTAATAAATAAGATGGAACAAGATATTAGAAATGAAATAAGAATGAGATATGAATAAGAATTGCTAGAGTATAAAATTGCTATGGAAGAAAAAATTAAACAGAACTGTTAAAAGGAGATAGAAGAAAGAGTTGAGTTAATGCACAAATAAACTATTGAAGAGTTTAAAAGAAGGAAAAAAAATATAGAAATGAAAGAAAGAGAGTTGTAAAATCATAAATAGAAATTGTAAATGATGTTTGAGCCTGAAATACAAGCAAGGGAAGAGTAGAATTTTAAAGTTGAAAAAGAAAGAATAATGACAGAATTGTTATAGAATATTGATAAAAATTAGTTAGTGAATGAAGTTGAAACAGAACTAAAAAAGGATATCATTAAAGAGCTTAATATTGAAAAAGAAAGTGAGCTAAAAAGAAAAGAAACAGTTATGAGGTTGAACTATAAAAAGAAGTATGAAAATGAGAGAGCTCATTTAGAAGAATAGATGAAATACAATTATGATAGTGAGCTATAAAAGGAATTAGAAAGTATTTAGCTTTAACGACAAATGATTTAGTCATAGACTCAGGATAAGCATAATAGAATTCAAAACCTTTAAAATGAAAAAAAATAATAATAATTAATGATATAAAAATCCAAAGAAAAATTCTAGCAAATGATCCTTGATTTAGAGAAGGAATTGGTTGATTTGAACAAGTTTAGGGAATAAGTTTAATAAGAGTATGCTGCTTAAGCTCCTTCATCTACATTCCGAAGAGGTAGTTCTAGTAGGCATGCTTCTCCATAACAAACAAGTAAAATTGTCATGTCTATTAATTAGCCTCCCTTAACTTCTACATCATCTTAGCAGTAGCAAATAGCTTCAGGTTTCCAAAATTAAACATCTCCCTCTGTAAAGAAATTAAACAATATTAATAATCCTCATACAATTTAAAATATTTAGATGCCAGCAACAAGTACAAAAAAAAGATAAAGCATATAATTTTAATAAGATCATGAACATTAAAATCCTTCTTCAAGAAAGGCCTCACCAAATAATAGGCTATAAAATGGATACACAACCTCTTAATCTAGCATAAATTAAATTAAATCGAAAGAAGAAGTAAGCTCATAACAAGCTTAAAATTATTTAAGTGAATAGCAAAATACGATTGTAGAAGACTATCAATTTGCATAAGTAACTAGATATTTATCTATTTTTAAGATGAATGAATTAATAGAATAAACAAATAAATATATCTATTAAATAGCCTCATTAAAAATTGGATACTTTTAATCCTTCAGAGACCTAATAACACACAGAAGGAGATTTAAGAGAAAAATATAAATAGAGTCATGATTCTATACAGACTGAACCAAATGGTAAATTTCAATTAAGGAAAAAAATTGTAAATTATAGTTGATATTAGAATAATAAAAAGCTAAAGATATTAAGGAGAGAGTTACTAATCTGTTAGGAGAAATACAATAAAACTATAGCTCAGACTTAAAAGAAGATATTTAAAATTTTATTATGTAAGCAGAGAAAAATACAACAAGTAAATTATAACTTATCAAATATAGCAAATAAATACATAGATTATCAATATTTATTTTAAAAATAGATTAAAAAAAGTTTTAAAGCTTGCCAGCATATGTAAATAATCAGTTTGAAAATAGAAAATCATTTGAGGAATAACATTAACAAAATTAAGAAAACTAGCTAACATAAAATGGTGAAACAATATAATACAAACCATGTAAATAATTATTTATTTAGTGAATAAATGAGTTAATAATATTGTAAATTAAATTAGCTTTCCACTTATTAAGAAAGAACTCTAGTGATACTGAGAGCTCTCATAATTCCCAAAATCAATAGATTACAGAATAAAAACATAAAGAGTAGCCAACTATTAGTCAAGACACATTTAGAAATCTTAAAGATTAGTATGACTAGATTAAAAAATAAAATGAATAGTAATAGCTATAGTTATAAGGCTTACCAACATTTAAAACGGAGCCTAATTCTTTAAGATGCAACACGATAGGAAATGATTTAGGGAAATATTATGGAAGTGATTAAAAGTATAATTAATATTAATATGAAGCAGACTTCAATAAGAGAGGAAATTAGCATATTTAAAACTATAGAGAGTCTATTTCTGGCGAAGATGAGTATAACTAAAATAATTTACATATTAATAGAAATTAGTAATATATCACTAATCCTTCTAATGGATGGTACACATCTTAAGAAAATGAATATTAAACAGAAGAAGATTAGCATGAAGATAGCATACTTAATTCAAGTTCTAGTACTGTTTAGCTATAGAAAGAGTTAAGAAACCCAGAAAGAGTACGCCCAAAAGAAATATAAACTGAAGAAGAAATGATTAGCTATATTTTATAAGAAAAGTCATTCCCAAATAAAAAGTAATATTATCTTCTTTGGAAAATTAGATCAAAAGATTCAGAAGAAGATAAAGCAGTAAAAAATATAAAGCTTACTATAGGTTGTATTCTTGAAGAAGAAAAAGAGTATGAACCAATATTTGAGTTGAAAGTTAAGTAATTTGAGAAAGAAATTGATTCAAATGTAAAAAGGTTTTCAGAAGAATCATGGACAGAAGATGATTAATATTAAAAAGGAAGCTAAATTAAAGAAAAATTTAACAAATTAAAATATTTTTGGAAATTATGTGACACATCGTTTAAAGAAAGGATATAAATTATATCTAAATTTACATCTTTGTTGTAATTACTTTTTAATATTTTTATTTGTTTCTAAAATTATGAATATATAAATTAGCTGCATGATGAATAAATTAGAGAAGGAAATAGATGATTAGGTAGATATTATGGATATCATAAGAAATAATCCAATTATTGTTAAAATTGGATAGTAGTTGAGAGAAAGATAAAAAATTAGAGAAAAAATGATTAACGAATTTTGTTTGATTAATTATAAAAATCATAAGGAGGATTTAAAAATGGTTTAAGAATAAATTAACATGCTAAATAATGAATACTAACAATCAGATAAAAAGGGTAAAAGATCAACTCATGCTCGACTTTCAAGAAATAAAAACAATCCAAAGCAGCTTTTTTGGAGAAATATTAAAATTTCAGATGTAAATAATATTTTATAATTGATCATTTGTTAAATTATTTTAAATAAAAACTAGATTTTAAAAATTGATAAGTGGGAAGAACTAAAATTGCAATAGTGTCTTATTAAATTAAAACTACAAGGATTCAAATGAGCTTATTTATTTATTTATACATTAAATAAACTTTATAATATTTTAAAATTTGACTTATTTATGTAAATAATTATTTTTCATACTATTAAAAACTATCCATTCATTTATCAACTAAAAAATTAACAAAAAAATTACTTCATAAAAACTATATTTTATTTATTTGTTTGTATTAAATGTTAAGTAGAATGTTTAAATAAAAAAGTATAAATTAAACTTATTCAAATATATTCAAAAATATTGATAAGTGTCAAGGACAGTGCTTAAATTAAAATGGCTGGGATTTAAATAAGCTGATTTATTTATTTGTCAGAAAATAAAAATTTTAAATATATTATTATTTGACTTATTTCTGTAAATAATTCATTATTTGATTCTTTTAAAAACTATAATGTTCTCAACAACAAAATAAACAGAGAAATTAAATTTTTAAAAAATATGTTAATTTATTTAATTTTTTTTAAATGCTAAGACAAATTTCTAAATCAAGAATGATAGATTAAATTAATTCAAATATTTTCCCTAACACAAAAAATAAAATTTAGAAAAACATATTATTAAATTTATTAAACAATTCTAATAAAATAAAACATAAATTTATTCATTCATTTTAATCAATTTTTCACAGTTTTTTATAATTTCATATTTTCTTAGCGAATTTCTTCTATGTCTTATTTGAGTTTATCTAAACTTTGATCATAATGCTTAGTTGCTAATAAAACAGTCTTAGCTTCAATAGAACGCGATTCGATCATCTTGTTTCCGACTTCCCTCAAGTTATTGACGGTTTGCTCAAAGATAGAGCGATATTCTTGATAAATCTTAAATATCTATTTACTCAAGGACTCGTTTTTCTTTGCATCTGTATTATAGATTGCTTCCAATTCATTCATGTGTCTTTCTAAAGTGCCTTGGTAATACTAAATAGATTCCTCAACAGATTTGACATCTTGAATAATTTTTTAGATATCTCCTCTTTGCTTGTCATAGTTTTTCTTGATTTCCATAATCTTCTTGATATATTCTTAACGATTACCTCCTTATGGCATTCTTTTATAATCTTCAACGAGTTGTACTTTCTTTTCATAAGCCATTTAAAGGTCTTGTATAACTTGCTGCAGTTCAGTATCTATTCTTTTTATTTTGTCTTTTATAAGCTCTCTTTTCTCTTTTTTCTTGCTTAGCTGATTTATTTTTTTTGAAATAAAATTGGTAAATAATAATGCAAGAATAAATTATAGTTGTAAAAATAAATTAATACTTCATCTTTAAGCTCTTCTAATTTTTTAATATCGGTTTCTTGATACTCTTTCCATTCTATTTCTATTTATTCAATATCTTGTTCCAATTCTTTTATTTCTCTCTTCAGTTCAGAGCTTCCACCTTTGGTTTCTAATTCCTTAATTAACATTTCCATATTCTCTATATCTTTCTTTGTTTACTTGTTTTATTCCTTAAGAACTTCTGCTTCTTCTGTTTTTTGCTGAATATTGGTTTCCATTTTTTCTCTTTCTTTTGAGTATTTCTATTTTTTACTTTAAAAATATTTATTGGTTTAATGCTTCCAATAATTAACTAAATAAGGCAATAAATCTATAACACTTTTTAATTAAATATTTTAAATTCTTTTTTTATTTACTTTTATAGCTCTTCATATTTCTAAGACAAAGTGCTTATTTCTTTTGCATTATTTGTTTTAAGCTCATCAATATTAATTCCAATGTTTAAATTAGATTTTCCTAAAGATAGCCTTGAGCTGTTTGCAGCACTAGTATTAGGTTTTGAAGCTAAGGTAGTGCTCGAATTGTTATTAGAGCTGTTTAATAAAGAATCACTATTATTTAACATAGAATTACTACTGTTCATTGCTTCTGCATTACTTTTATTTAAAGTTCTTTCATTTCTCTCTTCATTTTGTGGATCAATAACTGGGTTATGTACAGTTTATTCTTCTTAGAATTGCATTTCTAGGTTAAAGATGGTTTGTTTTTCTTCATTAAGTTGTTATTTAACTTCCTCTTCTGTTTATTGAGGCTACTCAGTAAATTATTCAGCGATACGATTGACTTTCTTTTTGGATGCTTTAGTCACTTCTGTAGCAACCTATTTTTTAATTTCTCCAATTTGTAATAAGTGTCTTTATTCAGATATTTTTTAGACATCTGCATATACTTCATTTTCATCTATTTAAGCTTTCAAAGCCCTGTTCTCAATAATTTTTGCTAACGAGGCATAGAGATTGTGCTTCATTTTTCCATTTATTATGTCAATAATCAATTTGTTGCTTAACGAATTGCTTTCAAGAACTAATTCATTATCGTACATTCTAAACTAATTAAATTTGTTATTTCCTAATGCAGGATGTATCCATTCTTCATTGACCCAATTATTTAGAATTTATTTGCGACGCTAATCTTGCAAATATCTAATTTTATCTTCATAGCTGTCAAAAGCTTAAGCCCCTCCACGCTAACTAATATTTAATCTAGGATTATCACCTTCTTCGTGCATAGAAATCTTTTGAAGCATAGCAACTACAATCTTTCTAAGATCATCCTTCGAAGGTGAAAGAAGAGAATTAATATCAATACGGAGATTGCAAAGGTTCTTCAATTCTTCAGATATTTGTGTAGATTAACGGAATTTTTATTATCCTTTCATTGAATTAATGGTCACTTTTGATCCCATGAATTCTAAAAACTGAAAGCATATTGATCTAAGAATATCGCCATCAACATCAAACAAAGAAGTGATCTTCTTATTTCCTAAATTAAATCCAAATTGTTATAAACTTGCAAACAAAAGTTAATCTGTATCCTCCATGCTTTTATAATATTCAAATCTATTATTTTATTTTTAAGTTTATCCTATTTAACTCTTCTTAAATGATATACAATAAATCTTTTATTAATAATTTTTTGATTAACCTTTTTTAATCAAAATAAGATATTATCATAAATTCAATATAATTTTAAGATCTAATTAATATATGATGCATTTTTGAGAATTCCACATACATTTATTTTTTATATTATTATTATTATTATCAGAAAATTAGTTTAATAATTCAAAGCAAATACTTCAATAGCAATATTAATTCCAATTATTAAAAATATTTTTTGCTTTAGAGATATTAATAATATTGATCAGTTTAGGAATGCATAATAGTTTTTCTAAAATAAATTCTATTATTTAATAATTTGTAATTTTAATTTAATTTAAACGAATAAATTTGTAATTATTTTATAAAAAGTTATATCTAATACATCATTTAGTAGTTCAATGAAACCTTCTTTGATAGCAATAATTTATCAATGAATATCTTTATTTTTTTAAAAATTACTCTAGGATTTCAACTATGCCATAATCGTTACTTAATACCAATCAATACATAAATTATTAAGAAATAAAAGTGAAAAATTTTGAAATATTTTTAGTAATATTCAAAATATAAATTTCAAATTAATGATGAATTAAAAATTTTATAAATATGAAATATGTTAAATTTTAGCTGGAGCAGCAATTTTCGTAAATATTCTTACATCTTAACACTTTTTAAATACTTGCAGTTTAATAAATTCTTTAAGTTAAATATTTATAATAAAGTAAAAATTACTTATTTTCTAATTAATTTTAATTTTTTGATGATAATTTTTAATATTTTAAAAGTATATATATATATATATAGAAAAGAATCCTAGGATTCAATACACATTAGGCACATTTATTGATATTAATATTACTTAACAGGATTTTTTTAATTAAGAATTTTTCTTTTTATTTTAAAAGTTAAAGCCAACATTAATTAAAATATACTAATGAATATCAAATAAACATAGAACAAAATAAACATAAATTTATTTTTATTATATAGACTTTCACTTTAGGAAACTTTCAGGATATTATTAGAGTAGGCAACCTATTCTTTACAAAATATTTTTTACAACAGATATTCTTTCAGTATATAATATAGTTGGTATGAAGCTTGTTAGAGTACCTATCAAACTTAGAATTAAAAGAGTTTTTTATCTATCACTATCAGTATTTTTTATACATATGATTAATCCAAGAAAAAAGATAATAAGATAAGCCATAATTTGTAAGTATCCAAAACAAAAAATCCATTTAAATCCTGTAAGATTGCAGTTAATAAGACAAGAAATCAGTTATTTTAATCCTAGCAAGTGAAATACAGTGATAACTATAAAAATTGCAAGAAAACGATAAAAATCAGAATCCTTACCATCAGCTAAGTAGGCTAAAATGAGAGAGTAGCAAGTGCAAAATAGTGCCAAAGCTATTAGATAAGTAATCAATAGTCTTTTAGCATGGCTTAGCAAGGTCTGATGTAATCTTAAACAACATTAAACTAATTAACTATTTTCTATTTAACTCTTAGTGTACACACTATTTTTATGAACAAGGATTTGCGTTATATTTTTATCAACAAAACTACTTGAAAAAAGATTAGCTTTTTGTTCGTATGTTACTCCTGACAAATTAAACTACATAGATTACTATATTTATCTCATACATGCTAATAGTAATTTTTCTTAGTAGTCTTCATAAGCCTAGTCAAATGAATTATTATCATCATAACCATATCTAAAATTAGGAGGAGGTTTAGGTATATTAACTGGAAATCCTCCATCTACCCTATAATTACAGAAAATCTCAGTAGCATTGGGAATATACCCAAAAAGAAAATCTATTTAACCTTCTTATTCATTGCCATTAAATCTAGCTTCTACATCAATAGGGAAGACTTAGTTTCCAGATTTCCTTACAACCTGTGCTACATACTAATTATTATTATTCTTGATATAGTTAAGTTATTATTATTGTTGTTGTTATTGTTAAGGATATTGTATCTATTAAAAGTTGAATATTTGTTAGTGATTTTAGCTAGGTTAAGGCATATTCTGATTGTAAATAATATTTAACTGTTCAGGATTAAAGCTATTCATTTTTATTTTACAAATTAGTTATTTTAACTTTTTCTTATTTAATTAAAATTACTATTTATTGCTTTACTTTATTTGGTTTTAATATCTTGTACTGAAGTGTAATTTTAAATAAAATTTTAATTGAATTACGTTTTATATAGAAAAGTACTAATTCCACCTTATTAGATAATTCTAATACGAGCTTATAAAAAGCATCCTTGAAATTAATAATTATAAGCACTATTGATAAATCATAAATAAATATAAGAAATCAAAAACATGAAGATATCTCACCATTAATTCTAATTGGTTTTGAAAATAGCTATAGACAATTATGTATTAATTTAAAAACCTTATCAATTATTATCAAGATATCTTAACAATATCTATTAAATTTACTTATAAAAAAACTTTTCAATTTTAATGCAAAAATATAAATAAAATATTTATATTTATTTGTTCATTAAATCAAAAATATAAATAAGAGACATAACTTTTAACAGAGAACATTAACAATAGAACTAAAATAAATTTAAAATATTAATGAAATCGTATTATATAAATAATACCTCTTACATAAGATTTAACTAATTAACAAAATCAATTATTTATCTTTTAATTTTTTATCTATCTTTCAATCTATTCTATCTTACTAAAATAGACATTTCAAAAGTTAATTTTTTATAGAAAAATAATCAATCAAAATACAATTAATTACTTATTTCAAAATACAATTCTTTTAATTAACTACTTAATTAAATACAACAAAAAACAATTTTCTATGATCTACCATTATTCACATATTAAAATACTTACATATATGCAAACATCAAAAAAAGTTATTTTTGTTTGTATTATGTTTTTAATTTGATTTTTTTTCATAACAAGTTAATCATAATTGTATTATTTAAAAGTGCTACTCTCTCTCACATACAATCTTAAATGTATTTTGATAATATTTAAAAATATAAATGTATTTATATTATAAAAATGTAAAAGACTACTTTGAAATTAAAATTGTTCAAGTTGTATTTTTTGAGATAAATTTTGTTGATTAGTTCAATTTAATAAATTTATTAAAAACACAAATATTAAGTAAATTACTTAATTTTCAATTTTATAAAAATAATTTTATGTTAGATCAGCGATAAAACACCACTATTGATTAATTAAGATAATGAAAATTATTTTTTGTTTTCAATTAAATTTTATTAAATTAAACACTTTAAAGTAGCAAAAACATACAATATACTATTACTATAAAGAGTTTACTATTAAGGAATATATTATATCATACATTTGCTTATTCAAACAAAAATATGAAAATTAATTAGCATTTATAGCTTTAATTTCTATATTGTTATTGTTAAGTAAAAATATTAGTTTAATAATAAGATTTTATTAAAAAGATAGAAAGTTTTATTTCTTTATATATTTTTTTCAATGACTAACAGGGCATAAATTCATTTTTCTAGTGTAGAAATTGATTAGAGAGCCTACATAAGTAAGGACTATAGCCAACAAGATTGATATATGCCATAATTAGTGAGAAGCTCCACAAATATCAAATTAGCCTGGTTTATATCTTTCAGGGCAACGGGTAGCATAAATAGTTAATCCACCTAGATAGCAAACTCCCATTAAGCCATAGTAAACTAAACTATTGCTGAATGAAAAATTACCATTTTGAGTCAAGTAAAAGAATTCATAGTAAATCAGATGTGCAATAGGAACAGCAGCAAAGATACCTAAGCTGCCATACATAACTGATTTCATAGTGAAATATTTTTAAGTATGAATAAAGTCCTGTAAGGAGACAAAGAAAACAACCAAAGAAGCAATTCCTATGCAAGCTAAGTAGAAGTAGCCCAATTCTAAATTGCAGTAGAATCCATAATAGAAAATAGGGAAAGTAGAACCGCTGATAAGTAGAGATACACCAGCATAATCCATTCTTAAGAATATTTTATAGTATTAAGGATTGATTGCATGGAAAAGGTGGAAAGCTGCGGAGCAGAGTAGACATAGGAAAGCAGTGACCAAAAAGACAAAGATAGGCCATCTTGAAACATGATGTTAGTTTGTATCAACTTTTTCATTTCCATGTAAGAAATCACTCATATGGAAATCTATCCAGTCGAATTCTTTAGAATCAATTTGCTTGATAAGATCATCCTTCAAGTCATTAATACCACTTAGAACCTATTAGATTATAAAATAAATTTAGTATAAGAATAATTAAAAAAATTTTTAAAGATTTTGGTAGCTAAATTGATATTTTCATTTACATAGATACGCTGAAAGAAATTTCATTAAAATTAAGAGTAAATCTTTATTTAACCCTTTTTTAATTTATAGTTTTTATTTGGAGTTTTTAATTACATGCTTAATTTACTTCAATAATTATTAAATTTAGGTAAAAAATTATCTCTCTCTACTGATTAGATTGGGTTTGTAAAAATGCAAATATAAGGTTTGTTTTCTAAATAATTATTAATCAGTTTAAAGGGTGGATTCTACTATTTTAAATCAATTTGAATCTTTCTAGAAGAATAAAAAGAATTAATTTGTTATAAAATTTTATTTTTTTATTAACTCCTTGTAAATACTTCATTCAAATTTTATAAAATATATTAAAATATTCATGAATACTTGAAACAATTATGCTTTTTCTATTCAAAGCGAGTATTTAAATTTGTATTTTGAGAAAATTCTACTTTCTATTCATGTTTTTTAGGTGGATTAAATAATGATGAACTATTACAAATAAATTTTCACTTTTAAATTAGAACTTGTTTGCAAATTTTCTCTTTCGAATATTAGTTCACCAAAATCATTTAGGGAGATAAGAATTATATTAAAAAGGAAGTAAAAAAAGGTTTGATTTAACAATATTATTTAAAAGAAACTTTTTTGCGTTTTCTGTAAACATTAAAGCAAACCACTATTTTGAAAATGAATTTAATTAAATGATTTAAAAATTAGCTTACGTTTTATTTAATCTCTTTCAACTTTTCAATGTCTGCATATTGGTAGTAGTCTTATATGGAGAATTCCTTAATCTTGTTTACTATTTTATCAACATTTTCTTAATTCACTTCATTCTTAAGCTAAGTTAATTCATTCAAAAGAGAGTTAAAATTCTGAACTACATTATTTTCTATAACATTATAATCTTATTTAATGATTTCTATATTTTCTAAGACTTTTTTGTTTAAGCTTTCATCGAATTCCTTCAAGTCCTTAATGAGAGGTTCCAATCTATTTGTAACATTTTCTGCAAGTTTTTATTTCACACTAACAAAATCGATGTTTCCAAATGAAGTTGTCAGATAAATTATAAAAATAATAACTAAAATAGCTCCTAAGAAGTGACTCCAAATATTCACAAGCTCATTGTGAACCATAAAGAGACTTTTAGTGATACTCTTGAAAGAGTTAAAGTTGATACGATATCCAGAAAGAATATACATATTATCTTTCACAAACTAAGGAGCATAGATATGTGAACCTATATAGTTTTTAATTCTATCAGAGAAATTGTTGTCTTCCATCTCTAAGCAGTTTTCATTTTACTTTTCATTATTCTCTTATTGCACTTAAGCCTATTCTTCTTGTACTTTGTTAAGTGGAATTTCTCTTTTTTTAATTTATGAGTGTCCTTTGCTGACCATTTCTTTTAGATTTATTAATCAATTAATTGCTTGTCTCTCTTCTTTTAATTCCTATTATTTATTTTGAATGCAGATTTTTTTCGATCTCAATATTTATTTGATTTGTTTTTGATTTTTATTTATTTGATATTTTTAACTATTTTTGATAGGGATTTAAATCTTAATAAAATTATGAATACGAAATGCATTGTCATTAGATGTCACTTGATTGAGTAATGACTCTTATTATCATTATTCATTTTTGTTTTGTCAATTTCCAAAAAAAACAACCCAAATGCGCTTTTAATATAAGTGTAAAGTAAAATCAGTACGCAGGAACATATATATTTGTTTAAATGGTATAAGGGTAAATTAATTAAAATTACATAGTTTTCTAATCATTTCAATAAAGAGTAAAATCTTAACTCACAAACCTCTATTTATTTATTTTTTTTAAATGCTTACATCTGAAGTCAATATTTATTTTTTAAAGAAAATTTGTTGTGACTTAAAATCTACTAAATTCAAAACGAAAGTGACGACATTTAATTGTAAATTCTTATGATAATTACTTACAACCAAACATCGCTTTTTTAGAATAAAATTAAGAATTTATATTTAATAATATTAGAATTGTTAATTGATTTTAGTACAGTGCGTCATTTATGAAATCATAAATCACATACAAATATCAAATTTATAAACCATCATTTAATGATTATATATTTAATCAATAGAATCTCCAATATTTCTTAAAGAAGTTTAATTTATTTCTATGATTATTCAATAAAATAATATAGACAATGCTCACTAAATATTCTAAATTTTATAAAATAAATTAGGAAAAATATTTTGAGGCTTATTGAAACATATGACTAATACGTTTAACATTTGATGTCATACTTAAATCGAAAAATAAATTAAGTATTATTAATAAATATAAAACAATCATTCCAAATAATTAAAATTTTTCTATTAAATGTAATAGAATAATTTTCATTATAATCTATAGTAATTTCAATAATTTTAGTTAATGATCATAAACTCATATTAATTTATTTATAATTACTTATTATGTCTCTTTAAATCGAAATAATATTAATTATTTTCTAATATTATTATATTTATCCTCACATGAAATTTACAATTTTAGATATTTTAAACATAAAAATAATAATTTTACATCATCTTTTAAACTCTTTTTATCTTAAAATATTTTTATTTTGTATTAGTTTTTGTGATTTATAATTTTATGAAAAGAATGAAGAACATTTTTATAAAATTAATTAAAATTATATTTTTGTAAAAATCGATTATCCCAAAAAAGACATTTTGTTTCAATGAAAAATCAAATAAAGCATAATATAAATCGTTTTTCTTTTTTCTAAGGCTATCTAATTGCTTAAATTTAAATATTTTCAATTTTAAAAATAATTAATTCATGTATTGTTTAAATATTCATTTTTTTTTTGTAATTTAGTTAAAAGAAAAATAAATTTCAACAAAGTAACAGTTTAAATTTTTGAAATATGCTATATTTAAAGGAATATAATTATTCTTTTCTTAAAATTAAAAAAAATTATTCTGTTTTTATTTCATAACCCTTAGTTGAATTTAATTTGCTTCATCATTTTTTTAATTAAATACTTTGAAACTTTACTTTTTTAAACAATTTTTAAAGATCGTTCGATTAAAAATTAAATTGATTTTTTATAGCCAAAATACATAATTTTTTAATTAAAATTAATATTTTTAAAAGTAAGTTTATAATGTATGGATAAATTTTAGAATCTTTAATGGTTTTTGATTAAAATAAAATAAATTTTTGATAAGATTTAGAATTTAAAAAATTAAAAATGCTTAATTAAATTTATTTTTCATAAATATTTTATGTAATTATTAAATAATTAAGAAAATTCAATAACTATTTCTAAAAAAAGGTTGAAAATAATATTTTTGATAAAGCTTTACAATGGAATTGTTAGCTAGAAAATTTGAAATAACAATCTAGCTGATTTTTAAAAATTCATAATTTTGCATTTAATTTTAAAGTAGATATAAATTAAGTAAATAGAGTATTTTGATTTTTAAACAATTTATTTAATTTTGGTATCTTATCTTCTGTAATATAAATTAAACTTAAGCTTTTTAAATAGTATTTAACTTATATATATAAAATTACATTACATAGGTAGCATTTAAATAGTGAATAGAGTATTATGATTTCTAATAAATTTATTTCATTTTGTGATTATTATTTTCTGTAATATAAATTTAATTATAAGCTGCTTAAAGAGTTGGTTTAAATATCAAATGTATTTAATTAATGTTTAACTTTTGTACATAAAATTGTTTAGATATAATTTAAGTAAAGTTAATATAAATCTTTATGCAAAATGAAAATATAAGTAAAGAGATATCATATAAATGAATGTTGTAAATAAATTAAAGTAACACATATCTACTATTATTTTTTTTATCATTATTAATTGATTTAGGGTATGATTTAAACAACGTAGTCTTCGGTCAGAGTATATTAGTATTTTTCTTATATTTTAGTAAATATTTAGTTGATATTTTATTTACTCTTAGTTTATTAGTTATGGTGGTTCTATCTTAGGATTAAACAGACAATATATTGAATTAGTATTTTTGTTAGTGCTTCATTAGTTTATGTAAATTAAGGATCATATAAATTTGCTACAATTTAAAACAATTAAATTGCTATTTCTTCATTAGAAATTGCGTATAGATTCAAAAGCATCAAGGCAAATATCTATTCTTCATCGTATTCTTTAGATAGAATAATCTCCATAATGTTAGTAGGAATACATCTATTAGTTCCAGCAAGTAATTCATTCCATTATTTTTTACCAATTTATAAATCTAATACACTTTTTTTTTGTTCTCTAGGGTTTGAGTTTTCTTCAGGAAACTATTGCAAATACTCTAAAAAGAAGAAAGCAATATTGTAAATTTTAGCTTAAGGAGTTTGTATAGCTAGATCAGGGTGATATTGTTAGAGTCTTTGTAGTTAGATATTTTTTTGTTCTTCTAAAAAAATTCTTAAATATTCTTCAACTAAATGAGTTTGGTTAAATGATTTCTAATTCTCTTCAATATATTCTGTAATAAATCTGTTTACTTGGATTTCAGGATAAAGATATATGTAATTTTCTTTTATTCTTATTGTATTATCCAAGTCAAATCTACCTCCTCTGTTTTGTTGTTATTATTGCTACTAACTGTCGGATAGCTGTTAAAAATTGTTCTTATTCGACATACTTTTATTTGTTTAAATTGCTAATTATAATTGATTTTAGGTTTATTTGATTATTCTTTTTGTTTTTTCTTGATTTGTTATAAATTATTATAAGGTCTATGAATTTGAAAACATATTCCAATTTAATCAGATCTAGTTTTTATAGTAAATTTTATCTATTTTACAGTAATGTAGTCAGCAGCGAAATTAAAGTATTAATTATTGAGTGAAGGAAAGATTAAATAAATAATTTTTATTTTATATAATTTAAAAACATTTTTTTTTCTTCAATAATTTAAATGAAAATTTCAATAAGAAATAGAAAAAAAATACAAAAAATAAATTAGATGAGAATTATAATTTCTATACTTAATATTCTGTAGATTTATTGATATTTGTGGAGCAATATAGCTTAATTTGTTTAAAATAATTTTTTAAAAACAGATATTTTTTTCATTTTACATTTATTTCCATGTGAATTTAAATAAAAAGAATATGAAAAGAAGAATCTACGATTGAATTTAAATCTATATACTTAACAAACTGTATATTAAATTACATTTGTAGAGTAAAGATCATAATTTTTTTGAAATGATTTTTGGAAAGCAAGTATTTTTTTGATTTTATCTCAAAGATTTTTTTTTTTAGTTAAAATAGTTGACAGAAATAAACTAAGATATATATTGTTTTAGGTGTTGTTAAAAAATAGAAGCAAAATAGTTATTGATGTTGTTTATTATACTAATATTTACATTTTGCTTGGATAAGCTTTCGTTTTGAAGCATAAATTTAAAGAACATTAGCAAATTTTGCATAATTTTGTTTATGTTTAAGTGGATGATTAATAAATTTTTGGCAAATGAATATAATTATAATAATATCTCTAATTACATTTCGTTCATTCATACATTTAAACATCAATCAATTAATGAAAAAATAGAGTAAAATAAATTAAAAATTATCTATTTGATTGAGCAAAATATAAATATTTGTAAAAGCAAATAATCTTGAATTTATATTAAAATAAAGTAATCTACTAATTTTCTAATTGGACTATTAAATTGCGAATAATATGGGAGGTTGTACATCTCAAAATAAGAACATCATTCATCCGCAGAAAGATAACACTATCTAAATTAAAAATACTAAGGCTACTTCTTGTAAGGAAATTGATTCAGATGAGTAATTGGCGATGAATAATCTTGATTATTTACATAGTGAAATTAATAATGTAATTGAGGATTTTGAATAAGCTAAAGAATCTTTTTATGCTAAATTGGAAAGTATTTTAGAGTAAAACTTCATATTTAACTAATTTTACAGTAAAATAAAACTCTTAAAGACTATTTGTAAGGAAAAAAATATCTAATAGCTTGAGAATTTGATAGAAGCAGTCCACAAAATAATTTAAAGGTTGCCAAAAATAGAAGGAAACATAAATTCTGTTAAAGAAAAACTTCAAATTGAATAAACAAAGTAAGAAAGCCCTCTTACCAACTAAATAAAGTATAAGATGCTATATAAAATAGATTAAATAAATTTTGATGGCTTTGCTAATGAAATAGCAGAATGGGATTCTGTATTGAAAAAGTATATTAACATCACATATAGTGATATCAAAAATAAAAAGAGATTTTCTAACGAATCATGCTTTTAACCTTCCTCCACTCTTACTTAAAGTTAATAACCAAAAAGAAAGACTATTATTGTTTAATAAAAAAATTAGAACTAATTATTTTTAAGTTAGGGATATTTACCTTAAAATTAAACTCTATCTACCTTGAATTAAAGCTAGCATAACTTATGATGCTATTTTTTTCTTTAATTTGTTACTTTAATTTAAACAAACAGTATTTTTAATGCTAAAACTTGATAAATACACCTATTGCTATTGCTTGGAACCTAAAAAGCTGACTAGTAACTTTTTCTTGTATTTATTTAAAACTCAAAAACTGAGCTCTAAACCGCTAATAAAAAAACAAATCCCTCTTAATTTTTCAATGAAATAGTATTTATAAAACAATAATTAAATTCTCCAAAAAATGTATTAAATTATAATAAAGCGAGCTATAAATTTCATAAATTTATAAGCTTCAATAGTTAAATTAATTTATATATCAACAATATCTTTTGAATTATTTATCTATTTATTAATCGATTGTTAATTTTCATATTCAAAAATATAGTAATTATATAAAGTAAATTAAATAAAAAATAAATCATTCTGGTCTTAAAAAATTTATTAGCCTTGTAAATATTAATTTTTTTTTATACTTTCCTTGAAAATAAATATTGATGAAAAAATTTTTGATTATCTTTTATTTAAAAATTCTTCCTAAAAATATTTAGTTACTTACTTCTCTGTCAATCAATTTGTATAAAAACCCAATTTTATAAAAGAGAAACTATTTTTTTTACATAAACGATTCTAATGTTATAAGCCATTTCATAAAATTCTTTACCAGTAAATCTTAAAACATCATTTTACTTTTCAATTATATAACTACTTACCTAAATTAAGCATGGTAAACAATATCAATTCAGTAGATTGGTATAATAAATTTATAAGTTTATTTTTTACTATTTTTCTATTTTTATAATCATTTGGTTTTTGATTAAAGTTTATTTAAATTGTTTTTGAATTTAATCGGATCATAAAGAAGAAAAAAATGATTAAAAGTCATCATGTAACCAAAAACCTCAAATTCAATATGTTAAAATTATTTTTAGTATAGTTGTTTATCCTATTTGATTAATTGCTAAATTCATTTATTAGCATTAAATACATTAAATATTCTTAAAAAAAGAGTAAAAAACTCAATAATGTTTTGGTAAATTCAAGGTAGTTTTAAGAACTTTTTACATTTATTCTAATTTAGAATTTAAAATAAAAAATAATATTCTAATCATAAGATTTAAATATTGCTTTCAAAACTAAATTTTAACCTTTAAAAATACTTAAATGTCTTTAATCATTTAAAATCTTTTGAAATTTTAAAAAATAGATCTATTTAATTGATAAAATTATTGATAATAACATCAAGAATTTATATAAATCACTAATCACATTAATAGGTCCTTTACAACTTTTAAACGAAGCCATCTTAATATTTTTAATAAATAGCATTTGTTATTTCTTATATCTAACAACATTAAAGACAATACCTATATAATATATCAAATGAGTTAAAGTAATATAGATTAATAGAATGATAGCGGAAATAAGTTATTACAGAGACCCATTTCAAATAATAACAATTTATAATAAACTCCTAGCCCATTGCCTTTTTTTGATGATAGCGTAAATAAATAGTTAAAGCTGCAGATAAAATTAACTTAATTTTTATATAAAGTTGCTATTTAATTAGGATCCATTTTAGTAGTACATACCCATAAGCGAAATCAAATAAGAAGATAACAATTTCTCAAAACTATTAGAATCAAATAATCAATCATTAAATAACACTAGATCTTACTAGGAGAGTAGTGAATAAAAAAAAGTATAGCCATTTGAAAATTACAGCAATTAGTCATAAAGTCAGATTTCAGATGGATTAGATTCAAATATTAATCACATGACTATATACTGTAACTAGAGCTTAAAAAGTTTTGGCTATAGCTAGCTAGGTAATCTGGTTAATCCAAGATAAGAAGATATTATGTAAACGTTAAATGCAGTGTATGAATTATTGTAGTAGAGATAAAGAGATATGGAGTTCAGAAGTTCAATAGCAGAAAAAAGCGCAAAGCTAGAATAAAACTACAAAATATCATAGGAAAAAAATGAAAAGTATGGAAAATTATTTAGAGTTTGTACTTAATTTCCTCCTCTCCATATTTAAATATACTAAAAATATAAAAAAGATATTAGGTGGAAGCAGCAAAAATGAGGAAATAAATTGGTAGTTTAGAAAATTAAATAACAACGATTGAAAGTAAAATGAAAAAAGACATATAAAAATTGACATTAGAGAGAGATGAACTTTAGAAAAATCTACAAAGATTACAACAAAAATCAAATTAGATGTAAAATGAAATAAGGAAGAAAGAGAGTGAAACAAATAGGGTCAAAGAATAAGTAAAATTTGAATTATAAAAACAGCTTGCTGACTAGAATAGTTTTCTTTTCAATTTAAAAAAATGAACAAATAGATAAAATATTAAATGTGAGAACAAATTGTAAATATTCTAAAATATAATAATTCTAAATTACGATAACTTATTGTTTTATCAAACATCATCTACCCACTCATTTATTCACTTACTAAAATAGATAGATTTTTTAAAATAAAAAAAATTCTATCTTTATTTCTTCTACTATATTTTTAAGTTTAAATTAATCAAATCCATTCTAATGGCGAGTTAGTTTCCCATCAAATAAAAAGTAAATAATGCCCCATTTAGTGAATAAAAGTATTCCAGTTTTGTTAAAATTATATTTTGCTAGTTTGGTAAAAAATAAGGATCGGAATATTTTAATTTAGTTTATATTTAAGTGATAGAAAGATTGATTGATGCTTTATACTTTTAAAAAAATTTAATCAATAAGTAACTTGGTTTAGTGGTATTTATTTATCTAAATACTTTGTAAATAAATTGAAATTCAGTCAGTAATGATGATAAACTTAAAATTTTACTATTTTCTATAAAAAAAACAATAATAGATGAAAAAACTAACATCTGACAAATTTGATAAAAATTTTGTTTTCAGAAATACAATTGATTTAATATCTTAACATGGTGGAATTAGCAATGCAAATAGCAGTCAACATCCTCAAAAGCCTTGGAAAAATAATGGTAATGAAGAATTCTCTGATTGTATAAACTAGTAGGCTATCCAATTTAACAATAAGCTTCTATCCGAGAATTAGGCCTTTCGCAATACACTAATTTAGCTTAACAACGATTTGAATAACTTTATAAAGCAGTCTAAAGAGGAGTATGTAAGCTAAATTATATATATATTTATGAAAATTAAATAATAAATAATAGAGATTCACTTATTCGGATTTGAGTAATGAATACCAAAAAAAGAATTAAAGAAAAAAAAAATTATATGATCAGAAATAATTGAAATATTTAAAATGAAATAGATTTATTAAATAAAAATTGAATTTTAACTTTAAAAAATTAATTAATTAGATACGAAAGAAAATTAAAGAAGAAGGAGACAAAGATGAGAATTTAAAAGATTATTACTAGCAAAAACTGCCAGATATTGATTTGATCTACTTCAAAGATGATTGCTTAAATTTACCTTACGAGAGAGTAGGGTCTGTGGTTGTTGATATTTTCAAGGAAAATTTTAAAGTTATAAAACTTTTTTTGGCTTCTATATCGTCACTAATATACAGCCACAACTATTACCATGAACTCGGTAAGGAATTAGATAAGATTAAAGATAATCTTCTCAAAATAAGAAATAATATTGACGTCACTAAAATACTATGTAAGCGAATAGCATCAAATTAATTTCTTTAATATTTTTTCTATCTATTGCATATCAATTTTGAAAGAAAAAAAAATCAATTAATGATAAATAAAATAGATGAGGGTGGGAATGTGCAAGAGAGATATATATCTATTAAAGTATAAAAATAATTCCTTCTTTCCTTCATTAAAAGAATATCTGAGATTTATTTTTTTCTATACACTTATTTTTTTTACTTTTTGGTGAAAAAATTTATATTGGATTTATTTATTTACTTATCGATGAATTTAAATTTACTTTTTTTTTCATTCATAATTTAAAAATAGTCACAGATAAATCAGTTTATCAACCATCGTACACGGTAGATGGATTTGATAACAATAGTAATTTAAATTAGAAGAATGACGCAAAGAAAAACTATATTGAAATTACAGATTTTAAATAAGGAAATATTGAAAGTGATCATACTTTATAGTCTATCATCCCTCAAAATATAAGAACTTAATCCTCAAACAAGTCTTCAACTAAAAACACTATAAACATAATAAACAATAATATCAATTCAAATAACAATCCCAATACACCTTCACTTTAAAAAAACTCCTCCACAGGTAGAAATGCCTCCTAGAATAGGGGGTAGGCTCAAGAAAAATAAAAAACTATTACAGCCAAATAAAATAATTAGAGTAACAACAACAATTAAAATAGCAATAGCTTAAATTTGATAAAAAAAGACTCTTAAGTGTAACAGAGCAGAGAAACTGATAATAAGATAGAAGAAAAATATTTGAACAGCAATAAGATAGAATAAATGATCAAAGAGAAATTGAATGCTAGATTGAAAACTCCTCTTCTGTAAACCTCCCAAGAAAATTCCTCTAACACGAAAAATGAATTTAAGAGCAATACCGATGACATTAATAGCTATAGCTAAATTAATAGGAATAAGCATTTAAGAGAAAATTTGCTATCAGACAGATCGAATTTAAATGAATTAGAGATATTTTTATCAAATTATTAAAATGAAAATTTTAACTTAAATTACGATTCAGATAAAACCAACCATCCAAGTAATAATAACAACAATAATGATTTGAGTCTATCTTTTGTGAGCAGAGTCTCATTTCGGGATGTACCATATGGAGGAATAGAATTCGATGAGAAAATGATAGAAGGGCTAGGAATAAATCAAAGAGATATTCTAAAAGGAGGAGTAGATCCCAAGGTAAAAATTAAAATTATCAATATTTCATTCTTTTTTATGGGAAAATTTAATTTTTCAAAAAATTTCTACACAACCCCTTTGTGATTTAAAATATTTTTAATAGTTTTAAATATTAGCTTCATAAAAGAGCTAAAGCATTTGCTTATTAAAAATGCTTCTGATTAGAAAAAATAATTATAAATTTTCTTTTTATTTAAATAAATTAGATACATATTGACATGAAAAAATGGTAAAATATACTTAGTTCAAGCAGCAGTGATGCAAACTTATTAAGTACATAAAATGCACAAATCTAATCCTAAATTGACCAAAAGTCTACAGTAGTTTTAAAAAATTTAAATCAAGGTGGCTAACAATCACAACATTTACAAACCCTAAGCGGAATAGATGCAAATATAAATAGAAATGTAAGTAAAAAATGATTGTTGAAAATAGTTGTTTATTAGGTTGAGAAAAGCGTGTTTCAACAATTTGAATGAACAAAAATCGCTTGAAATTAAATATTTGAAAATATGTCTAAGGGATTTTAAATAGCTTTTAAGAGACTTAATATATTTATAAATACTAATTAAAATAATAAATATCTCAATGTTTAATTTCAAAAATTTAATATAAAACATAATTTAAAATAACTAAATAAATTTAGTTGGGAAAATCTTATCGAATTCTTTTTGAATTTATGTAATTTGTATTTTTCTACTTTTAAAAAAATTCTTATAAATATCTTGAGCAATAATATCAATTTCGTTTTGTTATATTTAGAACAAATGTTTCATGATAAGAACTAAGATCGTCAAATTAAAACTTTCCATAATTTGAAATGTAATACATTATGTTTCTAAATTTGAAATTTTTATTTAAATTGGAAACGAAAATACATTGTAAACCTCTGATAAAGGATGAATAATAAGGCTCTCTAATATAAAACCTCAATAATCCTCTTTGAAAATGTGTGGTAATTCTGGAAATAAATTATTACGATTGATGAAAACATTTCTGGTTTATATTTACATATATTAATTAAATTAATATGGAAGTCCCCAGAATTGAATGATATTTTAAGGATAATTTTAATTTATTGATCTTCATCAATTGTTATATTTATGCATTAAAGAATAATTAAATAAATTGCTTCAAGCCTTTTTTAGACGGGTAGAGTAATTTAATAGTTTCTATGATATATAAACCTCATTATTACTGAAAAATCTTTAAACATTAAAAATATACCTTTAAAATCCAAGAAAATTTTAAATTTCATTTGAACTCTGAGGTGTCGATCAATCAATCAATCAGTCATTAATTTTAGTTTTTTAGTTTGGAAAATAAAATAAAAAATCTTAGAAGCATTTAAGTGCATATAATAATAATAATAATTAATAAAATTAAGATGTCTAATAATATAAAAATTAAAAAGATAGAATATTGTTAAACAATCACTTTATGACAACCAAATTAGTATTTTTTAAAATCATTAAAAGTGCTTTAAAGTAAAGGAAGCAAACAATAATGAATCTAGCTATATTTAATATACTACAAAACAAGTAATTCTTCTAACAATTACACAATTTCTAATTATAATCTAAACAGAAAGCAAAAGATAGATGTGTTGTAAAATTTATTAATTTGTGATAAAAGCGGTATTTTGCAAATTATTTTTTATATTTATTTTTGAGATGCAATTCATATCTACATCAAATTAAGAAAAGAAGAAAAACAAAAAATCATAAATATCTTTAAAATAAAAAAAAACAAAAATTTGATAATCATATTGTTAAGAAAGATTAAAGAAAAAAAACAAATCTTAACAATCTTAAATTTTTAATATAAATTTCTTGATTATTTTTTTTCATAAGAAACAATAATAACAACAACTATTTATTACTTTCTTAAGTTAAAATAAAGAAGTTGCCATCAAAAAAGAAAATGTAGGAGGACTTTCCTTGCTAAATAGGCCAAGACTCATATTAAATGCATATTGAGCCTGATGAGATAACCTCATAAATACCAATAAAACCTACTTAAACAAGATTTAAGCCCATCAGGAGTCAAATCAACGAGGTAGAAATCCCTAAAAGCTAAAAAGCAATAGTCTAATTAGATAATAATATTAGCCTTTGCCTCAACGTAAATCACTCCTTAGTTGAATCTTCTCCCTTTTAAGAGGGTTCGTTCGCCAAATTTACTCATAGTAATTAAGGTTTACAAGGGCTCAATAACGAAATCGATTAGGTAAGAGTATCTGTTGGAACAAAATTCGAATTTAAAGATCATATGTTTACATAAGTTGTAGCTATCTAAATTAAAGACTAAATTTATAATATTATCAGCAATATGTCGTTTATTAACTAGCTAAAAAATTCTTAAACCGAAAATCAATCCTAGGAGCTTTCTCTGACAAAGTAAAATCTACAGTGCCTTCCCGATGAGTCCGGTAAAATTAAATGTAAATAAATGCAAATAAGAAAAGGTAGTGATAATTCTAATGACTCAGATGCAACTCAACCATTGAATAGCGCTTAAGCTGAATCAACACTAAATGCATCGGGTATTTTCAATTGCACTAAATGTGGAGCTGAAAATAAGATTTAAATGAATGAAAACATGTCAAACCAAAAATAAAACTTTTAATAAACTAACGTAAATTTAGTAACTTAAGACCTAAATCAAATTAATAGTTATATAACTGAATAATAATCAAATGGGATTCCTAAATAATAAATTAAAAATGAATCTAACGAAGATGATAGAGGAATGTTTACCAACCAAATTAAGAGAGTTAGAAAACAAGCTTTAAGGAATGATTAGAGCTAAGAAGTTAATAATAGAATAAATGAAAAATCTTGTAATTAAATAAATACAAAATCAGAATAAATATGCTAATTAAATAAATCTTCTATTGATTAATAAACATTGATGCCTTCCCAACAACATTAAATTGAAAAGCCGTATAAATACTAAGATTATTTGATTCGAGACTTTTGTTAAATCTATGAATAGATTTTAGAATAGCAAGAAAGAGGTTTGAGTTCAAGTTAATTGCCTGGAGAAAGTAAAAAATTCAATTCTGAAACAAATCAGCTGTAAACTGATTCTAATTATCATGAATTGTATTAATTTGAAAAATCTTCATAAATTTGTGGTTAAAACTACTCGAGCAAAGATAATTCAATTATTTCAGATATGTTAATAAATCAAGGAGCCCAGATTTCTCAATAATAAAATTCCTCTTAGTCTATTCTATTGAAAGATGATAAAATATAAGATCAATTATTTTTATTAAATAAGTCTAACAAAAAAAGATTAAGCAATATTTCAAATCAAACAACGAATAGCAACTGTCGCAAAAATAATTCCAAAGTAATGTCTGACATTACAAACTTTGATAACATTCCTTCTTTCTCATGCATATCGTTTGCCTCTTCTCCTAACTCGAACTCCTAAAAGGCTAACATTCTCTCATAGACAAACTAAATAAAGCTCTATGAAAATAACTAGAGTTAAAATTCTAATTCCTTGATTCAAATAGATAGCGAGTTATAAAAAGAAAATGAAGTATCTAATTAAAACACCTAGCTTTCTTTTGATTAAAAGCAACATGAGCTATCTCACAATTCAGATGAAGACGAAATATTTACTGATGAATTTATAGCCAAAGCAGATAAGAAAAATGTTGTAAAGAATTTCGTTAAAGCCTTCGTGTCTGAAGTAAAAAAAGACTAAAACATATTAAACTCTCTAGATGAAATGAACCAAAAAGATTCTAAAAAATCATCATATTCTTAAAAACTTAAAAAATTTTTAAATTACATGAAGAAATCTAAATTTAACAACTTATTTATTAAGTAACTTATAAGCAATAGTGAATACTCATCTATGTTTTAATCGTTTTTACTAAATAAAGCTGATGATTGGTTGACTAATTCTAATGTTCAAGATAAAGAAACTCATGGAAAATTACTGAAGTTCTTTTAATAAGCTATACACAATGAGGAGTTATTGAATAAGCTTAAAACATTAAAAAAAAGTAAAAGAAATCCTAATTCATCAAGCCTAAGAGGTATTTAAAATACTCCAAACATAAGTACTTCCATGTAAAATTTGGCTACTTCTGTTAGAATACCTCCATTTGCAAATATCTCTTCACAATTAAATGAAATAGGGTATTTTAAAGCTGAAGAGAAAAGTATGAGTTTGCTTCCAGATGGAGAAACTTTGTAGTCAGATAGCAAAATCCTTTTGGAAGAATAAAAAGATGAATACATTAATACTTTAAACTGTATTCCAAGTATATAATAAGCCCTGAATGGTATCCAAATTAATAACCAATATTACCTTATTTAACAAAATGAAAACAAAAACAACCCCTGATTTGATTGTTATCAAAACAATTTGCAGCATTTAAAAGCTCATAAATATACCTCTCTATAAATCTAACCATGCAACAAACAAAATCTTACTTATTTAACTAATTAAAAAATAATAAATTCAATAATAACTCTATTAAAAATTTTATTTAAATGCGTGTGATCAAAATATATAAACAGATAATAAATTAATGTTAATCAAAAACAAAAATTATAAAAAATCTTAAACCATTCAAACTAATTCAACAAATTTTGGCAAAATATAATTAGTAATGATTTTATTTAATGAATAAATCAATAATAAAAATATAAAAATTTTATAAAAAAATTAATTAACTTCTCGTTAGTATTTTGTTTTTAAAAATATAATGTTTATCAATTCATCTATCTTTATACTCTAATTAAAATTACTGCCAACATTAAAAAGAAAACTCATGAATTTTTCTCTTTTTTTTAAAAAAAATTTAATTATTTTCTTTTTTATTTATTAATCAACCAAGTTATATCAAAAATATAGTTTTAATATCTAATAAAATTATGTAAATTATTAATTTATATTTTTAATGTTTCTAATAAAATTAAACTATTTATTTCAAGCTAATTTTTATCTATTATCAAAAAACCAGAAAAAAAATGTAAAGATTTAGTTTTTATATAAATTAATAAATTCAATTCATTAATAAAGCTATTTTAGTATTGAAATTTAAATACAAACAAGGAGCTTAATTTTTATTAAAGAATTATTAATTTAAAAATATAATATGAAAAAGATTGAAGTAACTAAATCCATCTACATAGCCAGTTCAGCTATTTATCTATTTAATATGGTAAATTTTATTATTTTAAATAGTTTAAATTAATTTTATTGATTAAGAAAACTAAATTAACTATACTAACATTTTATTTAATAATAACAAATATTTTTAAAAATACAAGATTATTTCTAATATTTAAATTTCAATAGAAATAAAATTTCACAAAATAATTATCTAAAATTAAAAAGATATTTATTAACTTTAATTTATAAAAACGATAAGGATAAAAGCAGCAGTTCGGATAACTAAAATTATTTACCTTAGCAAACCTTCAACCAAAGATACTTAATTCTCTATATATATAAAAGTTTTGAAATAGCATAAGCAGAAAAAAATTAAATATATTTATTTTTGTTTTATTTTTTTTGACAAAAGTAATAATCAATAAATATTAAAATATCTAATTGGTAGTTAATAATTTAATCATATAAATTATTTCTATTTTGGATTCTTTGAAAAATTAAATTATTTTGTAAATAAACAAAAACATATATTTTAATTAAGGCTAAATAAAAATTAACCTTTAAAAAATATTTAATTAAACAAATATATTAATATTATAATTTTATTCAGGCTTTAGGATCTAGAGCTTCACCTTTAAACATACTTATTAATGCTGGAACTATCTAAGGTGTAATTGATATTAAACCTATAGATAAAGTAAGTAAAGATTCCTAGAATTCTAGTTTCAAGAGATTAAGAACTTTATAACAAATTTGTTTAGAATCTATTTCTATCTAGGATTTAATTCTTTAAAAGCTCTTTAATAAATTTTTAAGCATTTTTTATTACAAATTCTTTTCTTCTGCATTGCTGTAAACTTTACCTAAAAACTCTAATCTTCTATCGATGTAAAAGCGTGAAAGCAATTTAATTTTTGCAATTATTAAATCATAACAAGTTATCATAAAAGCTCTATCCGGGTCTTGAGGTAGTTATCTTGACATTAATTACATATCTTCAGGATCTTCATATATAATCTAAGTCCTTTAGGGTAAAGGTTACATTTTATTTTTGGTGATTATTGAGAGAGTTGCTTAGGATATTGTTTTTTACTAGAAATTGTAATCGTACATTTATATAAGATCTTAATAAATTCCAATTAAAGTATCTATGTTATCACCTGCTTCTTCAATAGTCTCATTGTATTTACTTCCAAAATAAAATCTAAAAAGAAGGAAGACATTTAAAATCAAAAAGTTGAAAATTGAAGATATGATTATAATTGGGTTAAGAAAAACTGAGTTCTTATCAAAGAAGAGATCTATTTCAAAAAACTTGGCAACGATGATATTTAAAATAAATAAATAGTAAATGAAGATGCAGCAATAACACATTTCAAACTTTCTGTACATATCTTAGAAAAATAGATAAATAGCTCTGCGGGAATTATCCCAAGTTTCAAGACTAATGCATGATGTGACATCTAGTAGTTTTGAATAGTCATTTTCGATTTCTATATCAGTAAATTTAATACAATCATTAATACTTTTAGACATGATTATCTTTCTACGTAAATCTTAGTTACTCAATAGAATGTTGAAGCAATAAATTTCGTTTATGTTGAATAGTGTTATTGCTAGAAGATAGAAAATATCATCTGTGTCAAATGGGATATTTATATATATAAATACTAAACAACTGAAGATTTTAGCTAGAGATAGTAGCTAAGTCGTAACGAACTAAGAAAAGTGGGTTCCTAATATCTAATTCTAGCCTTGCAAAAATTGGTAGCCAATCAGCTCAAGCGTAAGTGGATTCTTGATGTCTGTCTGAATAGTATTAAATCTCTGTATTTAAAGGTCTACTTCTAAGTTAGAATTAATGATGTCAAGATACTCTTGCTTCCAGTTATCTTCTATGCATGATATATCCATATAAATATCACTATCTCTTTGTTTATCAATAAGATCTAAAACAAGACCATTTTGACTGCCTGGGTCGAATATTGAACACACATTCTTCCATGTTAACTTTAAATCTTTTTGCTTTGTGAGCTTAATAATGCTAAAGACTAAAATCTTGGTGAAAAACAAAAAGAATGCATCAAAAAACAAAATGCTATAAAAGTTCCTGTCAGCCTAATGTATACCTGTAATAGTATAGTATACAATGCATAGGACACTGCTAGCAAAGATGACTTGAACTATTGGATTGATGAATTTTTTTACGAATGCATGTAAAGTACATTTTTTTTGGAAAGGATAAACAAAACCTGTCAAAAAAGTGTAGATACTTTTGAGAATAATCAGAGGATATATAAAAACTATGTTTATAATCAGGGAAAGTATAACCGTTAAAACAATTGTTGAAGTTCCTTCTACTAATTGTTGAGTCTTTTGAATTAATCTTCCAGATTTTGGCGATTTAGGGTTTTACTAAATTTAAATGTTATTACCATACATAGAAGTGAAATTTGTTTTGACTTCTTAAAGATTGGATTAGTAGCTCAAGCTACCCTTGGTGTGTGAGGCTTTTTTAGTTTTTTCAGTGAATTCAGGCTCCTCTTTGATAATTTCAGCTAGGCTATCTATTTCATCCTAGTCATCCTTAAATTCAAAGATAGGTTAGTTTTTCCTTACTGTACGCTAACTCATCAGTATTTTAGAATTTTATTGCTTTTTATTTATTTGTAAAAAACTAATATCTTAATTCTAATAAATAAATAATAATAATAATAATAATAATAATAAACTGAAATCTTTTTCTACTTTGTATTTCATATTATTTATTTTTATTACTTTTAAAAGATGTAATGCATATCAATAAATCAACCAATCTAATTAGGTATTTTTAAATATTATTTACACATATTTTAAATTAGCATATATATCTTAATAGATATTTTATTTCTAATAACACTTATTATTTTCTATCTCAATACAATTCAGGTGAAATATTTTTATGAAATTTACTTTCAAAAAAGATATAATCGTAACAAATACTTTTTTATCAAACAAACTAATTGTGTTTATTTTGAATGTCGTTAAATTTAAATAGTTAAAAAATACCTTAATTACAAATATGGCTATTAAATATTTCAATTGAAAAAAAAATTAAAACACAAAGAAGCTCATAAAAAAATTGATTTGACCAAATATTCCAGAAAAACATAAAAAATATAGCTAAAAAAATATTCTACTTATTAATTTTATATATCATTCCTTTGGTTTCTCGATAGTACTTGAGAATTAATCTATGAATTTTGAGATTATAGAAGGTAATAAAGTTGCAAAACCCAAGAGAAGAGTAAACAAAGTATCTTTAAAATCAAGTTTTATAAGATTAAATATCTAATAGCATGAACATTTGCTATCGACAGCAATCTAAGATTTGATTCTTTTTAAGCTTTTAATACAATTATAGATAATTTTCATCTACAACATACTTTCTTATTCTTTGGTGTATACCTATCCTTAAAAGGGTTGTTTGTGTTTGATGTAGTATTCAGAAATATACATAATCTTAGAGACCAAAATTTCATAGCAAGTATAGTAGTCATTGCTTCCTTCAATAGTAGATGCCAAAAGATCCTTATCTTTTTATACCGAGACTGTATCAGGATTTTATTTAACTATTTCTTAGCTCTACTACTATCTTTCGCTTTGTCTTTCAGAAGCCTCTTCTTCATTTGAACCTTAGTAAAATTTGACTATGTTAATATAATCTTGGATTGTAACTCCTCTTTGTTTGAAATTATAGTCATACATTTAAGCCATATCTTGATAAATACCAATAATATTTTCAACTTTATCTTCAAGATCTTCAAAGGTTTCATTAAATTTAGAACCAAAGTAAATTCTGAAAAAGATCAGGGTATTTAATAAAATGAATGTAAATGTTGAGGAAACAACAGTTAAGTTTTATAATAAAATAGAGTCTTTTTTGATGACCAAATATATTTCTCCATAAGCAGCCAAAATAATATTAGCTATAAAGATGTAATATATGAATAAGCAGATATAACTTCTTTCTAACTTTTGTTGTGTTTCTAAGAAAAATTCATAGATACAACGACGAGTGTTATCCCATGTTTCTATACTTTCGCTACTAGTCAAATCAATAGCATTTTCATAACTTGCTTTCTATCCTTTTATTACTAAAGACTCAGTTATATTTTTTACCATCAAAGTCTTACGACGTAAATCATAGTTACTTAACATAGAACTAAGACAATAGATTTCATTTGTAGTGAAAAGTGTAATGCATACAGTGTTCAATAAATCTTTTAACGTGAAGGTTCTAAAGTGGTAAATAATGTAAGTAACGCAAAACAAGGTTTTTAAAAGTGCTAATACTTATAAGGTTATAAATTAGCCCATGTGAGGTCTCAATTTTTTATTTTATCCTTTTATTAATTGATATCCTACATATTATCTAAATTAAATATGCTTGATAGGATTAGCAAATGTATTGAAACGTTATGACTTGACATCAACTTCTAAAACTTCTCCCATAATTCTGCTATATTCATATTACCATTCGTCATCTTCCAGTGGTATGTCCATAATGAGATCGCATTCGAAATCGTCAGCATGGATAAGTAAAACATCTTAATTGTCGCCACTGCAATCAAATATTTTTTTAAAGTCCAAATCGAATTCATCATTAATGGACATCTAGATAATGGTGTATATCATAATGTGAGATAAGAAAAGGAAAAAGCTATCAATGAACCAAAAAACATAGACATCATCCTTAGAATTAATCACACCCTCTATAGTTGCATAGCAAACGTAAATGATACTTAGTGAAAATATAATACTTAAGAGAGGGTTAATTATTTTTTTTTTTAAATTGAATTCTCCACAAAATACAGTAAAGACGTTATAAATTAACTTAAAGAATTCTGTTATAGCTTTCATAGGATATAAAATGAACATATTCCACACTAAAGTGAGAATAATGGTGATGAAAACTGCATAGAATTTTGCAGAGGTGGTTTTTTTCTTTTTAACTTGCTATCCTTAGTCTTCTCCACCATCTTTATTCTCTTCATTTTATTCTTGTGGTTATTCAGCTGGCTACTCTCCTTCATCTTCTTCGCTTTTGATATCCTAATCATCTTTAAATTCGTAAAAACATCTGTTTTTATCTTTTTTCAAATCTTATTAATCCTCCATCCCAAAGCAAATAAATTTATTATTAATTCAAATATTTATTTTAAATTTATAAAAATTAACAATGTTAGTTAGTATTTAATGTACTCTATTAGATAAATAGTTAGAAAATAATAGGATTTTGTGAAATAAGAGTATCCAAAATAATAAATTTTATTTAGCAAACCCCAATCGGAAAATTTAATTTGTTTCAAAAGTTTTATGTGATAAAATTTGTTTAACTTAATTAATTTTCTTAATTAAAAGTAGATAATTATACAATCAGCAATCAGTCTCTATCCACTTTAATATCTTTGTGATCAATTTTTTTATCTCACTGTATGAAATAAAATTTAACTTATATAATATTAGGGATAGCAAATATAAAAACCAAAGAATTAGATACACTATTGACAATATATTTTAAACATTAATATCTAACTTGGAAAATATAAAAATTAATTTCAGTTAATAATAACTATAAAAATTTTCATTAAGATTTAAGTATAATTATATTTAAAGTAAAATAAATTCATTTTTGTAATGTAAGTAAGTCACTTCTAAAAATTAATTAATTATTTAGTTATGTAAAGAGCAGAGCTTAAGTATTTTGGTAAAAAGTACACTTTAATAATTTGAAAACTAATTAACAAATAAATAAATGTAGCTAGCTATATTTATATCCTATTTAGTTTAGGAAAATGTCTATTTTAATAAAATCCAATATTTTATAAAAGGAAAATAAGTTACATTTTTTGAAAAGTATTTAAAATAAAATCTATTAATTTATTAATGAAGTTTTCTTCCACCATAATCCGGTCCACTTAAAATCAAATGATTAGAATTAATAAAATTGTCTGAATATTTTACTAAACTTATAACATTTTTTCTCGCTTTAAAAAATTTATTATTCTTAAATACCTGATAATCAAGATTTTAAACAAAGTTTTTATGTTAAATTGATATCAAAATTCTAAAATAATTTTGTTTTAACATTAAATTATTAAAAATCATTTTGGAGATAATCTTAAACTGTAATATTTCATGTTGAAAAAAAGAGGAAAGCTTTAACTTAAAGGGTAGATAGAAAGGACATAATTTTTTTAAAAGATTTAGGTTAGTTATTTTCATTGATGTTAAAAAGTTTAAACATGTGTTTGAAAATTAATGTAAGAAATACTTGGTTTCTAGCTTGTTTAATGATTCTCAATAAGTACTTATTACATAAAGTCTTATATCTGTTGCTTTGGATAAAAAAAAAGAATTCAGCTTAATTTTTATGAATAATTATTTTATGGAAAAATATTTTAAAATTTACATAAACAAAATAAACTATTTAATAAATTTACTTAATGTTTATTAATGATTTTATTATCGTTTATTTAAGAAATGTGAATAGTTTTATTTAATTTTCAAATTTTTGATAAATCATTCATTATAATTTTTTGAAACTTTTTATTCTAAAGAAAAATTAAATTTTGAGCATAATTAATAGATTGTCTAGCATTGCTTTGAAGATATTTTTTATGTAAAAATAACTGTTTTATACAAAAAATGATTTACAAATAAAATTATTAGTAGCATTTGAGAAAAATTATTGATAAAAAATAATTATCATACACTTTATTTATATCTAATTTATTGATAAAAATCCCTACATGATAAATTTATTATGTTTGCTTTAAGTTATTATTTTTATTATATTTATTGATTATTATTAGTTTTTCAACACCTAAAGAGTAATATTTGTAGTGGACCCTTAGACAATTAAACGAAATACCCTTCTTCATGCGTTACGTATGAAGAAAATTATTTTCCGACTACACAATGCCAATTTCCTAAATATTTACGCTCAAATTCTCTTTTAATTTAATAAGCAATATCTCTTTCATTAGTGTATTTTTCTATTGCTGATAAAGTTATACTTTATGCATCTTGCTACATATCTTCGGGCATATCTGCTAATTTTATAGTTGGCTTCTTTCCAGCACTTTATTAGGCAGGTTCTTTAGACATTTTTAAATCTATATGTTCTAAATAAATGTGTTTAAGTTATAACTATTGGTTGGAAATCTTATGTATAAAATCCTTTTTTATTCAAAGTTTTAGATTAATTTGAAATTTTTTACGATTGGTTTTACGTAGGAGAAATCAATAAAAATTTTTTAATCAAATCAACAGAAAGATAAATAGAAAATTAACAATTATTATATGAACAAAAAAGCTTAAAATATTATCTCTAAATTTTTAAAATTAATTTTATTAAAAATTTTACATAATTTCTAGGATGAAAATAGAATGAATAAAATATAGAATTATTTTTAACACGCCCTCTACCCTTCAAGAATAATTGCTTTATGTATTGAATTATTTTCAAGATTTCATTCGTAGCATTAAGTTAAATTTATAAATTGCCAAATTAGATAAGAATTAAAAAATATATTCATAACTCAAAATCAATAAAACTACTTTTTATATAAAGATAATTAATAGATACACAAACAAGCAAGCCCTACTATTTTTAAATCAACATAATATGAGTGGAACTTTAGGATATTTATTATAGCAAAGTGCCTAAAACCAAGGAAAAAAATCTAACGAAAAGGCTAACAATAAAGCTGCATCAGAAGTTGCTGATTTGTTTTCTAAGGAAAAGACTGTTATAGCTGAACCAGTTATTGTAGAAGATGTTATTAATCCTGAAAATGTAAATTATTTAGATACTCCTACAATTAAAGTGGAGCAATTTACAAATCTAAAATATTTTGTTATTTTTACTTAGGAAGAAAACGAAGAAAAAAACCCTTTCATTGATGAAAATATGACTGCAAAATAGAAAAAAGAAAAGGATGATAGAACTGTTTTTGTTGGTAACATTTCCTTAGAAGCCACTGGTAGTTAAATCGCTAAAGAATTTAAACAATATGGAAAAGTAAAATTTAGATTTTAACTCATTATAAATTGGTTATTTATAAATAATTAACTTTAATAGATTGAAAAGATTTGGATGAGATCAGTGCCCATTGAAAATTCCAAAATGCCTAAAAAGGCCAGCGTTATCCTCAAAAAGGTAATTTAAGCAACTTTTTATAAAATTGTCAAATATAAAAATAATTTTATGGCTATTCAACTTATTGATTTTACATTTTAAAAAGTTCAAGGAAGGTGCTGATAGAAAGAATGCTTACATCCTATTTTCTACTTAAGAAGAAGCTGAAAAGTCTCTTGAAGCTAATGGCAAAGTGTTTATGGAAAAGCACTTGAGAGTAGATAAAGCAAATGAAAAAATAGTAAATAGATAGATTACAATTATTGATAGATATTTAATACATTTATTTATGAAAATTCAAGTTGGATTACACTAGAACTATTTTTGTTGGCAATTTGCACTTTAAAATTTCTGAAGAGTAGCTAAGACATCACTTTGAAAATTGTGGTGATATCTTGAATGTTAGAGTTATCAGAGATCCTAAAACTCACGAAGGAAAAGGATTTGGTTATGTTTTCTTTAAGGAAAAGGGTGGTTTCTAAAATGCTTTAGAAAAGAATGGATCCAAACTCCTCGAAAGAGAAATTAGAGTTAAAAAAGCAGTCCCTGCAGAGAGACTTGAAAAGAAAAAAGTTAAAAAAGCTGAAAAGGCTAACATTATAAATAAGGAACATGCAATTTAAAGATTAAAAAGTAAGTTGAAAGGTAAAGCAGTCGTTCATGATCAAGATGATTCCGACGATGAATAAGAATAGCCTAAGGTTAAAAAAGTTAAGAAGGGTATTTAAAAGAGCGATATTATTCCTACAAAGAACTTCGAGAAGAATATGAAGACAACTAATTTCAAAGAAAATGAAAATGAAGTACTAAATTTGATATTAAGCAGAATAAAATTCATTTAATTAATTTATAAAATAACAGATTTTCGACTTTAAAAATGAAATGTCTATTGCCCCAAGAGTCTTGAGAAAGAAAATAAAAAAACTTAGCAAAAAGGTACAATAATTATCCAGTTTTAAGATAAAAATAACCAATAAAAATTTAAATAAAATAGGGTGTTGAATCAACTGAAGCTTTTTCTAAAGTTCAATAACTTAAGAAAAATAAAAAGATTAGTAATGACAAAAATATCTTTAATTCTAAATTCACTCTTTAAGCTAGAAAAGTAATTTATTCCCTCATATGATGAATATTAATCACTCAAATCTAATTATTAAAAAAGGATAAAAGATTCAAAAAAGCCATGCAAAATAAGAAAAAAGGTAAATTAGAAGTAAAGAAGGAAGATAGAAAAGACAAAAAGAAAAAAACAACTTCAACAGCAACCACAGCTAAGAAGCAAACTAATTAATGATCCTCAAAAAAATTTTATATCAAAAAATGACTAAAAGTTTAATTTAAAAAAGAGAGTAATAAATAATGAGATAAAAACATAATTATACTGTTAATTAATTACATAGATAGTTATTTGTAAATATTTTAGTTTCTTTTAAGGATGTTGTTAATAATTTTAATTATTATTTGTTACAATCAATTTTCTAATTTTATATTAACTCATTAAATAAATCTTATTATAATGCCAAGTAAACACTAAGAGTATTGAAGAATTATCCCATTTTAATTATTACTAATATTTATATGATAATTTCTCTCTTTTATCTAAATAATCAGAAAATAAACACATTATTTTTATGCAAATAATTAAATTTTTCTTAAGGAATTTATTTAATAATTTTAATTAAAATTTCTATCAATCAATTTAAATAACTAACTTTATCTAACTCATTTGATCAATCTTTTTATTTACTAAATAAATGTTAAGAATATCGAAGGAAAATTTTATTTATTCATTTATAATTTTTTAAAAATAATTATTTTTTCTGTCTATCAAATCTGAATAATCACAAAAAAAACTCCTAATAATTAAATAGAAAGTAGTTTGTAAATCATTTATTTTCTTTTAAAGATATTAATAATTTTAATACAATTTTATATAAAATCAACCAATTTTTAAATATTATTTAAATAATTAATTCAGCCTTTTTATTTACTAAATAAAATATTAATTTAGAAAAAATTTGAATAATTTTTTTATTAATTTATTGCTTAAATATATTCTGTAAATAATTATTTTATGTTTCTTTCTTAAATTTTCAAATCCTTGCAATTGATGTATTACTTAACTCAATTTATAAATATTTTTATTTAATTTGAAATATTATCTAACACTTAAAAGATACTAAAAAATACGTCCTTCTAGTAGCTATAAAAATAATTTTTATTGCTAATTAAAAATTTTAATTTTTTTATTGGAACCATTGTAAAATTAGGTTCTACTTTAATTAATTAATAAATAAGATCTTTTTGAGAGGGGTCATTAAGTGAAAGAAAAAACAGGTAAGTAAGTTAAGCTAATTTATGAATTTGATTAAAAGCAGCAAAAAATATAAAAATTAGTTTTACTGATATGTAGAGAAAGTGATTTGTAAACAAACATACTGAGAAGTAATTCACATTAATATATATTTCATTTTAATTTATCTTAATTAATAACTTATGATAAAGACTGAAAGTATTCTTATTTGAAGAATAACAGTCATTATATTAAATGATAAATAATTGAGTGTGTATGGTATTTGGAGCATAAATGCATGTTGAGTTTGCTTTACTTACTTTGCTTGCTTGATTATATATTTTCTGCTGGTTATTAATAAACTTTTTATCTATTTATCAATATAGTTATAATAAAAAATGATGACATTTTGGAAAGTATCTAGATATTATATAATAAAATTAAAAATTGCAGTATTTAATCTATGTTTTTTCAGATATCTAAATCTTCTAAGTTTTTGATTTCTTCTATAGTAGCGTTATTTATAGCATTAGTAATCATAGGAGTAGGAACTGGAGTACCAACAAACTAATAGCCCATAGAACCCTTCATGGTGGATCCTTCCTAAAAAATAGTATAAAAAACAAATTAGAATTCATTTTGGTTAATAATAGCAATTTAGTTACTGTTAATGATCTGACGTGATCCTTGTAATAGAATATCAAATTGTCAGGCTTAAGATCTAATATCTTTCTTAATTCTTCACCTGCCTTGATTTTTTATTCCTCGTCTCTATCTCTCATCCAAATTTCAATAACAGCCTTTCTATTTCTTCTAATTGACAAAACAACACCAATAATATTTGAATTGCCAAACTTTTCTCCAATACAGCCAAGCTATATTTATAATAAATAATATAATTCATTACTTGGTTTAATGCAATATAATAATTTTAAATCGAGAGATCTATTTTAAGTATAGCTTAAATTCTCAGTTTTTTAAAATAAAATCTCTCTATATGTTGAATAAAGTAGCTAATTACTAATAAATCTTCCCAAATTTTGTTCAAATTTTTATACATGTCGCTTTAAACCAAAAGAATCCAGCAGCCACCACACTTCCATTCCTATTTTGCAATAGTAGAGTATTTTTAATTAATATTAATTTAAAATGATTGAGTTTAAAAAAAATATTTTTTTAAGTTCAACTATAAAAATGCTTACTTCCCACAAAGGAGTACAACCCTTTCTAAAGAAGAGAACCTTATTTTAGGATTCAATGTTGGTAGGTTTTTGGATATATATGTAATTTGTGAAGAATTGTTCAACAGTGCTGCATTCACCTAGTAATTTGAGATTTTTAGAATAATCTTCGTTAATATAATTCTTGTGACCGAATCTAGGGCAATACCAGAAACACCAATCGTCATTCAATTGATGTTACTATTCAGAAACAGTGTTACTTTCAGCGCTCATACTAATTGACCTTTTTTATATTTTTTTCTATTATATTTGTTAATAATCGCTTATTATTATTTATAAAAGTATTATAAAAATACAATACAACTTTCTTTTTGTCTTATTCTTTATTTATTTTAACAAGGGTTTGATTTAGTTAAAATCAATCTCAAATTTGTGATTATTTTAGCTTCATTCTTATTTTGTTTTATTCATCAAGTAAAAGCAAAATTTCAAGCATTTTCTATCAATCAATCTCCCTCTCATATTATTTCCTTCATTCTACTAGTCTTTTTTCTATTAAACTATCCCTTCTTCCTGCATATCTACATGATATATGCATGCTAACATAAAATGTATTACCTTATTTTATAATAGATATTATCGTTCTTATTAGAGTAAATAAATACTAATATTATGGTTGTTATTTTTTTATTTTCAATTTAAAAAAATTATTTTATTTTAAGCTAGATTTTTTAATTCTACTTTTTGGAGTTTAATAAATTATGTCTTAAAAGGTTAAGTAGCTGTTAAAATAATTAAATTTTTTTTTTGAGCAGACTTGGATTTGCTTTAGATTTAATGGTAATGCTTCTTTTGAAAAGTTAAAATTTGTAATAATATTGATAATCAATCAATCCACTTCTTTTTAATTTTCAGAATGATAAAATAATAAAGATATCTTAATATCACAGTATTTGTTAAATAATAATCATATAGTAAAATAATTTATGGACAAAGTGCCTTGTGACCCAAATTTGCTGGAAAACTATAAAAATGAGATAATGAATTCAGAAATAGACACAGAAACAAAAAGGAGAATCATTTGCCAAATAAAAATATGGACATCGCTCAATGAAAATCCTCCAATATAATTAATATTAGAAAGTGATATAATTTAGGCTCTACTGCTGTATAGTGAAGACGAATTATGTGATCCTAAGATGTAATTCGATATCGTCTGGATATTTGGAAACATTTGTTCCTGCTCCTCAGACGAAGTTAAATACATGCTAACCCTTGGGGTAGATGATTTTTTTATAGAACATTTAGAAAACTAAATTACTTAAATAGTGGAATTAGCGTAATATTTTACAATCATCTGTTAATTAATAAAAATATTTTATATTTTATCATTAAAAAGGATGTGGGGACTTGGAAATATAGCTGGTGATAATCCTAAAAGCAGAGATGTTTTATTATTTAAAGAGATAATACCTAAATTGGTAAAAATATTGAACTCTGTTGATTAAAAAAAGAATTTAAAGGAAGCTTTTTTTCAAACATTTTGTTGGTTAATTTCTTAGCTTGTTAGAGGTAAGCCTAGTGCGTAGCCTTAGCATATTTCAGAAATTTTACCCATTTTTAGAGAATTACTTTTCTTAAATAAAAGATATCTCTATCCTGATATTTTATGGGGTCTTTCTTATATCACTGATGAAGATGAGACTGTAGCAAATTTAATTTCTGATTCTCCAATTTTCGATAAATTAACTGAACTGATAGATTTATCTTTTGGGTTTACAATTAATCACCCATCTATAAGGATAATAGCCAATTTAGCTTCTTCAAGTGAGAATATTACAGATAAACTCATTAATAGTGGACTAATTTAACATTTAATTATCCACTTTTTAGAATATAATCCTGAGTATACTATTATCAGGAAAGAGGTTTGCTGGTGTCTCAGCAATATAGCAGCAGGAACTTTGTATTAGGTAAATTTTTATTTTATTTTTTAAATTTAAAAATATTCTTCAGGCTAAAAGTTTAATAACTATGGGAGAGATGACTGAAAAACTAAAAAGATTACTTAGATATAAAAAAGATCCAGAGGTGCAAAAAGAAACTATGTGGATAATTACAAATTTATCCAATCATTAAGACTCTGATATATTTAAGTATTTGTTAGGAAATGACATTTTTGCTGTTTTTACTACTGAAATAAATTAAGGAGATAAAAAAATGATAGAATTATTTTTGTAAAATACAACTTCCTTAATAAAATTTCTAAATAAGGCATCTAAAGATGCTTTTACTGCTTAAGAATTAGAAAAACTAGTACTACTTCTTCATTATATTTAAACAACTATTTAAAATATTAAACCTATGATAGTTACAGGACAAATTAGATAATAATGTAAGGATATTAAGGATTCAATTTAGAAAATCAATAAAAAGTTTAATCTACCATAAGACTTAGAATAAAAGGTTCTTAAAAATTGAATAAATAAACCATACAATAAAAAACTTCAAAAAAATTATCATCATACTTTTAATATTACCATTTTAAAAAAATAATATTTATTTTTTCTATCATTAATTAATTATTTATTTTTTGTAAAGTTTGATTATTAGTTAAAAAAATAGTTTTCAATAATTTTAAATGAAAATTAATTATCAAATTAATCTTAGTTATAGTTTTATAGATAGGTTGTTTAAGTAATTTTTATAATTTATATTAATATTTCTAATTAATATTTTATAATTAGGTAAAATTAAACATCTATTTCAATTATAAATTGAATAGAAATAAATACTGAATTCATCTTAATACTTTGTAAACTATTTAATTAAACAATATTTATTTTTTCTATCATAAATTGCTAATTTATGGTTTAATAAAAATGAAATTTAATTTAGTTTCTAAATAATTAATTATATGATATTTTATAAAAATTTTTTGGGTATTTAAGTAATAAATAATCATTGTTGCTTAATTTATTATCAAATTTTTAGAATATTTTAAATAGTTAAATCAAATAAAACAGCTGATTGGATTATGTTTAATTTTGTTGTAGAAATTCAAGTAAATTAAAAAATGCTTAATATGTTTTTATTTATAAAAAAGAATATATTTGTAACATTTAATTATGTTAAAAGCACTTTTTTAGACTTGGAGAAGTTTTAAGAAGAATAAAATATCAGCAATATTTGCCAATTTCAAATAAATTTAATAAAATGTTTTTAAGAAAAGAATTTAAATAAATTATTTACGATTAAAGTTTGTTTTTACTAAGCAATAAACTAAATATTAATAAATTATTCTTTTCATTTGTTTAATATTTCTAAATACATTTTAAACATATAATTGATTCATCCAATTATAAAATATTTATATTATTTTATAAACTTTAAAGTAAAATATAATTCATTATGATTAATTGAAATTATTAACTACTGATATTGTTTAATTTAATAATTAGTTAATATTATTTATTTATAAATAATGAATGCTATCTTTTGAAGTATAAATAAATAGTAATTAATTGGAAATATGAATTTATTTTATAAATAAGCAAAAATATGAGATTAGTAGAATTAAATATCTTAATTATTTTTTAAGTATTTTAGATTGTATTTAATTATTTCAAAAAACAAACTTGATATTAATTAATTAATAATCAGGATTAGTCCACTATATTACATATTTGAAATTTCCACATTTTTAGCTATTAATAGTTCTTAAAAGACGAAAATAGATTCATAAAAATATAGAATATAAAACATAGAAATAGAAAATGAAGGTTGCTGTCTTCTCACTTTTGTGGCCAAAAAATAATTTTTCTGCGGCTTGCGTAAGAACATTCGGATATGTTCTTTGCTAACTAAAAGAAAATCAAGAGACTTTATTTATTTCTCCTTCAAAAAAGACTAAACAACAAATTAGCGATATACAAATGTTCTCTAATGTGAAAATTTATGAAGCTGATTATAACAATTTTGAAAGTATGGATATTTTGTTAAGTAAATAGCTGAATTTTGTTCCTGATATTGCAATATTTGATACATTTGTTTGCGAGGAGAAGTTTTCTCATTACATTCATACGAAATTTCCTAATTGCATGAAAGTTTTAGATCTTCAAGATATACATTCTCTACGCCATAAAAGATAGTAGATAGTTGAAGATATGGATGACAATTTAAAGTAAAAAATGATATAAAATGGAGATTAAAAAGAATTAGATCCTGAAATAGAAAGAAATATGATGAAGACGGTACTTTAAGAAGGGTTTCCTTCTGGAAGTGAAAGCGATGAATTCAATAGGGAAATGGCTAGTATGCTCAGAAGTGATTTAGTTATAACTTGTAGTGATTATGAATACTTTCGATTGAAGAACCATTTAAATATTCACAATACAGAACTCCTAACATTTTTTCATGAAACCCCTAGCTTGTAGATAGATGAAAAAGAAATGAACTTTTAAAAAAAGAAAAATTTTGTATGGATAGGAAATTAATCACATTTCCCTAATGCAGATAGTTTAAAGTATATTATAAATTACATTTGGCCTAAAATTCATGAGCGTCTTCCAGACGCCTAACTTCACATTTATGGATCAAATTTTAAATAAGAGTTCTCCAACTTAGATAAACTTAATATTAACATATTCAGTAGAGGCGTTATGCCTTCATTAGAAAGATTAGCTAAATATAGAGTTATGCTAGCTCCTTTACGATATGGTGCAGGGATTAAAGGAAAAATTGTAGACAGTTGGCTGTATAAAGTTCCAGTTGTGACCAGCCCAATCGGAGCAGAAGGCTTATATTATGATACTGCATATGAATCAATATATACTGATATAGATTAAGGACAGTATACTTATAAGTAAGCGTTTAGAAAATTAAATCTCTTTATTATAAATTTGCTAATTTTTTATTTTTTAAACAATAATTGCAAATTAATTAGCTAAACATTAAAAAAAGTTTTTTATTTTATATCAAACTAACTAAATCAGTATTCCTAAAAGTTTTTGTAACACAACAACGATTCATTAATTCACCGATTTAAATAAAGCAAAAGATCTTTACTTACAAAGCTTTTTTTAAATAAATAATTAAAAAGTGTTTACTTTTGCAATTTTGGTGCAAAAGAATTTCTTAATACTAACATATAAAAATTATTTTAATTTATTGTGCAGCTTAGATATATTTTGAAAAGTTATCTTTGATATATTTATTTTAACTCAAACTTTTTATTGAGTTAGTAAACATCTTGTTTTTTGATTTTGAAGAAATTTAAATAATTAAATGAATCAAAAATAATTATTCTAATAGGGATATGATGGCGAAGATAAATAGCGAATAAAAATATAATTAATAAAAAATGGAATCATTTTACTCCTATAGCAATCTTGACTTTGCTAATTAGCCAGATCACCTAAAATTTGGAGGAAAATTTTGGAATTTTACTGTTGATGATTATGTGAAATCATCTATAGAGCTCTACACTAATGAAGAGGAATGGAAAAAATCTGTGATAGCAGGAAATGAAATCTGCAACAGAAGAATGGGTTTTACAAGAAATAACTTAGTATACCTAATCAAATTTAATGAATACTTAATGAACCTTAGAGATAATAGAAAAAGAAACAATCTCTATAATTTGACTTGGAGCGAAACATTAAGATCGACATAAAATTTTGCAAAGTATATTAATGAGAAGAATAGGAATAAATTATTTTCTTAAAAACATATGAAATGATTATTTATTTAAATATTTTCATAAAAATTATAAAAATTGTGTAAATGTTTTGCTTTTACATAAAATTGTTTTAAGTTTCTTTCCAAAAGTTATTTATATTGAGATATTTCAAAAGCTATTTTTTGGTTTAAATATTTTGTCTCTCTTTAATATAATTAAAAGATTATCTCACTTAAATAACAAAAAATTTTACCAAGATAAAGATAAATAAATAGATATTGAAGTTTAATAAAAAGAATTAAATTTAATGGAAAGGTTTCTAATTTAGAGCGAGCAATTTTGTTTATAAACTTTATGGGTATACTCAAAAGAAAATATTACTTGATTTAGCTAATTTAATAAGAAAATTTTTTCTAAATTATTTGAGCAGATTTTCATTTGCTTAATTAAATTATAAAAAGTGTAAAATTTTATTTTGCTATAAGATCAGGTAAATTACTAATTAGTATTAAGTCTTTATTTGTTACAAAACTTGCTTTTGAAAAAATCACTTTCTTGTCTTAGTGGTACTTTGTTTATTAATTAAAATTCAAATAAAATGAAAATTCTTTGTATCTATTTTGAAGAATTGATGTTTTAACTGTTTTATGGATACAAAGATTATTATTTAGTGAAAAAAATACTTAAGTAAATCAGTTTTTTGATATTTTTAATTAAAAAATATTGGCTAATAGTACTATGGATGCTTTAGCAAAAGTGCCATACAATATCAAATTATATGTAATCTAATTTTCTAGTAGCAATATTTTTTTTATTATCAGTAAAATTATAGTTTTAAATAATAGAAAACTATTTAATTTTTCTCAGGATTAATTTAAAATCTTTGCAAAAGTGATATTGTAACCTAGATAGTAATACTAAAAATTAATTGTTTTTGCAGTGTGATAAATAGTTTATCACATTAAATTCTTGAGTGAATTTTAACAAATTTTAGTTTATAGACGCTTACTGTGCATGAATAATCATTAAAAATAAATATTAATTAAGAAGTGGTATTTAATTCGACTAAGCTTCTCAAAAAATATTCAGAAAAAGTAACAAATTTTATTCAACGCTTATTTTTGCTCTTTACAATATTTTTTAGTAAATCAACTTTTGCTCATTACAATATTTTGAGTAAATGAATTTGAAAGAAGTTAGAATCAAGAGAAAGTACTTTAATTTATGATTAAAAAAAAAACTGATTTTTTATACTTTGATTTGAGAACAATGGGTGATATTTTTTCATTTTACAAATTATGCAATAAACATTTACTGTTCATATTTTTTTTAAAGTGCAATTGTCTCTTGATTTACTTAATCTATTTTCAATCTTCTATATAAACAAACAAATTTATTTTAAGTTGAAATAAGGAAATTTTATTAAAAAAGAGGATGAGAGTATTAAGCGTATCGAAATGTACCTCAATAACTATTTTTAGATATATAAAGATTAACAATTTTATCATTACAAAGCAGTAAAAAGTTTGTCAAATAATCAAAATGAGTTTAATAAAATTGTTTGTATGTAGGTAAAAATGCTTGCAATTAATTAAAAGAACTACAAATAAATTTATTGCTTAAGAAGCGAATTTATTTTTTTCTATGAATCTGATTTATCATTTAAAATTTAGGACTAATAAATCAAACAGACAAAAATAAATAAATAGAAAAGGAGAAAGTTTTTAAACAAAGTTTTTAAACGCAATTAATGTTAATTATTATTGCTTTTATATTTTTATAGCCTTGGTAAGTTATTAATAATTTTAGTATATATTTATGTGAATAGCTGATAAATAAAAAGGTAAATTGATTGATTATTTATAAAGAGTTATTTTTTATTAAGCAAATAAATGATTTAAAGCAAAATTTCAAAATCTTTTAATTATTTCACCTTCTCTTAATTTAGAGATTCCTTAAATAACTCTCTCTATGTAATTGATTTTAGATTTCTCGAATTGATATAAGCTTTTATTTTAAATGATATATTGTGTAAGAGGGAATTCTTAGATAAGTTAGAGTTAAATCATAATTATTCGTTCAATTATTTTTTTTTAAATATTGACATACAAGTTATCAAATGGTTGCAAAAGGTTTTCTATCCCAAATATTTTTTAATGCAGACTTTTAAGCTCAGGCTAATTGTTTATTTGAATTGTGTTTTGTTAATTAAGTCTCAAAAATAAGCAATTGTAGTGGTTGTGATTATACATTATTTTCTTTTTTTATTCTTTTATCTTTCCTGACTTTTTTACATTTTATACAATCTTATGAATCAACAACTAGAATTCAGGTGATACACCTAATCTTTTAAGATTTTTAGAAGAAAGGAGTTCCAAGATAAATACCATAGAGTACTTCGGTAAGTTATAGAACTGATTTCTGTTGGGGTTATACTTTTCCTATTGGTGAGAAGAAAAATCTTAAAAAGGATTTTTGAAAGTTGAGTTTTGTAGCTTTGTAAGCTTTGAAGTAGTAGATTGAGATTTAAACGCAATGAATTCATCAACGTCGCATTTGCTGGGCTTTTATTCATTTTTAAAGGACTCCGTTGATATATTTGACGAGGAATATGAGTCAGCAAATGCGTTATCAACTACTTAATTTACTATTTAGACGAATGAATCATTATTTTAAATTAAGGTATATTCATCCTATTAATAATCGTCTCTCAGACGCTTAAGTTTTTTATAGTCTCCAATTATAAAAAAGTAATACTGTGCCTCAATAAGGCTACTAAAATACTCACTTGGTTCAGGGTTCCTTATTATATTTTAAATATCTAGGTAATTGAGCATAGTTTATTCGTGGAGGCAATATTGTGCATATTATTCAAGTATTTGCTCATCACTGTTTGTTTTTGTCCTCCCAAGATTTACACCTTCCAATTGCTGTATAATTTTCCCAGCCTATTTTTTGGCCTTCTTGTCTTTTTAAGCTAGAATTTAGCTAATTGGATAGCTCCTCATAAAATTTTAAATATTTTTGCAATGGACTTACGATTTATCAACTTGAAAGCTTACGCTCTACAGCAAAGAGAGCTGCAGGTTGCATATTTATTTTGTTGTAAGGTCATTATTTGAAGAAAAACTAAGTTATTGGCTCTATATTGAAACGTTATTAATAGCTGTATTAATTTTTAATAATGGTTCGGATAAAGAGCGGACTCTAGCCTCATAGTATTAAATTAATTAATCTGATTAAGGACAATCAAAAATTGAGAGATAATTTTTGTAAGAGTATATAGGATTAATGATTTGTTATTAAACATTAGTATATTAAGCAAATGATGTTTGTTTTTAGCTTGAACTGCTGCATTGCTTTGTTTCTTCAATTTTTAAATATTTCTTGATCTTAGCAGCAGAAAGATCGATTTCTATAAATTAAAAAATTAAAGGTAAGTTAGTATGTAACAAAAATATTAATTAAATTAAAAAAAGGAATTATATGTATTAAAACAAAGGCTGCCTACAACCTGATTAATGGTTCAGCATAATTTTATCTTTCTATATATGATAATCTGAAATAAAGAGTAGATAAGCTGGCTATCAAATATATTTAAAAATTATTACCTTTAGAATTAATCTCTTTTCTTGATGATAAAGAAAGCTCAGTATGAATAGTGGATTGCATATAACGATCACTTTCATCAGAATCCTCTATTTTTGCCTTTCTTTTTACCAAAGACGAAGTTGCCTGCTCATAATTCTAATTGATCGAGGTCTATTCTTGCTTCATTTTGCTTTAAATATACTTTATTGGTACTGATTAATAATTTTGCATTCTTTGGCAATCTTCTGCTTTTATGTTTTACTGGTAAAACGATTATATTTGTTGCTCTTTTGTTTAAACAAAAGTCTGATAGCACATATAATCTTATTTTTCTAAATTTTCTCTATTTATTACTTCTTATTTAATATGATTAATTTTTAATTCTTTCTCTTACTTTTAAAAAAGCATTCTATCTGGCTTTCTATCTAATCAATCTTTGAAATCAATAAATTAGTAATTAATCCTCTAACTTTTATTTTATTATATAATTTAATCACAAAACTCCTATCAGCTTTTACATTTATTATTTTATTTATGCTTTTAAATAATGAATTTAAATGTAAAAAGTGAGTTAAAAATAATTTGATTGCTTATTCATAAATTATTCTTAAATTAAGATATTTCTTTCATCATTTTGTTAAGCTATTTCAAAAATATCTCTTCTTAAATAGCATTCTTTTCTTTTATTTGTTTCTTTTGAGGATTTGCAGTTAATGTCTTTCTTTTAATGAGTGCATTTTTACTGCCAAGTTAATTTAAATAAAATAAGACAAACAAATGAATAAATTATTCTTCATGCAGAATTAATATTTTGACCAAGATGATGTTTGATTGTAATATTGGATATTTATTTTCAATTTCGTTTGAAGTTGCTTTGATCAATAAAAATTTATCTAATAATCATAATTCCCCACTTTATAAATTTGCTTACTGTCTCTTTTAGAAATGATTATATTAGTTTTCTGCCAGCATTTCAGCACTTTCAAATGAACAAAATTAATTAACATACATACAATCCTATTACATTTAATTAGAGAAATATATTTTACTATGAACTAATATTTGTTCGCATTTATGTAAAGGATACCCTTACTTAAGTGATCCACTTTAGTAATTATGCTAAAATTGTGTACTTTTAAAAAATTATTAATTTCAAACGCATTCATAATAACTCTGTCCGTTCGATGCGATCAAGCTTTAATAAAGGCTGACTACTATTTTGTCAATTTTAAATATTGAAATTTGATACTTTGCAATATGCATTTAATTAAAAATTAAGAAGTCTTTCTTATAAAGCAGAAATAGACTTCTATCCTGAATTAAGAAAATTTTTAATTAAGAGATAATAGTTTAAAAGTGATTTTTAGAGATAAACTAGAAAGTTTGAAATTTTTTAAATATTATTTAATTCTTATTAGCTTACAGAGATAGTTTATGAACTAATATATTTAATTAAGAAATAATGTACTATTTTTATATATTTCATTTTTACTATAGCTATGCCATTAAATTTATAAATTTGTTTCTCAATTCAAGCAATGAAGTAACTTAAATTTTTGCTTGGTTAAAGAATTTCTTACATTTAATCCTCTATTTAAATTTATTTAATTCATATTTCTTTTTTGCGCATTATCAATTCAAAAAAATCTTTAAAAAATTACTTTAACTTAATTTCACTGTATTTTTTCATAGGAATAGCTGAGATAATTTTAAGATAAAAAATACAAAACCCATTAAACTTTAAAAGCAAGAACTTTTCATGCAATAAATCACTATCGGATTAAAATAAAATATTTTTACTATTATATGTGTTATTTTAAACAATAATCTGCTTTTCTTATCTTTTGATTTAATTCAAATGCTGCTTATCTCTCTTGTCAGATACTTCTTTTTGTAAAATCATACTTATTATTTAAAAAAAATTTTCAAGGACTTCATCAAACATTTTCTTTATAAAAATTGGGCTAATAAACATTTAAAACAAAACCTCCAAAATGCCTATAATAACTGGAAGGGGACAATCAGGTATTTTTAATATTTTTTATGGTCAATAGAGCTAATATTACATATTTTAAGTAAACTCTTAACAAATATCTCAACCAATATAGAAATAATAAACTAAATTTTTTAATCATATTAAAAAATGCTTAAGAAATGATCTTATTGCTTATTTATAATGTTCTTTCATAAAAAATAAATACCATAATAGAGCAAACTAAATCGCCTTAATACAAGTAATTGTATTTTAAAATTTAAAATCTAATAAGAACATATATTTATACTTATTATTTAAATAATTGCTAGCTATTTAAATTTGTTTTGTTTATGAAAGCTAATCATGAGAGAAAAATAGTATAATATAAAAAGAAGTAACAGAAATAACTCAATAAAAATGTTTGACTAATATTAGAATTTAATTTATAAAACAATTTTTGTAAATAAAATAAATAAATATTCAGAATGCTAGTGGTAATATCAACAAAATAATAATAAAATTCTTTGTTTTACATACTATTATAGATAAAAATTATTCAAATATAAGAGCTGATGAGCCAATTTAAAAGAATAAGTTATTTTAGTTTCTTTTGCAAATTGTTTCAGTTATGCATTAAATTGTAAATAAAATCTAATTCTTTCAATCAAAATCATTTATAGCATCGAGGAAGCATAAATAATAAAATGTGATGCTTTGTTCAAATAATATTTTTTAAATGAAAAGTTTTAATCAATACTTTATATTTGCTTAATTCTAAAAAAACAAATTAACTTAATTTCATAGATATTTATTCATCAAACAAAATACTTAGAGTATTCAGTCAGGTTAATGTTAATATTTGAAAATTAATTTTCAATAGCCTTAATAAAAAATAAATATATAAATACAATTAACCCTAATACATTAAAAATTTAATTAATTAAAAAATATCAATGGAAGTAGAATAAATTCAAAATAAATAGTCTAAAAAGATGCGATTGTTCGATTTAGGATCTATTGAAGATAAATAATAAACAGAATTATTTTATTTATAGCAGTTAGAGTAGTTACCTGAGGATAAATATGCTGAAGGTGCAAGCGAAAAATTAAAACACTATTTAGAAAGCAAAAAATTAATTGACACAAACTAATATTATGAATCAAAATATAAACCTCTTGAATAAAATGATATATCGAATAGCGATGAAGCTTACTAAAAGTAAATGAATCAAGCTAAAATATTAGAATATGGAAGTAATTTTGATTCAAGCGTATATGATCCAAATTAAGTCATTTAAAACGAAGATGAACTATTAGATAGTATTCTTAAAAAGAGTGTGAGTGGAAAATCCTCTTTGAATTAATTTATTAAAGTACCAAATTAACCAGGATTAAATAATGCGTCGATCCCTCTTAGCGGTCCTTAAGCAATTGTTGCAAGATTTTCAGGTTATTCTACAACAGTTAAAAATATAATTCCAACTGTTAACACAAAGCAATGATATAAACTCGCTATATAGACACAATATATATAAACTAGCAACAAGCAAGCAAGCAAAATAAATCTAACAAACAAGCACAAAATTAAAAAAATAAATAATATATTAATAACCAAAATTCATTTTAAATTGAAATAAATGTCTTTTTATTTTCAAAATCTTACTAAAAATAAATAAAGACTGCTTTTTCTCAGCTAATTAACCTCTAATTGTATTTTTTATATCAATTTTTAAGCATGTTCTAATTTAAAAGTATAAATTTTCTCAAAAAATTAAAAATGCTAAATTAAGATAAAAATTATTTTAATATAATAAATATTTAATATTTAAATCATTTCAATAGTTTATTGGATATTTTTATCATATTTTTAATTTTATATTATTTATTTTTTGTGTGGAAAAGATGTATATGTTTTATTTAAAGCCATTTTCCTTAGTAATAAACTAACTTTAACTATAAATATACATTTAATTCAATTAAATTTTATCTAAAAAAGTAAAGAAAGAGTTATGGAAATTGTAAAAATCTCTCGAAATATTTCTTAATATAAATTACAAAAAATAAAATAAATTTAATTAAATCAATTTTTATTCACTGGAGGTACTTTTTTCATTTTTTTTAACACATTTTCTATTGTTTTCGTCATTTCACCATAACTTAGCTCCCTACTTATGTTAAGAGCTATTTCATAAAAAGTTTTTGCATATTAAACATAGAATAAGTGCTCATGCTCGACTGCTAAGTTGAAATATGCAATAACGGATAAATATTTTAGTTAGAAAATATCTTATTCTTCCAAATTTGCCTCCCACTCTTTTCTAAAGCTTTCCATATTATCTAAGGCTTTTTTAATGGTATCTATTGACTCCAAATGTAATCCTAGTTCTGACATAATGACAGCTTTATTAATGTAAGTACTAGCTATATTTTTATTTGATTCTCCATAATTTTCTCTCACCAAAATTTCCTCCATCTCAATAGCTCTATCCACTGCCTTTAACGCATCATGGTACATTTTATTTTAGCGATATATGCAGCTTAAATTGTTAAAGCATAGAATTCTTAAATCTAAAACCTTTGAAAAAGGTTCAATTCTTGCAAAAATTGGCTTATATAATAGCATATCTATAGCTCTGCTCAATAAATTTATTAGTTCGTCAAATCCAAGCACATTACCACTTTCCATCGCTTTAAGATTTACTTTTTATACAAATTAAATGGTTTCGTTTTTAAAATCAAAATGCAATTCATGTATGCTTGCCCCTCTTTCAAGCAAGTAAGAAGCTGTGTATAAAAGTCTCTCTTACATCAATAGAAGTGTATTAACATCACTTTCTCCTTTAACTTTTAGGTAGTCTATAAATTTAACTAAGAGTTTTAAGCTATTTGTATTGATAATTTCTTTTTTATTTGTTTATTCTCCTGAAGATTAAAAATTAGCTGTTTAATTAATATTGCCCATATTGTCCTGCATAGTATCAATCATATCTTAATTACGCATATTTTCTTCTTGCTATATCTACTACTGAGATATTTTTTATTCTTAGGGTTCTACTGGTCTACTTTCCCTCATTCTATTCATTTAGTTCTATTGCTAATAGTGATCAAATTAATTATTATATTAGCTCATTTTTTAATTTTTGCTTGTAATTAAGTGCAAATTAGATTTCTTCTGTTAAATAATAGTGAATTATTATTGAATTGTATTAAATATTTATCCAATATTTATTATTACATATATGAAGAACAAACAAATACTAACGAAACTTAACTAAAATTAATAGCCTTTCATTTTACATCAAAATTAAATCATTATACATTTTTATCAATTAATTATAATACCAATTCGCATAAATTCAATTTTAGAGTTACTAAATTATAAAATTTTAATTCAGATATTTTTAAGAAGCATTTTATTTTTATATTGCTCTCTCATTATATTCTAAAAATAAAAAATTATTTTTTTTCCCAGAAAAAATAGATTTTAATGAATGAAAATTTTTAATATAAATTAAAAAAAATAAATTGTGGAAATATTTATTTTTTAAGATTTTTACAACTAAATTTTCTATTTAAATATTTAGTTTTAAATATTCATTTTTGTTTAGCTATTTGTAAAATTTAATTATTTTTTATCTAATATCCCTGTTTTGAATTTGAATATTATTACTTATAAAGAAATACCTTGGTACTTTAGTTGGTCAATAGAATCTATAATTTTAATTTTCCTTGATTTTATTAATAATCTTTTTCTATTAAAAAATACAAATGAAAAATTCAATTTGACTTATTTTGCTGTTTAAACTAAGCATCGCAATTAAACAATCAATCAATCAATCATTCATTCAATCAATCGGCCAATTAATCAATCAAATCAAATAAAATCAAAATCAAAAAAACAAAAATTAAAACAATAAACAAAAAGTTAAAAAATTTCAAAAAAGAATCAATTCAATAAGAAAATAAAATAGAGAAGTGATTCACAAAAGATACTTTATACAAAATTTATTTATTTTTGTTTGAAAGCATTACAAAAAATTTGTAAGAATAGTAGAAGCAAATAGCAAAAGATTTAAGTGAAGAGAGAGATCAGCATTTTTCTTAAGATTTTCATCGTAGTAGTTATAGTTAACAAAATAATTAATAGCAATGAATAATTATCACATATATGAAGATATTGCTAAAGGAAAATACTCAATTATTTATAAAGCTCGTAAAAAAAAAACAATAGATTATTTTGCAGTAAAGTCGATGGAAAAATGTAAAAGAAAGAAAGTAATTTTTACTACTTTTTAAATTAATTTATGATTGAAGATTTGATTGATTTCATATGCATTCTGTTTTTTCAAATTTAATCAATCTTTTTAAATTTTTGTAAATAAATAGCTGATGAACGAAGTTAAGATTTTCAATTTATTAGATCATGTAAATATTCTAAAGTTTTACAATTGGTATGAAACTAAGAATCATTTATGGGCAATATTTGAATATTCTTCAGGTGGTAATTTGTTATCCTTAATTGAATAAGATAAAAAGTTGACAGAACCTCAAATTAAGATATTTGCAAAGGATTTGATACAAGGTAACAAACAACTATTTATTCATCAAAAAAAAAGAATAATTTTTAACTCAAGCACCAATCAAATTAGAAAAATAATTTAATAGTATTAAAAAAGCTAAACTTAAATATTTTATTAATAGGATTACTTTATCTGCACTCAAAAGGAATTATTTATTGTGATTTAAAACCATCTAATATATTGCTTAATGAGTATGGCACTTTAAAATACTGCGACTTCGGCTTAGCTCGTTAAATTGTAGATTTAATTTAAACTGATGAAGATGTAATTTAATTTTTAGCATTTATATAGATTAAAAAGTTTTATAAGCTAAATTTCTGTCTAGCCTTAGAATTTACTAAATCAAAATGTATTTAAAAAATTAAACTAAGATATATTACTTATAAATAGGTTAAAGAGGGATCAAAGAAAGGAACTCCTTATTACATGGCTCCAGAATTATTTTAAGACGATGGAGTATATAGTTATTAATCAGATTTATGGTCATTAGGTTGCATTTTATATGAGCTGTCAATTGGAAAACCTCCTTTTGTTTCTAAAAGCTTTTAAGATTTAGTTTGGCTAATAATAAACAAAGAGCCAGAAGTAGTTGAAGGATTTTCAAGCGATTTTCATTCTTTTGTTTTAGGATTATTGCAAAAAAATCCATTGAAAAGATTAAGTTGGAGTGATATCATAAATCACCCATTTTTAAATTGGAATACAATTCAATTAAAGAATCTGAGAAAAATAGAACTTCCTTAATAGCCACACTTTGAAAGATGGTCCCACAATAAATATGGTTATTAATAGGGACTTTAAAAGAATAACTCAAACAATTTAATTTCTCATTTTAAAGGACAAAATAATACAGCTTAGGGATAATTAGTTGGGAATGGCATGGAAGGAGTTAATGTTTTGAGATTAAGCTTAAATGTTTAAAAGAACTTAAAAAGAGAGTAGAAGCAAGAAGATACATATCAAAATGGATTATTCAATTCTACAAACAATAATTCAACTTCAAATAGCAATAATGTTAGTAGTTATCTAAAACAAACAAACAATAATGCTTCAAATAAACTAATTTTTAACGAATAAGATATCGAAAACAAGAATGAAGAAGACTTCTGTTTACTAAACAGAGACTAAATCATAGATATTGGATACAACGAAAGAGAGGATGGATCCTAAGAAGAGGAGTTTTCTGGTATCAATACTGCAAATTTAATTCTTGGAAACACAACAATTGATTAACAATCTAAAATTATACCACCTTATAAAGAAGATTAAGAAAATTTTAATAATTATAATAATACAATCAATAATAAAAAAAATGGGGAACTTGAATCAACCTTCAAGAGCCTTTATTCAAACAACAGCAGCAACTTGGGAATCAACACAAATTACTTAAACTGCAATCAGCTACCATAAGTCTAGCCACTCTCTACAGGTAAGAGCTAAAATACCTCATAAATTCCTTAGTAAACCCAAAAATTCTCTCTATCTACTCGCTCTAGAATTAACCAATAAGAAATCAGTACAGGTAGATAAGGAGCATAGACTCCTACTTCTCCTAATAATGTAAATAGGACACCAAATTCAAAGAACTAGACTGCAAGAAACAATTCAAACGGTACAAGTAATCACCACTTGCAAAACCTTACTACCATTATGAAATAAAATTTAATAAAAACTCCTTCTACTCCTCATAATCATAGTACTGGCAGCAATTAAGGCACAACTCATGCTAAAAGTGTTTCTCCATACTCAAATCATGGTAGTCTCTATTAAGTTAACAATAACATGAATAATAATATTAGCCTTACTTCCAATTTTAATAATTCAAGTTTGCTTAATACTCCTGCAACTCCTTTAAGCAATGTAAACCATAATTCGAGTAATTTGAATGCAAATACACCTAACGGATTTAATGGAGTTCTTAAAAACTTTAATATACCTACTTCTAATAACAGCAACTACTCTAGTGTGTTAGCTTAAGGAATCAGTAATAGCAGCAATAATACTAGTATAATACAGCCTAATCAAATACATCATCATCACCAGCACTAAAATAGTTGTGGTAATTCTAATAATACCAGCTATAACACAGGTGTGAGTCCTAATCGCAAGAATTCAACTTAAAATAATATTAGCACATGTAGCAATTACCTTGAAGCAAAGAATCCTGAATCTCAGGGTATAGCCTTGACTAAAAAACCTTCTTTTGTGATTGAATCTCTTGAAAAGCTATTTTACCATTAAACTGATACTTAAGTAAAGCCAATTATAGGTAAGCTATTATTATTAGAAAAATATTACCAATCAAATCTAAACTAATATTATAATTTATAGGACATAAAGACATAGAAAAGTATCCTTAAGACTGCGTCTACAAAAAAGAGACTCTTCCTTTTTAATGGTATGATGCTAAAGATGTAGAGAGCGGTATTGACAGGCAAGAGATAGATTAATTATTTGAATAAATATTCAATGCCTTGCATCAGCCTAACACAGATAAATATAATATCCTCTGCTACTTTGAATCGATTATCATGAATTCAAGCGTTTCAAATCGTTACATAAACTCTGCCTTTGTAAATCTATTACTTGATTTACTAAAAAATGTAAAGGTTTCAATGATTAGATTAAGAGTAGCAAGCTCTATTGGTTTTTTGCTTCGTTATGCCACAGTGATTGAAAATGAACTCAGTAATCTTAATATTCCAAACATAATTATAGAAGTACTTTCAGTTGAAAAAGAAAGCAAAGTCCGTAGAAAGTAAAAGATTTTTGTTTTTATTTTTTATAATATTTAAATATATACAAAATTAGACTATTAGCTACATTAGGAGAGTATTTATTTTATGCTGCAACATAAGTAGACGATGATCCTATTAATAGTGTCTGGAAAATTTAGCCACAAGTTTTATCTTTTATTGTAAAAACCATCAAGAATTATGAGGAGGATGAATTGGTAAAGTTTTATGCTACAAAAACAGTGGAAAATATTGCATCACAATCTGTTACAGTGAGTTAATACTTTTGCAATTAAGACACAATAAATGCTTTAGTTGGTCTTTATTTCTTCACTAGAAACGAAGATCTTAAAATAAGTGTTATTGTTAGTTTGAGTTAGATAGCAAGATTAAACAATTCTTTGGCTGAGTTCATAATCCTTCAAATTCAAGGTATTCCAAAGCTAAAAGAAATATTAATTGGAGATAATGCTCCAACTCGCATTTAATAAGCAGTCCTAACTCTCTTAAACACTTAGATTTAGGCATTCCCTCAGAGTGAATTCTCTCAAAGCCTTATGAGAGATCCTAGTTTTATTGAATCTATAGTTTATCTTCTCGAAAGTCCTCATACAATAATTAGGGGAAAGAGTATAATTTTTTTACTGCTCTGTATTAAGTTCAATCTGAGATGCCTTATTGATCTTTGTTCAACTAAGTACTTTACTCAATTAGATAAACTCTCTAGAGATAACTTTAAGTATGTTTAGCAATGCTATTAGCACTTGAAAATGCTAAATGAAAGCTCAGTCCCTATAATGATCTATTCTATTAAGGAAGAAATTGTCAGAATATAAAAAGGAGAAACAACTTCAGGAAATCCTTATTATTATATGTAAAATAATTTTAGCAGCAGGATGCCTCAACTCCAAGGAAACCTTCAATACCTAAATGTAAAATATTTTAATTAAATTACTAACTGACTAATTTAAAAATTTAAATAGGTTTTACTTTAATTTACGAAATACCAACAACTAAAGAGTATAATGTTTGAACAAAATTATCTAGAAGACTTTTTCAGCTTATTCGATTTAGTGCATTAGTCCCACAATTCATAGCTCCAAGAAGCTAAATCAGTCTTATTAAATTTGTATGAAGTGATTTTAAGCAATACAAGCTACATATTAGATAAAAGAGAATTTTTTATGAATATTTTATTACCTAAACTGATGGATTAATTATACATGAATTTGTTATATTCAAATGTAAATATCAATAATAGCGGCATCAATAAAGATAACAGTCCTCTAATTAACAACAGCAATAGCAGCAGTTATTATGATGGAGCTGACTGGAAATTCAACTACACCAAACTAATTCACGATATTGTTACTGTTTTTATGTCAGAATGGCAAAAATGGTCTTAGAGCTCTTAATAAAAAACTAATGAATTATTTATAAATAAATTTGTTGGAAGTATTCTGAATGGGCTGATTGGCAATGCATCACTTGAAGATCAAGTTAGTTTAATGGCTTTCAAAGTCTTACAAATCTTAGTCGAAAATTAACCTGCTTTGTACATTTCCGCTCTTAAATAAAAGAATTTATTGAATCTTCTATTGTAATAATTTAACTATAATGCATCAAGAAGTACTTTAAAATTAGTAGCAAAGATTGTTTAGGTCTCATCTCTTTAAGAAATTTAATCTTATGGAATAACTCAGAAAGCTGTTAACTTATTCTAACACTTCATTTCAAAGGAGTAAGATCAGTGCTATGAAGATATGATTGATATCTTTTTAAATATTACCACAAAAATGATTTCCCTTAAACCTATATAAAATATAGAAAAGCCAAGCTCTTACGATTAGTTTGTAGAGCCCAAATATGAAATCCTTCTTGAAGCTTACAATCTATCCTTTTCTCTTCTTAGAAGCTTAGACTTCACTCTTAGTGATAAAGTTGGAATGTTTATAATATAAATAATTTATATTTACAGTAAGTCAAGTCGAAACAATATAGGAGCAAGCTCTCAAGTACTAAATAAAAATGAGCATATAATAACTTTATTGAATTATATATCATAATATCAAATGATAGGACCAGTAATTAAAAGAAATACTAGAATCCTAAATTGGATAGTTTAGCTCTTAGCGATTTCAAAAGATATCAAAGAGTCAATTTACTAAACAGTAGAAAAGGTGCTACAAAGTTCGAAGGATTTAAAAATAAATCAAACTCTAAGAGAGATTCAATTCTATTTGAAAAATCCAATTTGAGCAATCAGTTAGTTAGTTAATAGGCAAGTAGATAAATTATTAAATGTAAATAGTAGACTAAATCCAAACTAATTAAAAAGCAAAAAAAACAAACAAAAAATATAAAGCCAACTAAAAAAATAATAAATAAATAAATAAAAATTATATAATAAAAAAACAATTAATAATTAACTAATAAAGAAGTTTGTTTGTTTATGCAAGTTTTGAATATGTTTCCAAAATATAAATTATAAAGGTAATTAATTAGAAAAATATGCAGATCATCAATCTATCGATCAATTATAAGAAATTAAATAAATATAATTTTATTTAAGCTCTTTTTAAACTTCATCAACATCAATTATAAATTGATGAGGCTAAGAATAAGTTCACTATTTACTATTAGAGTGATACAGTCAATATCAAATATTCTTTATTTTTCCTTTTACTAACCATAATAAATAATATTATAAATGGGGTTCTATTCTGAATTTTGAAAAAAAAAGGATCTTGGAAACATAAATGATTCAAAAAACATAACCACAATTAAAAATAACTCTAATTAATTCACTTATAAATAAATAAATATTTAATTTTAAAGACCAAAATTTTTAATTTGATAAAAATTTATTCCTATACTTCTAATCTATTTATCTATCTTACTTACTTCTTTGTTATAATGGTTTATACGAATTCAATTATATGTAAAAGGTTTATAAATATAACTTCTATGAATCTGTAACAAATAAAGTACAAGCTAGATTATTTCTTATTTAAATAATTGTTTTTTTTATTTGCCTATTCTTTTTTTATAATTTACTAATCTTTTTTAATATACAATCTAAAGATTAAATTTAGTTAGAGATTTCTTCGTCCAATAATCTTTATTTTGATTAAGATCTATATTTATCTTTTGTAAAAGTCAATAATATTTTTAATTTACTAGACTTATTTACTTACCATACTTAGATAAAATCCAAAATAGTTTAAATTAACAAAAATTTACTCTAGATTAGGGTATGGATTTATACTTATAAAAAATATTAAAAATAATCTTTATCTGTTGATTTTGGTTTAAATATAATGATATAGATCAATATTAAGTAAGATTTAATAAATTCTGTCAATCTTTCATTTGAATTTAAAACCAAATATGTTGATTTTCACTATGAATATTCAGTAACTACAAAAAGCTATTTTCTCATACTTTTTTTACTCTTTATTTTCTTTTAATTATTAGCAAAATCGCTCATTTTATTTTTCATACTTATTTGATGTAACAAACACCCTAAAATAAATAAATAATCTGGAAAATATTTAACAAAATATGCATGACAATTATAAATTTTATATATTTTGAAAATCAATATTTTTTAAAATTTATATCCATTGACTTGTTTAAAAACATTAGCTTAGTAGTTAAAATTATCAAAAAGAGAAAAGAAAAATATAAGAAAACCAAAATTGCCTGAAACTCAATAATCATAAGTAACAGTATTATATATGTCTATAAAGTATTTACATTAACGCACTTCAATAATAAAAGTAGCAAATTAAAAGAAATTGCACGAAAAATCGATATAAAATAGATAGATAGAAATTTTTTTAACTATTCCTTTTTAAAGAGATTTCTTTCTTATAATTGAGTCATCCTTAATACAAATACATAATGTAATTATCCTTAGCAAAAATGAAAAAAATGATAAGTTGGATTGATTATTACGTAATAACAAGCATGTAAAATTGAGTAATAGATAATAGAAGTAGTTTTGGTAAAAAATAAGTGTAAAAGTAGTATTTAAATCAAAAACATTCAGATTAGTAATTATTATATATTAATTAAAAAAATAATTAAATCCCTAATAAGAAAAACAATTCTATCTATATAGCAAAAAAGATTTAAAGCGTTAAATCAACAAGTATTTTCAAAAACAAAACATATCTCTCCTCTTAAATAATTTATTATATCATTTAAGTTAAAAAATGGCTTCTCCTAGCACCAACAAATAGGATATTCCCTTGATATCTTCAGAAAAATTAGTGAAAAAAGAATCTTAAATTAATGAGATGGAATAAAGACTCTCAGATAAATTTGAAGAATATAGCTAAAAACGCAACCAAAGCAGTAGAATGATGTCTCGTGTTGATCGTCCTACTGAAATTTTAGAAGTGAACGAAGTCAGTCCTATATTGCATTTATTAGAAGAACGTATTCGTAAGTTTGAATAAACATATGGCAAAAGGACAGGATTTTACTTTGGACTTATTTGCTCTGCAATACTCTCATTTTGTTGCATTGCATCTGAAGTTTATATGCCTTAATTACCTACTATTGAAGTCCTTTTTGTTGCCTTTTTAGTTGCTTTCCTCTTTAACTATTATCTGATCCGTGATGGTGAAATTCTTCCTTACATCGAAACTGAATCTGAAAACTTTGTAGCCAAGATCTCTGGTATTTCCGGATTTGCAAGCATCATTTTATTCATATACTCCTTCCAAAAGTGCGAATTACAAACTTCACTTTTCTGGTTTGGTATTTCTTGGATTTTCTATATGATATTTGAATCATGCTCAAAGAACTCTAAGTCAAAGCTCAATCGTAATTAGGTTATGTTTGGATTATTAATGATTGTAGTTTCAGGATTAATTTTACGTCCTAACTTTAGCCCTGAAGTTAAAATGACTTAAACTCCTGCTAATCCTGATGACGATGCTACTTCAACTATTGAAGTAGATTATTCTCATTTTTATGGTGTTATTTCAGCTCTTGCCTCTGGTATCTTCTTTGGTTATATGAATATGTGCATACGTCAACTTAAAAATTAAAATTTCATTACAATTACTCACATTTTCACTTACATCCAAGCTCCTTTCATCCCTGTATTTTTCCCTTTACAAAAGCTTGTATCTCCTTCTCTTGCTTAATGGGTATTTATGATTGGCTTGGGTTTGATTTTTGTTTTTGTGCTCTAACTTTACATTCGTTCTTGCTAACTAGAAAACACAACAAAATCTCTTTTAACTATCCCTCAATTTATTGCTTTTATAACCATTTTCTCTCTATTACTTGGAATCAACACTTTTGGAGAACCTGATATCCTTAAATTGATCTGTGCTTTGGTTATACTAGGATTAAGCTTTAAATTCTCTACTGAAATAGATAGTGAAATTTAAGAAGTTGCTCCCCTCACTCAAATCACAACAAAAGGATAAGATATTCCACTTGAAACATTTAAAGATAATACTTCTCTCAATCAAAAACTTTTAGAAGACTAAAATTGAAAAATTATATATCAACAATTATCATAAAAAATAATTGTTACTTTTAATAAAATCATACACACTCCTTAAATATATTATCTATATATTGTATTTTTTTAAAATAAGTCAATTTATTGGTTTTTAATTTTTCTTCAAATATTTATTTGTTAATTTTATAAGATATACTTTATAAAAGAAATATAAAATGAAGCTTTAAAAATACAAAATAGATTATATTTAATTTAAAAATTAAATATAAAACAATTTCTAGATTCATTAAAATTTTTGTTAAAAGTAGATTAATTAAATTATCCAAAAAGTAAAAATATTTATTCGAAGAAATTAATTCAAATTACTTTGAATTTGCCTTTGATTATTCCTTAATTCACTTATATGCTTTTATTATTTAATTGATTAAAAATCAAATTATTATTTTCAATAACTACTTAATAAAAATTAAATCAAATGAATACTGCTTAAAAGTTTGCTGAGTTATTTAAAGTATATGGTCCTGCTGTTATAGTATCATAGATTGGTGTATGCGGTTTATGGTATGGTACCGTCTTTGCTGGAGTAAGATCAGGACTTGATTATAAAGCATTAGCTGCAAAAGTTGGAATAGATCCTGAAAATGAAAAGTTAAAAACAGCTTCTGATGCAGCTATAGCATATGTTATTTATAAAGCAATGGCTCCTATTCGTATACCTGTAACAATAGCAATCATACCTTTTGTAGCTAAATTATTTAGAATAGTACCTAAATGAGAAAATCAATAAATTTAAAAAATATTCTTACTAAATTTATAAAATAGTTGAATTTATGTTTTTTTAAAGTATTTTTATGCATTTAACAAATTAACTTTAACTTTTCTTTACTTTTCTAGAAATTTTGTTATCTTTCTTTTGCCATAATATTTTAAAACTGTTTCAATAGAATGGGGTTGGGGTTGGGGTTGGGGTTG
>JH720073.1:201441-258102 GCA_000231845.2 Tetrahymena malaccensis 436 | reverse complement strand
CAACCCCAACCCCAACCCCAACCCCAACCCCAATTCTGCAAAAAGATAAAATAAACATTTAATTTAACAAAATATTTTAAATAAAAAAATCAGAATATGAAATTGAAATGAAAACAAATATTATCAATTAAAATTTTTTTTTAATAAAAAACCTTTTTTTAAGTAAGGTAAATAAATATTTTTTACTCAATAAATAAATATATAATTTTTTTATATTTAAAAATAAAATTTAAATTATCTTTTATTATTTAAGTAATTAAATTGTTAAAATTTTATAATTAAAATGAGTGAGTAAGAGTTTTTTAATTAAAAAGTCTATATCTAAATTATTCTAAATTTATTACTCAATTAATAAACATTTTAATTTATACATATTATTTAATCATATAAACATAGTTGATTTTTAAATTAAATTAGATATTTTATCTTGTTCTTTACAAAATTACAAGACTACTCTTAAATACTTTTTGATTACTCATTTATTTATGATATTTGTGCATTTCAGAATTTTTCATGTCTTAATTTCCTTTTTTAAAAAAAATTATATTTCATAAAAATGATTATAAAAAACATTATTTATTACTTCTTTGCTTCGTCTAATTCAACATCAATTTGAAATTATAAAACTTTTTTATCTATGTCAGGGCTAAATTTAATGTGTTTTGTATCTTAGAATGCTCTATATTCTTATTCATCTTTCATTTTATGAATTCCGTAATATTCTGGAGGCATTTTAACTTTGTATTACTCAAATCTATTTGCAACTCTATTATTTAAAGAATTATTTGACACAGATTTTTTTAGAAGAGAACTATTTTTTATATTCTTTAGTACTTATTCGGCTTCTTATTCTTCTTCATTATAATTACTATATTTAAATTAATTATTACTCAAAATTGAAGGGTTTTGATTTTCGAGTTGTTATTAAACTTTTTTATCATCATTTTGTTTCATTTGCTAGATTTATTGCTTTTAAAGATCTTTAGCATCTGTTAAATAAATATTATTTGTCATTAAGTTAGCATTCTAATATTTTTTAACTGTAGGATAGTCGTTATTACTATTATTATTTAAAGGACTTTTCATATCTTCGTTTTTACTAATACCTTATTTTTTATCAGTTTTTTGCTATTATTTTCCAAATATTCCTAATAGAAAATCATCTTCACTATTATTGTTGATAATAGCTTTTTCTTGCTTTTAATTTACATCACTCTCATTTTTCACTATTTTTTCATTTATTTAAGATTCTTTCTAAGACTAAAATACTTTGCTTTTGTATCTATCCTTTAATTTAATTTGTTAATTGCCATCATCTTCTTCTGCTTAAAAGTTTTCATTTTAATTACCGTTTTTTTAAATGTCAAAAGAAATAGTTGTTTATTTTGTGGCTAAAATTTCTAAAAACTACTTATGCTTATATGTTCGAGTGTCAATCATGAAAGTTAAATGATTTGGAACATCTTCACCTATTTATTTGTAAACCTCAAATACCATACTTTCAAGTAGATTGTGAAATCTTTCATCTATATCATCTTCATTCATACCTAGAAAATCCTGAGTATCTTTAAACTCCTCTTCTTCTAGATATCTGCATATATTAGACAATCCTTTATTATAATATTCCATCTTTGAATCAATGGTATTAAACTATTTTAGCAAATATTCATAAAGAAAATTCATTTCAGCATTTTTCTTCTAATTAATTGATATTTTATTTAAATACTTTTCATGAAGCTATACAACTTTCTCTTTCATTGACTCTAAAAAATCAATTTTGATTTAATATTTATCTGAGACAGCTTAATGAGCAGCTTCAAAAATACTCATGTGAATGAGCTAAACTCCTTTGATTTCTATATTTTCAGTCAAATTTTTTTACTTTCTAAATAACTTTCTTATCTATTCAACGAGTTTTGATATTATTTTAGTTTATTCTTGTCCATAGTTCTGACTGAATATAAAATCAGCTATCTCAACTAAGTTCACATTAAATTCATTGAAAGTATCTTTATCTTCAATGAAATTCTGACAAAAATTTGAAATTGTATCCTTGTTACTCTTTAACTCAAATAGATTTTCGTCTATGTAAGCAATAAATTCATCAACCCCAGGAAAAATATCAATATTATTTAACAGATTACAAAACAACTTTTTCTGGATATAAAATTTATTCCTTTAATCAACAAAATCCTACATTTTATCTGCAATTCCATCTATTTTTATAATAATTTTAATAAGAACATTTGATCTTTATTTTAAATTAAATCGTACCATATACTTCTTATATTTATTAATGTGCCTTATCTAATTATTCTTACAAAAGCTTTACTGCTTCATTGTGTACTTCTACTTCTTTATATGAACTTTTTGGTTTTTGCAGCTTGTTTTGTCGTTCTTACAATAAGTCTTCCAATTCAAAAACAATTTCATCTTCATCATTTTCTTTTACTTCCTTTAAAAACCTAAAGCAAGCTTGTTCTTGTATTTTTTTTTACTTAAGTTTTTGTCTGATTTACTAGAAAGATTTCTATAATAAAAATTTCAGTAAATAAATAATTCTTTAAAAGGTTTTAAAATTTACATGCCAAAGATTAATGTAATTTTTTAGACTAACGTTTCTCATATAAACAGCGTTTTAGCTGTGCAAATACATTATTTTTTCATTGTTATCCATATATTTTTAAAAGTTAACCATAAAGAGTCTTATTTTTATTATAAATTAGCTTTAATCAGAAGAGTTCTTGGAAAGCTACTGCTGTCTTCCAACTCTCAATGTTTTCATTTCCTCGAAAAATACTTTTAAAATGTTTTAGTTTTCAAATCCTACATCATTAATAAATTAAACAAACTCTTCACAGCTCACTTTTTATTAAATATTAAGACTTAAAACTATTTAACTTGATATTTATTAAATACATTCTTCGGTTTCAATTGAAATCTGAGACATTTTACTTAATTTGAATAAATTTTCCTTAAGAATTTCCCATAAATCTGCTAATTTGTAGTTTTTTGTCAAAGTTAAATCGTTGTCGCTTCCTGAGGAACTCTTTTTTTATAAAATACCTTTAATTGGAGTGATTGACAAGTCTATATAATAGTTATCAATAAATTTACCTTTATTTTTTCAATAACTTCTTTCTGTTTTCTTCTTTTAAATCTCTTGTATCTTTTTTAAGTTTCTATTTAATATTCTCTTTCCTTTAAAATCCTTTTTAATCTAACAGAAAACCTCTAATTATCCATAATATCTTCTAAATAATCGAAAACTTAGCATATGATCTTTCTTTGATTCTTATATTTTTAAAATATGCTAACTTTACAAAATAAATTTAATTGGTTTAAATAAATATATGTACTTCTGTTGTAAAATAATTGGCAGGTGGCATATTCCTGAAAAAATATTGATAATCCTAAGTATTTGATAATTATTTAGTGCTTTTTTTCCATCCAACCTCTTATGCGATCATAGTTTCTGAATCTAAATCTTTTGGTGTTTGATTTTCAGATTAAGAGTATTCAAAAACAGACTATAAATGCCTTTATGGAAAAGGCTTATATGGATGCTTTTTATATGAACTATTTAAAGATAATCTATTAGAATTTGGATGCAATTATATTCCTTCAACCACTTAAAATGGTTCTTGGAACGTGCTTTCAGGATTGATTACACCTAATTTTAGTTTATTAAGTTTTGCCTTAGCTATTTCATGGGGATATTTAACTAGTTTAGCAAATTTAACATCATTTAAATTAGCTTTTAATGTTGTAGTGCTCTATGTTTTCCTTTTCATTTTAATTGTTTATAAAAATTGTTGCCTAATATAAATGCTTGGTTTAAAATTAGTTGCACTTCGTTTTAAATACAAAATAAGTTTAAGTAAAAATTGTATGTATCCAAACAAATCATTATATTTAAAAAATTGATTGTAATAATATCGTTATTACCTTAAATTTAGAAATAATAAAATTTGATAACTAATTATTAATTTAAATAAATTAATTAAATAATTATTTCTACGGCCAAGCTAAATAGTATTTTTACTGAAAATTAATGAATTAGTTAATAGATATTATTAAATTATATTAATTTATTTTAAGCGCTTAAATCTGCAATTTTGATAATAATTTATTGCCTAAAATATCTGGTGATATTTTTTAACAAAAAAATAATTCTGAGTCAAATTTTATAATTGCTACTAGAAAAAACATTAACTAAAAATACATAAAATGTAAAATTAAAGAGAAAAACAATTACAACTTTAAAACTCCCTTGAATAGTTAGGTGTATCTAATAGTAAAATTGTATTTGATTATACTAAAATTAACAAAATCTTTTAAAAAGTCTATCAATACTGCCTAAGTTATGAAGAGGACCTATTGAAATTAAATAGAATGACAAACAAGGTATTAATAAATGAATATTAAATTTATATTTAAGCATACATTAACTTTTAAATTGGCAATTTTAATAGCAACTGAACGAAATTTAATTTAAGATCTCGAACTCTTATTGTAAAAATCCTCTCTAAAATGCTAAAGAACTTCTTAAAAAGTAGCAAAATCTTTAAAACCTTGCTTTCGGTGAAAAAGAGTAAAATACTTGATCTAGCCTTAGATGAGAATTGTTAAATAAATATTTATTATAGATTAGATGATCTTCTTGAAGGAGGATTGTAAGTTGGAAAAGTTTATGAATTAAGTGGGTATCCTTGCTCAGGGAAGTCAATCCTCGCTTAAAAATTAATTTCTTAGAATTTTAAAAGCAATTAAAAAGGTGCTTGGTATCTAGATATTTCTAACTAATTTAACTTAAAAAGATTTTTGAGAATGGTAATTATTTAGTTAAAATGTATTCATTAAAAAATTATTTATAAACAGTATGGACTCAGTACATAAAAGAAGGAATTTGAAAAATGCTTTTACCATCAAATTATTTAAGATGCTAAAAGTTTATATATTTCTCTCTGCTTACTTATGAGCCAATTGAGTCAGAATAAGTTTTATAACCAAAACAAGATTAATCTACTAGTTATTGATAATTTTGCTATGATTTTGAGAAAAAAAGAACCGTACAACGAATATCTTTCATATATAACTTAGATAATTAACATAATTAAATAAATGTGTTCTGAATATAACTTAACAGTACTTACTATTACTAATTAAGAAGAAAAAATTATTTTTAAATCTAAAACTGAAGATATTTTTCGTAACAAATCTAACTTATCAATATGGAATTTCGTGCCTCATAGTTTAATCTTGATTGAAAACTAGCTAACGATTACTAGTGAGAACTTTTAAAGAAACGCTAAAATTAGTTACACAATACTTTCTGACATATAAATGGTAATATTAATAAATATGTCATTCTATCTATTTAAAATAATCAAATTTATTTTTTAAATAGTAAGATTAGAATACAGTTACTGTTAATAAGCAATATTGATAGATATTTATTTTACTTTTAAACATATTTCAACTCTCTAATTATCACAAGTGAAAGCTTTTATAGAAATGCTAAAATTAACTACACATTAATTCTCACATATAAATGTTAAACTTAATAAACAAGTAACCTCTTCTATTTAATTTTTTAAATTAGCAAATCTAGAATACAGCTACTGTAAATAAACAAAAATAATTAATTCTATTACTGCATACTAAAATATTTCTACACTCTAAGCAAATTTATACTGACTTTTCAAAATTAAGAAAAAAAATACTTCCTTATTCAATAAATTCTATTTAATGATGTATTTTTAGAATTTTATTTTTGTATATTTGCTTGTTTAAATATTTAGCTAATTTATAAACTTTATTTCTACAAATTTAGAAAAAATATTTTAGGAAATTTAAAAATCATAAATAATTCCTTATAATTATATTTAAAAAACCGTAAACCAATAACAAAAATATATTTTTAAAAGAATTGATAAATAAAATGACTTAAAGTAGCTATTCATAAAGCTTTAATCATTATAATTGATACAATTATCTTTTTTATTTTGTTTGGCTGTATAAATTGAAAAAAAAATTAGGTAAAATATTTTTGTTGGGTAATTTATTTGAATTTAAAAATTAATAGGATAAAAAACAATCAAATTTACATTCTAATATCTTGTTATTTTTAATTCACTGATAATACCTTTATGAACCAATGTATCTTTATGAAAATTTAAATTACTGAAAATAAAATTTGTTTGTTTGTTTTAAGTCAATCAATTAATCAAAATAAATAAATATTAAATTGTATCAACTGTTTCAATCAATTATTCAAAATATAATAAGATTTTAAATGAAGATGTTAAAGAACTAAGATGCTCTCAATCTTTCTTAATCATTGGAAGATAACTAAAATAAAATAGAGGAAACGCATAAACTTATTTAGCAAATAGAGAAACAGCTTTAAACTCTTTCTTAGTAGCCCTCAATTCCTCTAACTATTCCGACAGAAGCTTTTATATAAAATCAAGCAGATTAGATATTTTAATAGCCTTTAATCCATTTAAATAACTAATAATTTGAACAAAGCAGTAATAATCCAAGATAAAATATTTTAAATTAGCAAGATAGTATAAATACAGATCAAGGATAATACAATCAAAATTATTATGCAAATCAGCCTGAATAAGTGCAGTAAGATTAGTAAGCCAGTATTTAGCTGGAATCAAAGTAACAAAGTGCTCACTTCTAACAATTTTCTAACAACAATTCACTTAGAAACAATTAAGCTCAATTAAATATGAATTAAAGTAGAGAAATAGGTAAAATTCGTAATTAGATAAGCCCCCCTTCAAGATAGGAGAAATAAGTTACTACAAATGGGGCAATCAACCAGTCTTTAATGAAGGAAATAGGAAGAGAATATTAAACACAAGATTTAAAAGAATTACAAAGAGAACATTTGCAAGAAATAACTTTATTAGAGTAGGCTTATAGAAAGAAGATTTTAGATATGGAGTAAATTATTGAACAATAAAAACTATAATAAGAAAAGTAATTAATGGACATGCAAAATCTTCTATTAACATTAGAATAAAAAGAAAGTTTAATATCACAACTTAAAAATAGATAATTTGAATCATATAATTAGCAAAGGGTCTTTAATTAGTATGAATAATAGTAAGAAATGATGATTTTAGCAAAAAAATTGGAAATTTCAGAAAAAGAAAAGTTAGAACTTATCAGTCAAAATGAAAATTTGAATAGATAGTATAAGCTAGTCTTAAGTCAAAATGAAATTCTTTCTAACAAATATAATAGAATTCTAAATCTTTACCATCAATTAGTAGATAACGATAAAGAAAAATTAATTTAAATGCAATATTCAGAGTGCTTAAATAAAGAGCAGTCTCTCTTTTTATCTCCATCAAGCAGAACTCGTCCAACAAATAATAATAATAATATTAATTAAATTAATAATATATCATCTATTTAATAATATAATAGCACACCTCAAGTCAATAACAATAACTTGAAAGATTCAAATTTGTAAATTCAAAATGAATTGGATCTTCTAGATGAAATTTATCAATAAAGAAATGCTGCTGTTTTTAGTAGCTTAAACAAAAAGCCGTATTAAATAAGTTTATCAGGATAAAAAAATAATCTTTAAGGCTAAACGCAGTAATAGCTATTTTCAGTAGAACAAATGTACAATAACAATAATAATTAACAGCAAGTTTTATTCTCAAATAATCAGCAAAATAACTAATAAGTTTTAAATAATTATCCTTATATTTAGCAAAATTAAAACGAAAATGATATGCTTAGAATTTCATAATAAAATGAAGACATTTAGAATCAAAGTTAGAGGTAATATTCTAGAGACTACTCAAAAAATGAAGATGCTAGCTTACCAATTAAAGTCTTTGATAAAAAAGAATTCGTGAATTAAAAAACAAGCAATAAATAATTAAAAAGCCCTTTAAGAGAAAATCAACAAGAAAATAAAAATATTTAAAATAAGTCAAAAAATATAGGTGGTGACATTAAAAAAAACATTTCAGAAATCAAAAATGTTCTCTAGGAAGATATTTAAACTTATTAAAATTTACCGACAGAAATCTAGCAAACTTCAAAAAGAGAAACTATTAACGATTTCTTAAATTTATCAGAATCTGTCTAAACTAAAAAATCAACTAAAGTTAAAAACTAGTCTGGTATAAATGCAAGCAAAAGCTCAAAAAATAATAAATCAGGTATAATAACAAATAAATCTTTTAATTAAAGCAAAATAAGTTAAAAAGGAAAAACTACTAAAAAAGCTTTAAAATGAATAATAAAAATTATTTTTAAATTTTCTATTTATATTATTTGTATTAATTTTTATTAAAAAATTATAGATTTATTTCTAAATTTATAATTCATTTTCTTTGATTTTCAGTAATTTTATATTTAATTGTTACTAAATCTAATTTCTTTGAATGAGATATAAATTATTGATTCCAGATTGAAGAAATTCACAAAATTAAATTGAATTACCAAATAACTGGCTTCAAAATGAATGATTTTAAATTTTCTTTTTATATTATTTGTATTAATTTTTATTAAAAAATTATCGATTTATTTCTAAATTTACAATTCATTTTCTTTGATTTTCAGAAATTTTTTTTTTAATTGCTACTAAATCTAATTACTTTGAATGAGATATTAATTGATTGATTCCTGATTGAAGAAATTCACAAAATTAAATTGAATTATCAAATAACTCACTTCTATAAAAATAAAATTGAGATTAATTAATATATTTGCCAAACAAACAATTTCACTTTTAAAAGAAAATATATTTACTCAAATACTTCTATTTATCTTTATTATCTTTTTATTATTTTTTAAATATATTTATTTATTAATTTTATTAATTTAAGTTATTAAAATAATACAAAGGCAAATATTTTAAGATATCTAATTGCCCTTATCTTAAATATTTTTTAATAACAAATTTATGAAAAATATAATTTAGCTATTTCATAAAAATATTTTTTTTGTGTATTTTTAACAAATAATTATCAAATTAATCCAAAATAATTTTATCTACATTATTATGAATTGTCATTTTATTTCATATCTACTACTTAAAAAGTATCTTACGACACTCTACCTCGTATTTTATACAGTAAAATTATAATTGATTAATTTTCAAGAAAAGTTACTTTTATTAAAAATTTAAAAATAAACTCTGATATTCATTTTTCAAACACTTAAAAAAAAATAAAGCCATTTTTATCTTATAAATTAGTTTTGTAATCGAATTTAGGTAAGAGCTCAAAAAAAGCAAATTATTAATTTTCTGGCTTAATTAGTTAAAATGCATGTAAAAAAGAAAATAATTTACCTAAAACAACTAAATTTGATTTTTAAAATTAAAAACGAACTTAGTAATTATGAGAGTTGATATTTTTTAAATTTTACTTTTTTTTTTTTTCGTTTTTAAAAAGATTAATTTAATGATTAAAAATGTGTTAAAGAGTTGATTGGTCTTTTTGTGAGAAGTTAAAATCCTTGCGAACAAAGATTGAAAAAAAAAAAAAAATTTAATTAATATAATAATAATCAATCAATTAATATCTAAATTTGCCAAAATATAAGAATTTAAATTAAAAAATGTAAACAGATATGAATACAAGCCAATGCAGTGCTGCTAGCTCTGAGAATTTAACAGAATGCCTAGATATGTACAGAAAAGAGGCAGAATAGAAAATAGAAAATATGAAAGATTTACTTAGAAAAGCTAAGATTACAATTGATAAATAAAAGGCAGAAATCGTATAGAAGGTATAAGAAAATTCAGCATAAATATTTTTGAAAATCTTGAAATATTCTTTTGTAAAAAAAAGAACGAAGTCATAGAAGGGCAAATAAATAAATATGCTCAATTAGAATCCGTTTTCCAAAAATATTTAAATGAAGAAAAGAAAACATGTAACATAACAATTACACACAATATTAGAATTCAATAATAAGTCTTTTTACTTTAATCAATTAGTCGATGCTTCTTAGGTTTTAAAAGTCTTAGCTTCAGTAGATGTAGATGGGATTAATTGGATTTGTTTGAAGTGTACCCATTCAATTGTAATTTAAAAATCAATAAAAATTTAATGAATTTACTTAGAATTACTATAAAAATATAGGAATGGATTAGGGAAAGTGAATTATAAGATTTGCCAAATGACATTATTCCTTCAGCAATAAACTAGCAAGAATATGAAAGAATGAAAGAGAATTATGAAAAGATTTAAAAATAGAGTCAATCTGAATTGCAAAATGTTATTAATTAATACGAAGAGAGGATGAAAAGACTAGTAATTCATTTATAATATCGTAATACATTTTTATTTCTCTTACTAAAAAAAGAAATAAGAAAATGAGGTCGTCTAAAGGAAGTTCTAAGAAACATTAACTAATTTAAACTAAACCAATAAAAAGAATGAAGAAAATTTACAGTTTTTAAATGAAAAGGTCTCAGAAATTATAGATGAAAGGTATTTATTTTCTATTAAGATTTATAAAACCTAACTAAATTGCTAAAATTTAAATAATCTTAGCTAAGAAATCAGAGAAAATTGTTTAGGATATATGGCTGAGGAAAATGATGAAGCTGTAAGAAAAGAATGCATGAATAAAGTTAAATTGTTACTAATTAAGATGCAAAAATCAATTTCCGCTAATGCAGAAAATGACTGTCTTAATACCATCAAAGAGCATGTTATATTACTTTAATAGACTTTATTTGAAGCCCTTAAGAAGCAACACTCTACCATTCAAGATGCATCTAACTAAGAAAAGCAATGGGAAGATAAATACAAACAACTTAGCAAACAAAAAGAAGCTGAAAAAGCAGAAAAAGAAGAAATACTTAGCCAAGGAAGAAAAATGTAAAAAAATTTTTCTATCAGAATTAATTAAGTAATTTTAATATTATTCTATCAGGATTAAAGATTTACAAAAAAATTTGGAAAACCTCAAAATCGAATCATAGAAATAAATTAAAGAAAGAGACATTAAAATTGAATTTTTACAATAAGAAATGAAGAAAAATGTCAACATTTAATACATCAAAAATATTTTAATTAAATTTTTCAATAGTGATTAATCGGTAATAAAATCATATTCATTTTATCAAATATTATAACATATATTTTATTATTTATTAGGTTAAAGAGAGAACTTTACCAGTCATTTAAACAGTACTCTAGTTTTCGTAAGCTGAAAGTGAAATACTTAAAAATGCTTGGTTAAGAGACCAAAGTACAGTTAGAAGCACTATGAGTAACATTGGAAAGGTAAATTTAATTATTCTTAATAAAATATCATAAAATATAAATTGAAAAAAAATATAATTAGATGTTCTCGTTTGGTTCAAGTTGATAATAAAAATTACAAGAAAATAGTAAGTAACAAATAAACCAACCCTATAAAAAATACTAATTAACAATAAACAAATAAATATAGATTAAAATTTATGCCTTCACTAATATAAGATTATCTGATTTAATAAATTAATATAAATTACTTAATTATATAAAATATTTTATAATGGTTAATAAGTGATACATATATACTATATAACTATTTTTATATTTATCTATTGTATTCATTTTAAATTAATTAATTATTCATCTTCTTAAATAAAAAGTAAAAAATATCATAAAGCATTTTAAACCATTATTTCAGTTTGAAATCATTAAAAAAACATAAAAAAGGAACTAAAATAAGTTTAGATGATCACTATAAATAAATAAATTCAAAATATATTTATAATGATTAGTAAGTGATTTATGCATATACACTAAATACTCCTATACATTATTTATTCATTTATTCTCATTTTAAATTATTTATTTTCTTAAATAAAAATAATGAATTTCAAAAGTCATTTCCACCTTTCATTTTATTGTTTGAAGCTTAATAATAAAAATCTTAAATGTACTGAAATTTAATTATCACAATACTTAAATTTTAGTATGAACAATTTAATCAAATATTGTAATCATACATTTATACATACATATATTTTATAAATTTGTTTTTTTATTAAATTTATTTTCTTTTAAAATTTTTTTATCCTGAAAGACAATAATTAAAAAATATTTCTTTTGTGGTTTGAAACTTATTAATAAAAACCTTAAATGTACTTGTGTATCACAAAAGTACGTATATTACTTTATAAAGCATTTTTTCATATATAATAGTCATACATGTAAACATATACATGTAAATGTGCTATATATTTTTCTATTATTACATTTATTTTAATATTAAATAATTTATATTCTTTAAAAAAAAATAAAACATTTCAAAAAGCATTTCGACACTTCATTTTATTTTGAAATTTATTAGCCTTAATTTTAATGAAATATTTTTAAATGATTATTATACTTAAATATGATCTCTCATTTAAAAAATATAGTAAATAGGCTACATCTTTATTTGTATGTTTACAGCTTTCTTTTTGATTTACTTATAAATATTTTAAATTCTTGATAAATTTAAAAAATAATTCTTTCATTAAGTTTTTTTGAATACAAGATTATGTTTTATATAAATAAATCTTTATACAAATTTTAATTTAATTTATTGTATTTGATCAAATAGTAAAGAGAAAATTTTTTTTTTGCTTTTTCAGGAATATAAATTATATACCATCAATCCTCAAAAACTAAGACTTCTTTATATTAAGGCCTTTTAGAAAAAATTTGAGAGTTAGGCACTCAATGTAGGGAAGAATTTGACATGGAGGGGGCCTTAATTAATGAGGATTGATGGTAATTAAATGTATAAATATTGAAATTAAAATTTTTTTATATTTGATAAATCACCATTTATCATTTAGCCTGCCATATATCATTTATGTAAGTCTTTTGTTTTCTGCTATTTGAAGTTTTAACTTTCTTTCAAGTTCAGTTACTATTTGAGGCAACTGCTCAAGACTAGAAATTTAGTTCCTTAAATTCTCATTTTCCTTAAGTTTAACTTATAGATGAAGCTTGACTTTTTCAAGCTCCTCTTAAGTGGCATTTATACCTTGAGTTATGCTTGGCTTATTGGCTGAGTTAAAGGATATATTGAATGTGTTTTATTAATATTAGCTGACTTATCCTTTAAGTGTTTTAACTTCCATTTGCATATTCATTATAATCTAATGAAGTCTTTCATTTTCAGCAAAAAGAAGAAGCATTTTTCCTTACTATTACACTTCTTTTATCTAATTATTTTCTTTTATATTTTTAATCTCTACAAGCAAATCTTCTATTTCTTTTTCTTTTTAGATACGACAAGAAACTTCATTTTTCCAATCTTCTTCAATCTAAGTAGTTGTGTGCTATTCTCTCAAAATAGCTGTGTTCTAATTTTACAATTCTTCAATCTGCTCATTTAAATTATGTATTTATGATTCTTACTGTTAAATAATCAATTCTGATGTTTTAATTTCATTTTTTATGTCAGAATCTCTTTATTGCATTTACAACTTAAATTATAAATGTTTTTCATTTATTTGGTCAATCTGTCTTTACAAAGCTTGTATTTCTAAAACTTTTAGTTCATATTTTTCCTAATACTCTTTAACTTTGAAGTCGTTATCCTTAATTTATTTTACACGAGCATCTTTAATATTAACTTCGTCCATTAATTTATTATTTTCCCATTCGATGTCTTTAATGCGTTCATTTTGCACTTAATATTTCATTTCTAATTCTTTCAGTTTTTAAAGAATAGAAATATTTTCTTTTTACAATGACTCATATCGTTCTTAATCTATTTATTTGTTAGATCTAAGCCTCTTTATTTCATTTTCTTAAACTTCATTTGCTTGCTTTAGTATTAAAATTTATCTCTCCTGTTCTAAGTTTGACCTCAGTCTCTCACCACTTTTGATTCGCTCTTCTGCTATCTGAGCATATGTTATTTCTTTACTATCTTAAGTAGCAAAGCTGCTACCCAGTCCATTTTAATTTACATTTATCATTATATTTTTATTTTTAATGTTCTAATTTGAACTTTATAATATATTGTTAGAGCTTTTACTGGAGGTATGAGTTTTTAAATCAGTATAATTTACATTTGTTTACTTGGTTGGAGTTTTACTTCTAGGACTTTAATTTGTATATGCTTTTTATTTACTATAAGTAGAAGCACCACCGATGTCTCTTACAGGAGATTAAGATTGCTTCTTTTTAATTGTACTTGCTGTATAAGCAAGTGATGACATCTTATCAGTGTTTGTTTTTTGTTTAAATGTTCCAAATACATTTTTACGAGATTAAAAGCGCTAAGTTGAATTGTTTTCGCTAACCTAAGACTAATTTTCATCTAATTCTTTTAATTTTTTTTCCAAATCCTCTTTTAGATTGTTAATTTAATAGCACATCTCTTTCTCTTTCTTTATCTTCTCCTCAAGTTCATTCTCTAAAGTTTGTAACTAATTATTCCATTCAAATTCTTTTTCACTCTTTTTACGGTTTATTTGTTGGCGCTCTGTGCTTCTCTCACTACTTTCTCTTCTATAATAAGAAGACATTCTTATGACTTTGCTTGCAGAGTGATTTTATGAATGATTTTTATGTGATTTAGAAAGTAAATTTTTTAACAATTATCAATCTTCAAAAATTAATATTTGTTTCCAAAGGCTTCAAAAATAATTAACTGAATCAAATTAATCAATCAATAAATTCCTTTTATATTTTAAAATTTACTGCAATAATTTAATAATAAACTAAGAAAATAGTAAGTATCTTCTTCAAAATTTATAAATTATTGTTAATTTAATTCAATTCATTTTAGATAAAATACTAAAAAATACATTTTTAATTGATTTCTGATTATAAGTAATTTGTATTTAATTTGACTAAAAACATTACATTTATGCATATTAAAAACAATATACAGAAAATAATTTTATTTGTATATGATGATTATTAGAATTATATTCGTTCATCATTTAATCAATTCATCAAGATTATCATTCCTTAAACAGGCAGCACAAAAACTAAAACCACACTTGGAATTATTGCAAGTGTCAATATTACTTTTTCTTTCATTCCCCTTTTTTTCGGATGGGATAAAGAAAAATAACCCACAAAAATTAATGTAAAAATCCATAAATACAAAGTTGTTTAAAGTGAATCTATGCTGTGTGCAAACTCAACTGATTCTTTCAGATTGTAAGTTAGAATGTAAGACAAAATAATCCCTAAAACTGAAAGAATTCCATAACAAGATAAAAATCCAAAAGCTAATCCTTCACTAAACATAATAAAGCCTATATCTAAATAATATTTTCCATCCTTTTTTATAATGCCATTATCGAAAAATTTGATAAAAATCCATAATAAAAGAATCAAGACGTATTATCTTAATATATAAAAATATTCCCAAAATTTGCTTATTTCTTCTTTAATCTCTTTTTGTTCTTCCTAATTAATATTATCTTCTTATTCTTGTTCAATCTTTTTGTTTTAAGATATAATTTTAAAATCATTTTTTCAAACAAACAAAAATCAATTAATATTTAAAATATTTAAAAATAAAAAGTTTATATTTTTTTTCTAAATTTTGATTTAACTAATTTCTTGAAGAATTTAAACAAATTTGTTAAAATAATTCAATCGAAATCTGTCTCATTTTGTATTTAGTGAATATTAACTGATTTTATTTTAACTAAAATATTTTACGCTTAAAAATCTTGCCTAATATTTCTATTATCTTGTGAGAACTTCGTTTTATTAAAAGTTAACTTCTCCAAGACTTAAAAAATTATCATATTTTTAAGTAATTCCTAATTTAGATATAACATTATAGCTTGCAAAGCTAAATGAGACTAAAAATATAGCAACAATCATCCATTTTAATTAGTTATTTTTGTAGAAACTTGTAAGATTTAAATTAAAATCCAAAAGGGGAAAAAGACATTTTTAATCTTTTTTTTAATTTACACTTATTTTATTATCCATTTACTTACTTTATTTAGTTATTTTATTGAGAAAGATATTAGTTTTCAAAAATTATATTTTAATTTGATTAATTTGTCTAAGAAATGAAATTCAATAAATTAATAAAAAACGCGCACTTCAAATTGTTTTAATTTCATGGAAAAAGCAATATTCTAAAAAGATTTTTATAAAATTTGTTCAAATTCTTAAAATATTTTGACAATATTTTTTGAACATATTGTATTTTTTAGAATAATCTAGATTTAAACTGTATTGTGAAATGAATATTTTTTTTTACAATGCCCAAATGAATTAATTACGTTAATAATATAATTAATTATTAAGTAAAAATTATAAATTCAAAATAATAAATTAAATAAATAAATAAATAAAATAGTATTGTCTAGGGTTAAACATTTTGATTGGGAGATACTTGATCCGAATAAGTACAGGCCTTAATAATTAACTAAAAAGTTATTTAGGCTAAAAAAAGAAAATTATTGATAATAAATATATAGATATATATTTGAAGGATAAAGGATTAGATAATTAATATCACAATAATAAAGCAGATAAGCACAAAACCAAACTGCAAAAAAAGTAAAAGCAACTCAAAGAAATCCAATAAACTTATTTGGCAAACCCAACTACAAGTTATTAAAATAGTTTACAAGCAGATTAAGAAATGTCACAAGAAGAAGCTAAACAAAATTTAGAAGATATTGAAAAGCCTAATCAAGTTTAAAACAATATTTAATAGAAAGAAGGAGAATAATAGAATTAAGATGGAAAATAGTTATCACCCGAAGAAGAGCTTAAATTAAAAGAAAAAAAAGCTAAAAAGGCTCTCAATGCTAAAATATATGATTTATAAAAAAAGCTATCAAGAGGTATTTAAGTTATTAGTTAAACTGAAGCAAAAACCCCTGAAGAGCTTTTTAGTTTCAAAGAAGCAACCAGTAACTTATTCGTATTGCATTTTGGTATAGGAGAAGAAGCTGATTATGTTACTGTCAGAGATTATGTAAATTCCGTAGCAGGTGCTCATAAACTTACAGTATTCCCTGGTTTAGGCTACGGTTACATATAATTTGACGATGTTAAAAAAGCAGAGTAAACTATAAATAGCTTAGAACGTTTTGAGTAGATTGAAAACTGTCACTATAAGGATTTAACATATGAAAAGAAAATCCGTCCTTCCTTCTTCTTGTATGCCAAATGTAAGCTAACTGATATATGTTAAAATAAGAACAATGATTTCCCAGAAGCTTCAAGAAAAGTAGATGCTCCTGGTCTTCTCTTTTAGGAAGAGTTTATTACACAAGACTATGAAAAGTTGATTATGGAAGAAATAGATAAAAAGGAATGGAATAAGCTTGCAAAAAGAAAAGTATAGCACTATGGATATGAATTCCTTTATGGAATCAACTCAATCAATAAAGATAATGTAAATGATCTACGATTTAATTTATTTGTTTATTATTTATTAAAGCAGCTAGGATTCTATCTTAGTTATAGCGTCTATAATTTTAATATATGCTTCTAAATAAAAAAAATAATAGATGTTAATTAACAGAAAGTGTAAGTATTATGCAAATTATCTTTAATGCTTAAATAAATGCTTTATTTTTGAGTTTAATATCATGAAAGTAATTAGTACTTCTTTCTGAATAATAAAATGTTAATTATTTGATACCTCATTAATTTGGTTAATTTTTAATGAGAGATTTTAAAATGTTATTTTATGCTACAAGTTTAATCATTGAATATTTACTTAATTAATTCTACTTTTTTATAGAAAAAAGATCCTATCCCAGATTTTTTGAACAATTTGATGCAAAAAATTAGCAAAGAAGTCATTAAAGGAGAATAGCCTGAATTAGATTAATTAACAATTAACGATTATTATCCAGGTGATGGTATTGCACCTCACTTCGATACTCATTCTCCTTTTGAAGAGAAAATTGTAATCGTTTCTTTGAATTCTGGAGTAGTTATGTCCTTCAAGAGCTATAAAAATGAAGAAAAGCACCTCTTCCTTCCTCCTCGTTCTATTCTTGTTTTAAGTGGTGAAGTCAGATATGCCTGGTTCCACAGTATTGCTAGTAGAAAGGTAGATAAGGTAGAAGGCGATTTTAATTTCCGTAGAAGAAGAGTTTCTCTCACCTTCAGAACTGTATAGTTCAAACCCTGCAGATGTGCTTACCCATTCTTCTGTGAAGATCAAGGATATGATCCCGTTACAATGAAAAAAAATAATCCCCTTCTTCCTAGAGATTACCATGCTAAGGATGACTCAACAAAGGTCGTAGCTCCTAAAAGTGAAGAAGAATAAAAAATTTTAGACGAAGTTTAATAAGTAAATACTGACGGTAAGCCAACAAATTTAGAACAAAAGTATGTCTATGAAGTATATGAAAAAATTGCTCCTCATTTCTCACATACTAGATATAACCCTTGGCCTAAAATTGAAAGTTTCTTAAAAGGATTAGAACCTGGTTCATTAGTTGCTGACATAGGTAAATAAATTTTAAGCACATAAATATCATTAAAAATATTTTAAATTTACTAAAGGTTGTGGAAATGGCAAGTATTTAGACTGTCACAACGGAGATATATACATGATAGGTACCGACAGAAGTGAAAATTTAATATCTTTAGCTAGAAATAGAGGTGAAGACATTTAGGTATTTAGTGCTGACTCTCTTAAACTCCCATGGGTGAGCTCAAAGTTTGATAATGCTATTTCAATAGCAGTTATTCACCATTTTTCAACTCCGTAATTTGACAAAAAAATTTAGATTAGAGAAATAAATATTTACTAAAAATAAAAAATTAATTAGAGAATTAAGAATACATGCTATAAAGGAAATATTGAGAATATTAAGAGTTGGAGGAGAGGCTCTTATTTATGTTTGGGCATTCGAATAAACTGAAAAAAGTTTCTCAGAATAAGATGTATTTGTTCCCTGGAATTTATAGAATAAATATGAAGATGAAAAAGTAGTAAAAGGAGAAGTAAAGCCAAACACAGATATATAAATTAATGAAGCCAAGCAAAGTGTTGTTTATAAGAGATATTATCATGTTTTCAAGAAAGGTGAATTAGAAGAACTTATTTCAAGAATACCTAATTGCAAGATAAACGATAGCTATTACGATCATGCAAACTGGGCTGTTAAAATTGAAAAAATCTCTGAGTGATTTATAAAAGAATGTTTAAATTTAAAGGTCAGAAGGTAAATCTAGTGCATAATGTATCTAAATATTTATCCCAAAATCTGTTTATAATTTATTTCTCTAAATCTGTTAATAATGTATTATTGAGATCTTTTTTATTGTTCACAAATAAATTTATTTTAAAATTTAACTATCGTTCACATAAATTACTAAGAAGAGATATATTTTTTGGTTATTAAAATATTTATTCACTTTTTTTCAATTAAATAACTAACATTTTAATTTAATTTTTTTACCAAAATTTAACGACAATTGAATGAAATAATATTTTTTTCAATTTGATTTGAGTGAAATTTTATTTTGTAATTTTCTCATTAAACAGAAATTTATTTTTTGGAAATCCACAAAGCTAAATATATATGTTAAGAAATCTACCATAAATAATTATATTCTGAGTAAAATAACTAAAAAATTAAAAAGTTTTATAGAAAATATGTAAACAACTTTAAAAGTTCAATTTATTTGAAAAATATAATGATTTAAAACTCCATGATGACTCATTATGAAAATTTTACCATAAATTGGTTTCCATGCTGATCCTTCAAGGTTTATATTTGCAAAATTGGTGGAAGTATTTTTATATTCTTAAATTTATTTATATTGTATTTTAGAGGGGTAAAGAATAAAATTTCAAAAAAAAAGAATAGAATTAAATTAAAATATTAAATAAACATCATTTAAAAAATACTTTTTGATGAATAATAATAGAATAATAGACAATTAATTTAAATATAAATAAAATAGTGAAGTAATTAATTATAAATAATAATCAAGTAATTTTATATTGTAAGTATTGAAATAATTAGTAATTATTTATTTATTTATTGTGTACTTTATCAAATTTGTTCTATTGAAAAGAATTTATTTTAATTTTTAGTTTTATATAGGATTTGTTATAGGTTTATAGGTTGGTTGAATAATAACCAGTCAACTATTTATTTCAATCTAATTAATTTGCTGGTTCAAATCTTAAATTTAGTTTTCTATTGAAATAATCTAATATAATTTATTTACACATTCTTGTTTATATTTTAGATCTGTGTCAATAATTAGGTTAATCTTGTCTTGATCTTGTTTCGAAATATCAACTTCTCTCTTTAAATTTATAATTAAGTTTAATAAATATTAAAATAATTAAATATAATAATATGTATTACATTTATATGATGCTTGAATTTTCCTAGCACTTTTTGGTACAATTCTTAGCCAAGAATATTAGTGCACACTTTTTGTAACTACTAACTTTACACTGATAACTCAAATTTCTGTTTATAATACTTAGATAATTGTGGATTATTTGTATTTTTAGGCACTTCTATTTCAGTCTCTTACTCTTCTTCTTACATTTGATTAAAAGCCTTATCTAAATCCGTTTGAGAAAGGTGAGTCATACTCTTTTTAGTGTTATAACTTTTGGCATTCTAGCTCATATCTGATACTAGTCTATTCATAGAAGTCAATGCAACATTTGTCTTAGACTACTTGGGATATAATTACATTGAAGAGAGCTTTTAATTTACAACTAAATTGGTAATATTATTAGAGCTGCTAAGCGTTTAATTGAATTGTGTAGATAGTAGTTTATTAAAATTATTATTTTAATCATTCAGATTATATTTGCTTGCCTATCTATCTTATTTATCACAAGAGTCATATCTTCTCATTTATTCCTGCTTTGGTTATTGATTTATTTTCTTTGAAGCTTATTATTATTTTATTTAAGGAAAGGCTTTCTACTCACTTTATATAGCTTTATTCTCGCTGTCAATTGTCTTGAAGGTGTTTTAACAAGATATGCTTTTTTACAACTGTAATTACTGTTATTATATAACTTTGGTAAAATTTAAGTCAGTTTCTTTACGAACCCGAATTTATTGTTTTATCATTATATTAGAGTTAGCAGCATTACCTACCCCAATTTACTAGAATCCTAACTAAGATTTAGTTGATCGCATATGATTTGGCTAATTAAAAGGAAGCGGAGAATCACATTTAAGCTAATCAAATTTTATTTAAGGAGAATAAGTTCGAAAGTTGTCAGCAGCCTTACTAAAAACGTTCTTACCTAAACTCTCTCTTTATTCCTAAATAAATCTTTCACTAGGTGTAGAATTTATTGATTTATTAATTCCATATTCAATAAGCTTTTTAGCTTTTAATAAATATAAATTATTTGTAAGTAAATAAGATTTAAATAATATTAATCAAATAAATAAGTTTTTATAAAATTTAAGCTATTAATTTTATTTATTTAATTATATAAATAGTCATTTATTACTTCTTGATACAACCTAAGGTGATTTAATTAATTTTTGAAGTTCAACCTTCGATGCACTTTTGTCTTAATTAACTAATTGAAGATCACTTTAACTTTGTAAAGGTGTTTCTTTTTCAGAATTATTGCCACTACTTTAATTAGCTATTATTTGAAGTTTAAAATTTCTAAATTTAGATCTTTCTAATGGAGAGTTGTTTTAATCTTTAGTTATTGAACTTTTTGGAGTGCTGTCTTAGCTGAGAGAACTATCATTTTTTTTTGTTTGAAATAATATAAAGTCCTTGCTTTTAATAATTTTTGGTGGAGACTCCTAATCAAATTTACTCTCATCTTAGTAATTTTGAGCTATAAGCTGCTAAACTGCTTTCAAAGAATGACCTATTTGCTTGGCTTTCATTTCTATTTCTATAAAACGAATGAAAAAATATTACTTAAATAAATTAAATAAAGAAAATGCGAATGAATTAAAGTTGTAAATTATATAATTTGATTTACAAATAAATAATAAATAATTAATTAATCCATTTTATCGATCTCAAAAATATTTATAATCTATTTTTAATTAATTTTAATGGACTGATACATAGTTTAATGTTTAATTTAGTAAAAATTTTATGTTGCTTTAACTTAAATTATGAAGTAATTAAATGAATTGTCTTACCTGAATCTGTGAGTAGTTATTTTATTGAGTACCTCTTTTAATGTTCTTTTGTTAGACATAGCTCAATAAGTCTATGTAACTATGGAGAATAATTAGATGAAATCGGTATATATTAAGCCTTTTAAATTTTTAGTACTAAAGAGCCTTAATTTGCTGCTTCAAAAGGCCTTTTAAAGGTAGCCAGTTAATATAAGACACATCCCAGAGACCATACATCGCTTTTTTCGTTGTATGGAATGTCTTAAATAATTTCAGGAGACATATAATAGGGCGTTCCTACTTGAGAATGAGCATGTGATTTGTTATCTTGTAATTATTTAGCAACCCCCAAATCTCCAATCCTGATTTGTTCGTTACCTGTTAAAAAGAGATTCATCGTTTTAATATCTCTATGTAATATATTTCTTGTATGTAATTCAAGAAGTCCTTCGGCAATTTAGAAAAAGAATTTCCATATTTTTTTTTCTGCTAAAGGTCTACCCATTTAGTTTTTGATAAAATTCTCAAGATCACCTTATTCGCAATATTCCATCACAATACAGAGCTAGTTGTTTTCTAAAAAGCTATCGTAATACCTTACAATGTAAGGACTGTTTAATTTATTGAGTAAAATTGCTTCATTGATGCATTCTTTTCGCTATTTTTGCTACATTCCTCCTGCTAATATTTATTTTAACACATATGTATTTTGATCTTTTTTTCTCCTGACTTTATAAACAACTCCATGCGCACCTTATCCTAATTTCTTGAGTATTTCAAAATCTGACAAACAAGAAACACTATTTGCATTTTGATCGTTACTATTCGACTCATTTTGTATTTTATTCTTTAAAATATCTGTCATTCTAAACTCAGCTTACTCTACAAAAAAATAATTAATTTTTTAATTATTATGATATCATTATTATATATTAAATTTACTACAGCAAAATATAAACAGATTTCAAAATTATTTATAAAAATTGGCTTTTTCCTAATAATTTATTGAGTTGTTAACTTTGTAGAATTGCTATCTCCTTAAAAATAAGCTTAATTTATTGTTTTCTAATTGTTACTGAGATTATAAAGGAAATCAAATAGCAAATGGATGCACAATATTTTTCTTTAGTAGAGTAAATCCACAACCACAAAAATTTCATCATTAAATTTATCTAAATATTTTTACAATCCTTATTGGTTATAAATCTTTTAATTTATTAAATCAGTAGAATGATGCCATCAATCGACAATATATATTCTTACCTTTAAAATTGAATTTCTTCTAAATAATTTTTAAATGAATGTTCCTTTTTTGTAAAAAATAATTTTTTAATTAAAATTTTGAGAATTTATTTAACATAAATAAGTAGTATTATTAAATACCAATAATTTCTAATATTTTAAAATCTAAATTTATCAGATTTTTGCCTGAATTAAATAATTTGAATTATTTATAAAAATAATTTTAAGTTGAAGAAAACATCAAATATTTATGATTATTTTTGTATTTTTATATTATTTATTGAATAAATTAGTGCATTTAAAATAATTCATCTAAATTTAGAAATAATGTGAAATTAAATTGAAAACAAAAGATAGTTTATTAACATTTTTTTCTTGTTTAAAGATGTAACTAACTAATTTGGTAAATTTAATTTAAATTAAAAAATAATATTCTAAATTAGCACAACATGAAGGACAAATAAAAATATATTGCTTTACTAGTATATAATGATAATATATTCTTAAATCTCTCAGAATAGGATTATTAATCCTATAAGTAAGTGTAAAAAGTAAGCTAGCAAATTAGATGATATAATTTAAGTTGAATAACTAAAGACTTTTGTTTTTCTTAAAGTAGATTTCATGGCATAAGGACTTGGATCTTCTTCAGAAACAGCCATATACAATTGGTATTGATTTCCGTTAAGGTTGTTAAATAAGAATTAAGAATAACTATTGCTATTAGTAAAACTTATCTAAGCACCATATGGCATAGCTTTTAATTAGTAGTTTTATCCTTGCATTAGCTAGTAAGATGTATAACTATCGAATGCTGATTGCTGAGTTGTATCAGTAAGCTAGTTGTCTAAACCAACATATAAAAATCCATTTCCTGTGATTCTGATTTAGGTAACATTCAATGTACTTGATACCTAATTGACGTCTATGTAGTACTACTCATCAATAATAGGATATTAAGTAGACTTTTATACTTGAGAAAGAGCGCCTACTTATGAGAGACCTGTAAAAGGATACTGTAATGAACTTGAAGGTAAATTCAAATCCCATTCGGTGAAATAATAATTACTATTGTCAGTTATAAATTTTTTAAGACTAAAAACAAACGTTTGTACTTAAACTGCAGAATTTAATATCTAAGTGACATAATCCTAAGGACTATTCCAATCTGGTATAAAGTAAACAGTCAAAGAACTGCGAGGATTTTACTTGACATTTGCAATATTACCTTATGAATTACCAAAATCGTACTGATTTAGATAGCTATCACATGTAACTCTATCATCTGTATAAACGCTTGAGGGAGGTATGTGCAAAAATGTGCTAATATAGCAAGCCAATTTTATTTTATTAGGTAAATCAATAGGTGTATTGAGTGTTAATGGAATTTTTGTGATTATTCCTCCATTGCTTGCAGTTGTAATTTAATAGCTGAGAATATTTACTGATTGCTAATTGAAGTTATTGAGACATATAGACGATATAGTATAATTCTTTGAGCTCATCAAATTAGATATAAGGATCTCTGTATACTATGCATTTGGGTTACTCAAAGCAAATCCATATTATAATTACTATTAGGTATTAGACTAGAAATTGTAGAAACTTTCAGCTCTTGAAATTATTTCAGCTCTCAATGAATCGTAATATGATTAAGGTTGAGTAGTGGTAGTTGTTGTTGACAAGCTGTAAACATTAGTTAATTGCACTTTGTAATAAATCACACCATATTGAGGACAGAAAGGACGATAAAGAATAAAAGTTGAGTTCACCTAATCTAATTAGGGCGAGAGCATTCTAAATTGCACTCCACTGTAACTTATTTAGTTAACTTCAAGAAGGAGATTCTATGGTAATGCAAAATAATTATTATTCGAGTTAACTGTTAGCTAAACATAAACTTGAGTACCTACAATTGAATTCAAACCAGCTTGGAATTTAAAGACAATACTTTGATTAGTGTTTGATGAAGATATAGTTTTTGTTGCTGTTGTAGATAAAGCTCCAGAACTATTGACTACAGAAATATCGTATGTTTATGATTGTAATACCGTGAGAGTCACACTAACATCTTAAGTTATAACAAATCCTTAATTCTAGAAAGATACAATTAGTGGATTAGAAAATCCATTTTTAGGAACATAAAAAGGATTATTTGTGTTCTAAAATACTATATTCTACTAAATTTGTACTAAGTTCACGTTACATATAGGAATAGTAGAGTAGCTATTAAAGTTATCGTATGACTTCAAGAAATATACAACATAATTACCTGTTTAAATTGAAAAAGAATAATATGATTTATTTTTTTAGTTTATGTGAAAGAAATTTTACTGGTAGGTGTTTGTGTCTTTGCATAGATATAAAAAGAAAGCTAACTAGCTCCAGGAGCAGCGAATGGTTTTTGAGGAATAATACCAAAAAGTGAGTCATCTTTTAAGGCAATTTTGAGAGGATATTAAAACCTTTGATTGTTCACAATATTTAAGGTTATCAAAGTTTTGAAGGGTCCTTTGTTCACTGTGAAAGTATTACTTGTATCAGGATATTTCCAATTTAATACTAAGGTGGATTAATGGTAATTAAACTTAAAGTAGGGTATTTAGTTATTTAAAGCTACACTTCTAGCATATAGAGTTTATGTACCTGTACCAGATTACACATGGAACACCCACTACTTAGGAAGAATGCAAATAGGCTTATTTATACAAAAATATATAAAATATTAATATCGTGAATTAAATAAAAAAATGATAATTTCATAAATATATTTAAAAATTTTTGCTTACATTTTAAGGATTTGCAATGTTTGATAGAATCAAAGTAAATTGTTCTGCAGCAGTATTAGCAATATCACTCCAAGTTAAGCTCAGATAAACATAAGTAGATACAGCTGTAGTAATTTTCAAGAACTGATTAGTTTTTATTCTTCTTAAGGTGATTTGTGGGGTATAGAACTGCAATAAGTATTTCCATTAGGATGGGAAAGTAATGTAAAATTAATATGCAGTACCTTGAGTAAAGAATCCAGTTGGCATAGTGAAATTAAAAGTTAGGGTATTCTACTGTTACACATTTGTGTTGGCTAACTATATTCCTGTTATATAGAAATTATTATTTGGCTGGATGTTTGAATTTATATCATTAACTGAGCTATATGTGATAGGAACTAACTACTAACCAACACTACTTTGCTAATTCACCAATGAAATAAAGAATGTATTCAAATCTGCAGGGATAATAGTAGGCAATTAAACTCCAACAATACTTATACTGAAGCTACTCAAATTTGTTGGAACATTGGAAATAATCAAATTGTAGGGACTCGATATTGAGCAAGGTGAAACTTGTTAATTAATTAAACATTAGAGAGATGCATCCTAAACAAGATATGGTAAGTAGGCGTTAGAAAATCTAATCAAGAAGAAGTTTGTTCCTTGTGTTGCAGCATTTGAAACAAAGTTGAAATTAAGTGTGCAGATAGAACCATAAGTGTTAAAATTGCTTTTAGTAAGAGTTGCAGCAGTAGCGGCCTTAGCAGAAGCTTGCATTACAGGAATAGTCAATGTTGCAGGAAGTTAAATAATAGTTGTGCTGTCCTATTTATACAAGGCAATCGATGGAGCTTTTGTGAAGGAGGTTGATGGCAAAATTATATTTCTACATACTATTGTAAAGTAATTAATGCCTGAATAACTTATGTCTTTTTTAACTTAAAAGGAGACTTTGAAATTGTTAGCTATGTTAGTAATTGTTGCAGATGAGAAATAATTATTAATAGCCCCACCTTACCAAACTTAACATTATATTTGAGTATTTACTGTGTTTACATTAGCCGTAGCTAATTCATCGTTGAAGTTTACTAGAATTATTTCAGATTAAAGAAGGCCTCTTTAATCGTTTGTGTTGAAAGAGATCCTAACAGTAGATTCAGCTTAATAATATGGATAATCAATATCTAAATAACCATCGATTAAAATTAATGGCTTTTGGATTGCCAAATTATTGTAATTTAAATAACTAGGGTATTAGAGAGAAGCTTAGGTTTGGTCAATCAGCACTTAATTGGAAGTCATTGTTTAAATTAAAAATAGGTTATTGCTTTGAGGTTGAGTTGGAGCATCATTTCCGTAGTGGAAAATCTGCATAAATCCTCCTGGTAAAATATTAACCGTTGATGATAAGCTGTTGAACTAGAATAAAATCACTTAATTTTAACCTGTGGGTTGGCTCACAGCACAACTATGAGGAATAGAAGTTTTAAATGCGCAAGTTGAAGTTCCTATACCTACTAACTAAATAGGGTCTTTAAAGACTATTTTAACATATCCGCCAGAGGGAAGAGGATTTGTTGTAGTAAATGTCCACACTATACGAACATTTTTAGCCCATAATCTGATAGTCGGAGAAGCTGTATTAAGAGTTACTTATATCTCGTTAGGATTTCCAATTGTCTGTTGCTAAAAGAGTAGCGTTGCAATTTGTCCATCTTTTAATATTTCATAAATAAATTATTAATTATTCTAAATTAAGTTATCAAAAAATAAAAAGATAAATTAAATTAGCTTTTTTGTTTTAGAAGAAAAAATAGGTTAATGTGTGAATGGAAAGCTATTAGTTACTTGATGTTGAATAAGCAAAGCTTGTGCTGCTTGGTAGATATAGTCCTAGTGTTTAAGGTAGTTAGAAATTAGTCACATTTACTTAACTAACTGTGGCTGTAGTTTATACTTCCATTGCACAAAAGAAACCGTAGCGCCACTTTTGTGTAGCTGAAGCCTAGTTTTGGTTGTACTAAAAGGATAAGCATTTTCTTATATTTGATGGGAGACCACCTTACCAGTAATAATTTTATTAGGGTCCTCTGAAATCATATGAAGTAACAAATGTAAAACCTGCACCGTTTTATGGAGTATCACTACTACCTGTGTTCGTACCTACGACTGTAGTTGTCTCAGTATGACGAGCATTAATAGATATCTAAGGAGCAAGTTAGCCTACATAATTGCTTTATAGATTCATTCCGTAACTGTCGATTCTTAAAACTCCTGTCAGCATGTAGTTATTTTGAAGTGGTTAAGTGTTAGATTGGAGTTATTGGAATGAAATAAATTGAGTTGTGTCCTGTAAATTATTGCTTCCTGTTAAACGAAAAACTGTGCTTGGCTAGAAAAAGTAGTTTTTCATAGCAGCTTACTCAAGAGGTGATGTAGGAATCATTTCTTAGTACTTCATTGTTGCTATGAAGAGGGTAACTTAAGTAATTCCAGTTATTGTTTAGACAGGTATAAGTAACTCAAAAGGACTTCCAGAACCGGTAGGGACTGTTGTAGGGAATTGAACTTCAACTCTTTGCATGGAGAGATAATTTTAGTAGATGTTTTAAGTTTATTAGTTCATAGTATTAAACCCACGGCACAAGGTTGGAGTTGCACCAACTGAACTTGTGCATTAAGTTGAATAGTTTATATTCCCTGGCTAATCTTAGAAGAAATTCAACCCTGTAAAGAAAATAGCGAGACGCTGATATCCATCTGTGAAATCAGTAGAACTTAAATAACCTGCTAGCCTTATAAAAGTTGGAACATTGGTTCCATCATTGTTTGAATTTAAACCTCCATAAAAATTGACTAAACTATAACGTAAATTTTTTGGTTTTGGAGTATTTATTGTGTAGGCATTGTAGATAATTGCAAACTTAAATTATGGTTAATAATTTTGAATATTATCATAAAAGAAGAAGTAGAAATCTAAAGCATTATCATCTGCATATAGCGAAGCATGCATACGGACAAATACTGTACGAATAGCAAATATCATACCTCCAGAGAACATATTAGAAATATCTGCCATTTTAGATGTTTAAACCTTTAAACGAGAGTATTACCCAAGATCCACACTTTGATATTAATCAGCCGCTAAAATAGTATTTGCTGAGATAACCTAACTGCTTTGCAAATTTCCATACTAGTCAATAGCAAGTCCTTATTATTAAAATTAAACAACTCTACTATTAGTAACCATATAGTAGCCTGCTCTCTAACTCGTTGCAGGACCTGAATCGTTGATATTTGTTATGTCACTTGGGGTTAACTACATACAGAAAATTAGCTTTTATGGGGTATTGTATGTTTTTTCTGGAACTATACCTAATATACCATTTGTTGCATCGCTAAAAGGATTATAGACAGCATTGGCTTAGTTTGTAATCACCTAACTAGATATTGCTGTACTTTCCGAACCTGCTAAAAAGTAACTTTTGTTGGGTGTCAAAGCAATATTAGTTGTTTTAGATATTGGTTGGTTTTAAACAATTGGATCAGGGAATGGATTCATTTAGTTATTAGGGTTAAGTAGAAGAATAGATACTTTTGAAAAATCAGGGCCTATTTATGCACCATTTAAAAACATTATCTTAAATCCTATAAAATATTTCTGCTTTGCAATCATTTATCCTACATTAAAACATTTTATTACTCTTGTAGGACCATCATTTAGAATACCACACTCAGTTCTACTAGTTCCTGGAATTTCAGGAAAATTATGAATGAAACTGCCCTGCAAAACAGTTGCTTGATTTGGGACTGCACTTCCTAATGTGCCTACGTTGAAAAGTAGTTATACTTACAATCCAGCTGGAGTACTGCTTTGAAGTGAAAACTAGAACTGAATAGAATTGTAAGTTGATGCTGTGCCTGGTGTAGCAGCATTTGTGAATAAAGGCATAGCTTAATTAGGAGCAGGTGTTACTGTTTCATCTAAGCCCCAACCTATCTTCATGTTGGAAGTAAGAAGTGAAATTCCTTAGACATACAAAAATTTGGCAGACTAGCCCATTTCCAAGACATTTCTGGTATTGATCATTAATCTGTTGACCACCAAAACTAATTAAATTCATAAAATTAAATATGTTAAATTATTAAAAAATATGTTTATTAATTAGTATTGTTCTCTTTCAATTTTTAATTAAACAAGAAAAGCACTAATATTGATAAATCTTTAATTAATTCATAGAACATATTTTACTGAAACTTTTACTTTTAATATTAAAAAATTTATTGGTAGAATAATTTGAAAATATCTAACTGGACTGACTAATTGTAAATTATTTAAAATCAATGTTAAAACTTACATTCTCCAGCAGAAAAAGCATAAATTGGATTTGTGACATAAATAGCAAAGCGCAAACGGCTATCTTAAAGAAGTGTAGGGTATACCTAAATAGAAACCAAGTTATTTTAAACTATACAGCTATATTAGTCTGCAGTGAGAGCATTTACAACATATGCATTTGTTTATTTTCCAACACTTTAGCATAAACTAGGAAGTGTACCATCATTCTGACTGACAAAGTTGAAAGGAGAAGAATTTCCAGAACCAAACTTTATTTCGTATAGAGAGCCTCCTTATGTATTTACATTATTCATAATATCAACAAATACTTAATATTAAGCTTAAAAATTGTTCTAAATACTGGAATCAACCTGATATCCTACAACTAAATTTTAAGCCGCATTGTCAGATAAAGCAAAAGCTGAAAATAAGTCATTTCTATCATAAATTATAGGATTAGCTACAAAACCTTAGCCAGAAATAGTAATAATTGATATATAATTTGTGAGTCCTACTGGCTATGAAGTAGGCTATTAATTACTTTTTAATATTAGAGCATATTCAACGCCTGCTTATAGTGGTGCATAAAGCTAGAATTAATAAACAGTTGATGTTGAAGACTGAGTAACTATAGTAACTGCTTACTGTGCATTAGTGTTTATATACTAGCTAGGGGTAGTTGTAGTTAAAGTGTCATTTGCAGAACATGTAGAATAGCTAATAGGCCCCAATGTTGCTGTAAGACCCTATACATTACCTCCAGTAAAGCCAGTTTAGATAGCATAAGGCATACTAATCTATATTAAATCAGAAGAGTCCAAAGGAGTCTGCAAAGTAAATACGAAAGTGTACTAAGAAATCAAATTTCTATTAGAATAATCCACTATGATATCCCATCCATTAATCTATCCACAAGAAACTAAATTGCTAAAACCTATTACAGTAATGCAGATTAAATAACTTATGATACTTTTAAAGCTATATGAACGATCTTTCATCATAAACATCGTAATTCTTATTCCAATAACCAGTTGGTTTACTGCTATAAAGATATTTTTTGGTGAAACTTATTTAATATTTATTTACTTGTTTGTTTTTATTGTCTTTGCTTGCTTAGCTTTTTCCTAATATAATATACTTAATCAATCAAATATGTATGTTATTAAATTAATTTAATTGTTATAAGAATTTATTTGTTATTTATTTATTAACAAATAGTCTATCAATCAATCTATCTATCTATCCATCTTCTTTACTGAAATAATAAAAATCAATTTTTTGAAAAAACAAATATTCCTCACAAGATTTATATATGTATATTCATTACTTATCTAATCTTTCGTTTCAATTCAAACTAATCTTAATGGATCAAATTTCATTCCATTATAATTTATTTATTAATTAATTAATACAAAATAAATGTTCAGCGCATATTTAAAATAAATCATCATCCTAAAAAAAGTTATTTATATCAAATATATCTTTAATTAGATATTTCAATCTAATTCTATTATTTATTTTGATGCCAAATAAATAAATCGATAATTAAATCTGGTAATTTTTTTCTTGATATATTTCTAATAAGAAATCAATTAAAAAAATATAATTGTTTTATAATAAATGAATTAAATTTATTTTTTTAATTAAACTTTAAGAATTTTTTAACTAAAATAGCAAAGTAAAAAACTAAGAATAATAGATTTAACTTAATGATTTTACAATTTTGATTCTTCTTCTTCTTCTATTTAAAAAATTTACTAAAAATTGAAAAACTAAGGTACTAATTCAAATCATTAAATATTATTTTCTTATAAATTTTTAATACTCACATTTTATTTAACTTATTTTAGTAAATATAAGCATAAACATATATTCTACGTTTTATTACTCTTTTTAAAAATATAAAATTTATGGATTTATATATATTTTTTATATTTAGAAATTTGGTTTTTCAATTTGCTAATTTTATCTGTCTTTATCACTATCTGATTAATTTATAAAAAATAGTTACTGTTATCAAAGGTATCTTTATTTTCTTATTCATTAAACTTTAAAGCAATTAATTTCAATTAATATTTATTAAACAAATTCTACTTAAAAAATATTAATTACTAATTTATTAAAAATACACTTTTATTTTCTTATTAAAAATTTATTTACTAATTCTTTTTTAATAAAATATTTTTTTTATAATCTTCTAAAATATTTATCTGCTTAAGTACTTACTAACCACAAATAAGTGATAATTTTTAAAAAATATAAACAAGCAGTATTTAATGTCAACTTTCCAAAAACAAATAAAAAAATAACATTAAATTTACAATTAAATATATGACCTCTAACATATGAGAATTTGTAATTTTAATTATAAAATACTAATTAGTATTAAACTTATTTATTAATTATCTTTTTTTTATAAATATATTTTAAATCTCAACTTTCTTTATCTTTAAGATAAAATTTTATTATAAATGACTTTAAATGTATATTTTAGCATTTAGCACTCTAAGGCATGCATTGATAATGAAACTATTGATAAAAAAAAACCTTAAGTATTCTAACATTTATTTAATTGATATATTCTAAAAAATAAATGCTATTAATTAATTATTATATATCTAGTTTTTTTAAAATGAGAATTTTTTTAAAATACGAAAAGATGTTTAAAAACATTTATTTTAATTTAAGATATTCTAAGAAATTGATAGCTAAAAAAGCATAAATATTCTATATAATGTTTATCATAAAAATTACTTAATTTATAAATTCTAATAATAATTTAATTAATTCGTATACTCTGGCAATTATTCAAATTTCAATTTATAAGAATTAATTATATGATTAGTATAGATAAAATAGCAAATTAGAATTATTATTGTTTTATAAAATTTTAGAATATTTTGTTGAAAATGAAGAGTTGCTTTATTATACTAAAATTATTAATTTAGATTTAAAATAAAGTAATGATATGTTTAACACTTTATCGATTAACAATTACTTTTACAAATTATTTGAAATAATTTGGATATAATCATTATTATCATAACCATTTTATTTATAAATAATCAATTAAAATGTATGATTTTTGGTATAAATGATTAAATTTTTGCAAAAATGAAATTGAAAAATTTAATTATAATAAGATAGTAAAATATTCTAAATTAAAAAACAGAATATTGATGGATTACCATTTTAAAAGTAAATAAGATTTTTAATTTTAAGTACATTTTAAATAAACTTATACAATAAAAGAAAAACAGTAATTTGGTTGAATTGATGTATTTGTTTTCAACATTTAGATTTTTTATTGATTAGATTTATCCTTTTTAGTTATTAAAAATTCAATTTATTAAAATTATCTGTATGACTATTATAAACAGATTTGTAGATTAGTATTATTTATTAGAATAAATCACATATTTATTATTTAATAATATTTTAGAATATTTTATGGAAAATAGCAAATGCTAATAATAATAAAATTATTAATTTATATTTTATTTATAGTTATGTAAAGCTTCAAATTTTATCAATTAAAAATGACCATTCTTTCTAATAGTTTCAAATAATTATTATTCATTAACATTTTATTTATAAATAATTATAATAACTATAAATTATTAATAAAAATGTTTTAATTTTTGAATAGTGGCTTAAATTTTTTGAAAAATGAAATAGAAAGATTAAATTTTTTGAAGAATGAAATAGAAAGACTAAATTTTTAAAAGAAAGTTAGATATTCTAATTCAAAAACAAAATATTCTATTTAAAAAGTCAATACTATTTTTCATAATAAGAAAATTTTAAATAAAAAAATAAACTTAAAAAATAAAAAGAAAAAAAAAAAAATGGAATCTTTAGGAAACTAAGGCAGTGATAGTTATACTACTGATGAATAAATAATTTAATTCAGCTATGCATAAAAGAATTATTTACTTTTACTTGAAATCGATAAAGACAAATTATTAATAACAGTAATGCTAGAGGAACTTTGCTAATTTAAGTGGTAGAAATAATTTACTATTGAATAGCTTTAAGAATAGGACAAGATATTTAACATGTTTGGTGATGTAGAACAGTCCTGCATACCTTTAAAGAAATGGTTTTAATCTTACATTTAGAATATAAAGTTTAAAGGAGATAATATGTTCGTCACATTCTATTTTGAGTTGGATCAGATTTTCAAAGTTTAATTTACTATCTAACTTTCTTAATGTGAAATGGATAATAATGAAGTTATTTCTAAATTAAGTGAAAAAATAACAAACCTTGAGAAAAAATTTTTTTTAGAAAAGGATACGTTAAATAAAATTTAATAAGATTCGAAAAATGATTTTGAGGAAATTAATAAAATTTTAAAAGATTCTTAAAAAGAATTTAAGTAATTAAATCAAATTTAATAAGATTAAAAAAAAGAATTTGAATGGATGAGTAGAGTTAATTAAGATTCAAATAAATAAATAAATTAATTAAAGGAGTCTCATTTATAACAACTAAAATTATTAGAAGAAAATTTCTAAAATTAATTATAAAAATAACAATCTAATTCAGATGCCTAAATTAATTCTTTATTAAAATAAATTAATTTACTTAAGCCTAGAGAAAAATTTAGCAACATTTTATTTTAAGATGAAATTGAAATGATTACTACTTGGGTTAGCATAGAAAAATAATAAATGAACTTAGAGCTTGTTTATAGAGCTACTGAATGTGGATTTGCAATCTAAAAATTATATGAAAAATGTGTTAATAAAACTCCATTAGTTTTAGTAGTTTAAACAACTAATAACAAAAGATTTGGTTTTTACACTGATCAATTAATAAGAGACTGTGGAGGCAGTTATACTGCTCAAAATCCAAATAATCTTTTTATTTTTTCATTAGATCTGAAATAAAAATACACCTCTAATGACACTAATAATACTAATGCTTTTTATTTTACTAGTGGTGTTGTGGCTCTAGGTAGTGGTCATGATTTTTGCTTACATTCAAATTCTATAGATAATGCATCTTCATATACCAATTTTAGTACTTACGGTAAAAATCATGGAATGTCAGGGCGTGGTTTATTGACAGGAGGATCTTAGAATTTTACAACTGTGGAAATAGAAATATTCTAAATAAAAAAAATATGATCATAAAATTAATTTTGAAGGATTTTTTTATAAATTCTAATAATCAGAGTAATCAACAAAAAATATCATTATTAATTTGATAAGGTTAAAAAATTATTTAATTAATTATACAAGTCAATTTTTTTGTTGCAAATTAATTATTCATAATTAAAAAATGTAATAAATATTTTTTTATTAAATCAATTTAATTTGTTTAATTTAATTTTAACAGATCAAAAATTTCAAAATATTCTATTGTTCTAGTTTATAATATTTAATTAGTTATGGAGGTTATATTTTTTTTATCTAATACTGATTTGACTTAATGTGTATATTTATATTAAGTTTCAAGTTCTTCTATTTTTTTTAACTCATTCTTAAGAATATTTATTCACCATTCGCAATTCTCTTAAACCCCTCTAAGTTCGCATTTGTAAATACTTTTTCTTATTTGCCTTATGTAATTTTAAATTAAAGCTGATATCAACAGATAATTTCTCAATTATTAATTTTTAGAATTCTTATGATTAATGTTATATATTTTTTAATTATAAAGATTAATTTAATCACTTCAATTTGAATAAATTAAATAAAAAACTTTCTAAATGTTTATCTATATCTTATTGATCATAGTTTTTTTCAAAATGTTTATTAAATATCTCTAAAAATTTGTTAATTTTTTGAATCAAAATAAATTCTTACTATAATTAAACTAATTTCTTGATATTTTTTATTAATTAAAATTAAATAAAATTGATACTAAATATTTTTAAAAAAATAAATGATATAATAGAATATGAATTTCAGCAATCTGGAAGATGTTATTTATTTTTTTTTAATTACTTACTCTTTAAATTTATTTTTATAATTAAAATAGTTTTTAAAATCTTCTCTTTAATCTCATACAGATCTCTATGTTAATTTTACGTAAATTTTATTATTTATTAAGATATATTTGATAGAAAAATTTTTTTTTTATTAATTTATTTCATTTTCAATTTTCAAATTTTGCTTTCACTATTTTTTCTTCATTTTTCCTTAAAGCTAACTAATAATTATCTAATTTCTAAAAATAGCAAATAAATTAGTTATAAAGATATATAAGGCTTAATTTCTGCTTTAGCAAAGTGCACTAAACTCTAAAATTTAATACTTTATCTTAAGTAAAAACAGTTTATTTTTTTTTATGGTGTTATTAAAAAAATATCAATTTTAAAGAAAATAATTTTTTTTTGATTTATTTGCTTCAATAGTTTTTTATCCTTATAGTCTTTTTAATTTTATTAAAATTGTTATAAGCTTTTCTTTTATTTATTCCATATTTTTTCTTATTTATCCTTCTAAATAATTATTTATTTTTCATATTTAAAAAGCAACAGATAGATTAATGATGAAAGTACATCAAATTTAGGAGCTGCTTTAGCAAGATGCTCTAATCTCTAAAATTTGACACTAAATTTACAGTAAAAATAGTTTATTTATTTACATTGCGATTTTTTTAAAATAAAAATAAATTTTAAAAAATTAAAACTCATTTATTAGCTTTTAATTTGGTATTTTTGCTTTTTGATTATGTTAATTTCAGCATTTTTAATTTAACTTACTTTTAACTTTAACTTTTTTTTTATTAATTTCATATTTTTACATATTTTGTCTTTATTTCTCTTTCTATTTAGTTAAGAATATTTTCTTCAATATTTAAAAAGTGACAATTAAATTACTGATGAAGGAGCATCAAACTTAGGCTCTGCTCTAGCAAATATTACTAATCTTTCAAATTTGACACTTTTACTTAAGTAAAATGCTTTGTTTCTTTGGATTGTATGTCAAAATTAATTTAAAAAAAAATTTTTTTTATTAGTATCCATTTATTTTATTTATCTGCTTTTTAGGTTTGATTATGTTTTTTTAAATTTATCTTATTTTTAATTTTTAATTCTGCTACTATTTGTTAAAAATATTTCATATTCTTTGTTCTTTTTTCCTTCTAACTAACTATATTCCAAACTAATTGTATTTTCTACAATCACTAAACTAAAAAGTTGGAATTAAATTGGCGATAAAGGTGTATCAGGTTTAAGTGAGGCTTTAGGAAATTGCAAGAATCTCTCAAATTTGATACTTGATTTAGGATAAAAAAAATATTATATTCTTGGACAGTAATATTTTTTCTATAAAAATAAATTTGAATTTTTATTCTAATTATTTTTAATTTAACTAATTTTTGATATACAACAATTTCTCTAATTATTATTAAACATTATTTATTACATTTTTTCTTGATTTTTCTTACGAAATAACGTTATATATATTCTTAAATATTTAAAAAGTGTCAATAAAATTGGTGCAAATGGTGCTTCAGGCTTAGGTGCTCTATCCAACTGCACTAATCTCTCAGAATTGATACTGAATTTGTCGTAAGCATAGTTTATTTCTTTTAGATTTTAGTTTATAAATATAAATTAAATTTTACAAAAAAAAATTTTGTTTCTTATTTAAGTTTTATATGTTTTATGCTTTGAGTTTATCATTTTTTTAATTCTATTACTTTTGCATTTTCAATATTTGATTTTTTTTTTTAATTTTTTCTAATTAAATCCTATTTTTTCATTTTTATTTCCAATAAATTTATAAATTTTCTTCAATATTTAAAAAGTAGCAATAATATTGGTGCAATAGGTGCTTCATGCTTAGGTACAGGTTTAGCAAAATGTACTAACCTCTAAGGTTTGATACTTTATTTAAAGTAAAAAGATTTAATTTCTTTTGAATTGCGGCATATTTTATGATTAAATACAAAAATATAATTTTAGTTTTTATCCTTTTGTTTGGTTAAAAAACAATTTAATTTTGATTGTATTTTGAATTTTCTACTTTAAATTTATTTATTTATTAAATTCAAATAAATCAATTTTTTCTTTATTTTTCCTTCTAACTTACTTCATAATACATATTTTTCATTTTTTATTAAAAAGTGATAATTAAATTAGTGATGAAGGTTGTTTGGGCTTAGGTTCTAATTTAGCAAAATGCACTAATCTTTCAAAATTGACACTTGATCTTAAGTAAAAATAGTATATTTCTTTTGGATTGTGATATTTTCTATGTTGAATTTTAAGCAAAAAAATTTTTTTATTTATTAGCTTTTATGTGTTTTTTTTATGTTATTTTGTTTTTAATTTTCTATATTTGGTATCATCATTTATTAATTACTTATTATTTGTTATTTTTTCTACATTTTTCCCTCTCACTATTAACTTTATAATAATAATTTATTCAATATTTGCAAAAAGTGACAATTAAATTGGTTATAAAGGTGCATAGGATTTAGGTTCTACTTTAGCGAAATGTACTAATCTCTCATTATTGATGCTTGATTTCTTGTAGAAATAGTTTATTTGTTTTAGAATGATATATTTTTTAATTTAAAAATTAATTAAAAACCAAAAAATATTTTTGTTTCAAATAAAAGATTTGTATTTTTTCTTAGATTTTACCATAATTTATTATTTTCTTACTGCTTAATAGTTTTTTTTCACAATAGCTAACTAACAAACTAATTTATTTTTCTTCACTTCTTAAATAGTAATAATTAAATTGGTGATTAAGGTTTATTAGATTTAGGTTCTGCTTTATCAAGCTTCGTTCATCTTTCAAATTTAAAACTTCAACTAAAGTAAAAATAATTTAATTTTTTTTGGTATTGATGCTTTTACAATAAAAATGAAATCAAAATAAAAAAATTTTTTATTTTTAGCTTTGTATTTTAATTATTTGCTGTTTTATTTTAATTAAGCTTAAGTTTTTAATAAAATTCTCTTTTAATTTTGAATATTTTTTTTAATTTCTTATTGATTTCTTATTGTTTCATTTTTTTATTTTAAGAAACTAATCTTTTTCTTATATTTAAAAAGCTACAATTAAATTGGTCGAAATGGTGCCTCAGGCCTAGGTTCAGCTTTAGTAAACTGCACTAATCTCTCAAATTTGACACTTAATTTAGGGTAAAAATAGTTTAATTCTTTTTAATTAGATTTATATGCCTTTTAATAGTGATTTAGCATTTTTTAATTTAACTTATTTTTAATTTTCAACTTTTGCTATTATAATTTATTAACTTCTGGCTAAATCTTTTATTTTATTTAAATTTTAAAAAGTTACAATAAAATTAACTCAATTGGTGCATCAGATTTAGTTACTGCTTTAGCCACCCATACTAAACTCTCGAATTTAATACTTGATTTATCGTAAAAACAGTTAATTTCTTAAAAATTATGATATCTTTAATATAAAAACGAAAATTAAAAAATAATCTTTTCTTTGGTTTATTTACTTTTTAATTTTGATTGATTGTTTTTTTGAATTTAAATCATTTTTAATATTAAGCTTTTGCTCCATTTTTTATAAATTAATTATTATTTAATAATTTTTCTTCATTTTTCCATCAAACTTAAAAACTAATTATATTTTTTTCAATATTTAAAAAGTAATAATGAAATTTGTGATGTATCAAAATTAGGTTCTGCTTTAACAAAATTCACTAATCTCTCATATTTGGTACTTTCACTTATGTAAAAAAATTTACTTGTTTTTGATTTTGATATATATTTTAATAAAAAATTGGTTTAAAACAAAAAAAGATTATATTAGCTAACTTTTTATATGTTTCTTATTCTGTTGTTCATTTTAATTTAAATAGCTTTAATTTACTACTTTTGCAACTTTTGTTAATTTAAAACATAAAAATTTTTGTTCTTAGTTTTTATTTCTAACCTATTATTTCAATATTTAAATAGCGACAATTAAATTGGTAAGAAAGGTGCATCGAGCTTAGGTTCTTCTATTGCAAACTGTTCTAATCTCTAAAATTTGACGGTTTATTTAAGGTATAAAATAACATAATTTCTTTTTGGTGGTGATGATTCCATTTTTGAAAATAAAAGTGAATTCAAGATATAAAAAAACTCATTTTTTAAGCTTTCTCTTTTTGTTTTCTTTTTAATTGAGATTTTGCCTTTTTTAATTACAAGTATAATTTAAAATAATAATATGTTTCAATTTAAAAGATCTTTTTCTTTCTCTTTTATATTAAATCTTTCAAAATAAATTAAATAACTTGTCTAATTAATTTTTTATTTTTTGATAGAGATGATAAACTAAATAAATTAAAATATTCTGAGTCTTAGAAAATAAAGACCATATTTTTAAAGGCTAAAAGATTGGTTATCAAAAAAATAATATTTTGATGATCCATAAGGGTTAATATAAAAAATATAATTTTATGTTTTATGTTTTGCAAATAAGTAATTTACCATTATGATTATTTTTATGTAGGCAGACTAATAAGTAATTAATTAAATAAAATTATAATTATTATTTTTACTGTTTCTTAACTATTAAAAAATTTAAAATTTGATATTATTTTTTTATACTAAGCACAATAATTTAGAAAAAATAAATTCATACTAAAAAAAAATCAGATTTTTCGAATTTGATAAAACATAAATAACATTTTTATTCTTTGCTGAATTTATTAATTTATTTTTAATTTTAAAATTAATTGATTGATATTAATTTTAAAGTATTGAGAATATTAAATTCTAAATTTTGAATTTCAACTTTTAAAGAAAATTAAAATAAAAACTAAAAATATCATTATTCATTATTCCTTGCATAAAATATACATCAAAGATAAAAAATTTTGTTAAATTAAGGATATCAGCTTCACTATTTTTTTAAGAAGCAATTAAATTAGGTATTTATCTTTTTATTTATTTTCCTAAAAAATATATAATAAATGTACATTTTATAATAAATTTATTTTCAACATTTTTATAAGAAATAATTTTAGTTAGTAAAATTTGGTAAATTGTTTCTTATTTTTCTTGACCAATATTTTTTTTTAGTCATTTCATCAAATAATTTTGAGTGCTTCAGCTCTATATCATAAAAGTTTGTTATATTTTTTTCCAAATATGAGATTCCTCCACCATTTGCAATCGTTAAACTCAAACTTTTATTGAAATCTTCTAACATTTTATTTTCTTTTTTCTTTATTAATATTTATCTTATAGCAGTAAACAACTGTACTAATAAAGCTAAAGTCATGTAAAAAGGCTGCTATACTAATATTATTTGCACTGTTATTATAAAAATATAGCTAAAAATATCAATTTATTTAGCAAAAGCATTTAAATCTGGTCTTGTACAATAGATATTTAATATCAAATATAAAATGTAAAGGAAGAGCCATGAAAAGTGCTAAACGATAAAATAAGTATTCGTTAACTTAGATTAAAATGGCATGTAGTATATCACTATTAAAAGCTAGCTTAAAGATACAAGTATTGATATTATACATACAGCCAGCCAATCTTAGCTCAGTTGAATAAAATATGTGGGAATAATAAATGACTCAAATAATAAAATTATTAGAATATAATTCCTTGTCATAAAAAACTCTTCCTTTGTTTCATTCTACAATTTCTATTTCACTATTTAGTAAAATTATTCTTTTTATAAAGAAGCTCTATTAAGAATGATGTAAAATGCATAATATGTTCCAACTGATATTCCGAGCATGATAATAATCAAAGGAACTTCAAATAATAGATTTCCATAGCTTTACTTACTCACATATTATTTTATTTAGGAATTTATTCCAATTATAAATATAGTCATAGTTAGCTAAAAGTACTGAACTATAAATGAGCAGAATACTATTTCATATATCTTACTTAATTTTGTTTTTAAATTTGGATTTTGTATCTTAGTAAATAGAAAATAAAATAGAACAGAGAAGGAAATGCATATCAGGAATATTACTAAGGCTTATCCACAAGTAATTAATATGTAATAAGCTAACCCAACAGATTCAAAATTTTTATTATGATATTAGATATTTGTTAAGTCTGTAAACTTCAAAAATAAATTCAACTACTTAAATGACTAAGAAGGTAATTGGCCTAATATTTATTAAATTTATTTCGAATATAATTTTACAATTCATCAAATAAATTTTTACCTTTTAGAGCGTTTATTTATTAGAAGATATGATCAGGAAAGTTTATGCTAACTAAAATGAGATAGCTAAGCTTTTGAGATGTTAACCCACTCTATGATACTCCGAAACTTGAACTAGAAAATGCATTTTAAGCAGCACTTAACCCTATAGAACTAACAGAAGAAATTTATGATGTTGTTTGAGTTTATTCTTTGATTTCTTCAATTTTATTGTCTGTAAAAATCGTAGAATTATAAGTCTTTTATTATTAAATACAAGTATAATCTTTTAGAGTAAATCCATCATAGCAAGATAAGCATTATTCATTATTATCAGCTAAACATGTCAAGCAATTAGGATCACATGGGATGCAGATACCACTTTGACAAAAATAATATTAATAAATTTTTAAAGAGTTTAAAAATTGAAATTGAAATTTATTTTTGAGTTTTGTATAAATTTTGAGATAAATTTGATTTTATTTGAGAAAAATTTACTTTTTTAGATTACTACTGATTGGGCAGATACATTTCGTATTGTTATTAGGATCTTAGATAAATGATGAAGGGCATTATTAAGAACAAGTTTAATTAACTGTTAAATAGTATCCTGATGTACAAGTAGAGCATACAGTCTATGAAGAACACTAATCACAATATGCAGGACAAGGTTAGCATACATCATCAATATCAATAAACCCTGAAGATATACAAGTGCATATATCACTAAATAGAATATTTTATATTATTTTTTTTTAGAAATATTTTTAAACTAATAAATAATATAAATTTACTTTTATAAAATACTATTAGGACGACAAACACACCTATTATTTGATTAATCTTAGACAAATGTACGAGGGCACTAGATAGCACATGTATTATCTATTTACAAGAAATATCTTGAAGAACAAGTAGAGCATACTGTTTAAGATGAGCATTAATCACAATTTTAAGGACATTATTAGCAAACTCCGTCTATATCTAAATACTTTGCATCGCAATGGCAATACTTACTGATGGAGTAATATTTTAAAAATTTTAGAAATTTGTTTTTAAAATAATTTAAGTTTTTTATTTACTTCTATAATGAGCTATTACTGCGACAAACACATTTTGAGTGAGCAGAGTCTGGAACGAATGATTATGAACATTCAGATACACAAGCTGAATCGATGTTTAATAAATACCCTGATGAACAAGTAAGACAAACTGTTTAAGAAGAGCACACATCACAATTCGAAGAACAAGGCTTGCATTCCCCATTTAGATCCACAAAACCATTATTGCAGATACAATTATTACTTAAAAGGAAGAAATTAGTTTTTTCAAAATTAAATAAATAATATTACTTCAAAAGAAAGCTATTAGGTCGACAGATGCATTATTTGGTAGAAAAATCTGCTTAAAATGTTTTTGGACACTCAGAAACACAATTTGAATTATTAAGTAAGTAATAGTTAGGTGAACAAATAGCACAAACAGACTATGACAAACATTAATCACAATTTTAAGAACAGGGCTAGCATATACCACTAACATCTAAATATCCTGTATTACACTAGCACTCACCTCTTATTATTTTAGTAATTTATTAATTAATTTATAATTTTTAATAAATTACTTTTTTAGAGTACTGTATGATCTGCACACGCATGCTTATTTTGTAGAATCAATTAAAAAGGTATCTGGACAAGTATCATTGCAAGTTTAGTCTATTTATAAGTAAAATCCATCTTTACATTTATTGCAAACACCTAGTGAGGTGCATATATCACAGTTAGAAAGACAAGGCTAACATACCCCATTTTGATCAAAATATTAAATATTGCATAGACACAAGTTACTTTTACTTTAAAGATAATTGGAATTTTTAAAAATTTATTGATTTCAAATAAAAAGTTAATTTTAAATGAAATTTGTACATATTCAGAATACTGTTTTAACGGCATATGCATTTTTTTTAAGCTTAGTCTATATTGAAAGTAGCTGGGCATTATGATACACAAGTTCCATTAACATGTAAATAATAATTTTCTTAGCATACTAAGCACAGATACTATGATTCGCATTAATTACAATTTTATGGGCAAGATTTACAATCACCTCCTATATCTACAAAACCAATATTACATACACATATATCCCTTTATTAGTGAATTAAAAATATATTTTTAGAGATATGAGTGCAGATATTAATTACTTTATTAAAGTGCTATTGGGGCGGCAGGTACATTTATTTTTCAAATCTGGATAAAATGATTATGGACAAGTCTTGATACAAGTTCCATCAATAAATAGATAATAACCTGAAGAACATTTATTACAAGTTTTTTAGGTGACGCATTAATCACAATTTGGTGTGCAAGCTTCACACGTTCCTCCAATATCTATATAACCATCATTACAAATACAAGTATTGCTAAAATAAAAAATTAAAAATATAAAAAATGTAACTTTAACTTGAAACAAAAATTTAAATAAAATCTCAAATCTAAAAGATAAACCATATTTTAATTAAGCTTAAAATTTTTTAATTGAAAAACTAAAAATAAAGATTCTCTTATTCTCTCGTTTTAAATTGGATCATTAAAAAAATTAAAGTATTTTTTATTTTTGAAAAATATATTTAATAAAAAATAATTACATAACATTCTTTTGTAAGGTACTATGAGGACGGCAAATACAGTTTGAATCACTTAAAATAAATGTAGATGGGCAATTAAAAATACATGTTCCATCTACAAATAAATAAAATCCTAATTAACACTAAGAACATGTTGTTTATGTGGAGCATTATATGCAGTTTGATGTACATTATGAACAGTTACTTTCTACTTCAAAGTAACCTGGATTACATGAGCATTTATTACTAGATTAGATATAAGTGAATATTTAAACAAAATATTATTTTGAAAAACAATTAAGTAAAAATTTTACGCTGATAAGTAACTGTTTGGACGGCAAATACAGGATTAATTTAAATTATCTTTTATAAAAGTGTCTGGACATTTTTATACACAAGATTCATCACTTAATAGTTAAAATCCATCTCTTAATAAGTAATATCCTGATATACATTTAGAACAAGTTGATGATGATACACATTAGCTACAATTTGATGTGCATTATTAACAATTATCTCCTATCTCAAAATAACCAGAATTGCAAATACATTTGTTTCTTAATATAGTTAAAATTTTATTTTAAAATGAATATAAAATGATTTTATAAATAAATTCTAAGCACTTTGCACTCAATTTTATTAATACCATAAGGAAAAAATGTAAATTAATTTTTTAAAAGCATTATTTAATTTTAAGAACGAATTAATCTAAGAACAAGAATATGCTTATAATTTCCTTGAAGATTAATTTTAATAGATTTACTAATATATTTAATTTTATATTTAGCAATATTAATTTTAATTGTCGAAAAAAAATTTTAATTCAAAAAAATATTTATTTTATTAGAAAATGAAATAAATTTATCTTACACTGATAACTGGCTGTTTGGACGACACTCACAGGACTAATTTGAATTATTAGCTATAAATGTTGATGGGCATTTAGAGACACAAGTCTTATCAATGAAAATAAAATATCCTGGGGAGCACTGTAAGCAGGTATTTTATGATACACATTTATTACATTTTGATATGCACTATTAACATTCACCTTCTTTTTCAAAATAACCAGGATTGCAAGTACACATTTAATCAGATCTTGATTATTATAAAATTTGAGGATTTATTCAAAGAAAAATATATAAGGTCTTTATCAATAATTGTTTTATTTAAATTTCGAAAATAAAAATTAATTTTAATTTACATAGAATAGCTACTATTTTAACGACAGTCACATTATAAATTTTATTTATTTTCTATAAAAGTAGCTGGGCACTTATCAATGCATTTTCCATCTTTAAATAAAAACCCTCCAACGCAAATGTTACAGGTTACACCTTCAGGCAAAGAGTTACAATTAGGTGGGCATTTGGCAGAATCCCCATTGTGATCAATATATTATCCTTAATCACATTCAGCTGGCCCGTTTGCAGATTAATTGCAAGCATATAATTGACCAAGACAACTGCAATTACTGGCAGCAAAACAAGTATTAATACATTTTTTATTGCCTGCTAAATAATAACCTTTTGAACATTCAGTACATTCTTTAGGAGAAGAGCATTTTTTACATTTAAAGGGACAATTAGCTATGAGTCTAGTTATTTTATTAGGTTTATAGCTTTGAAAATTATCTTACTAACTAATTTGAGATATAACAAATTTTTTATTTGAGAAGTACTTACTATTAATATCTGAAAAATTAAATGCACAAAACCCATCTTTGTTTTTTTAATATCCATATTTACATATAATACAGGTATTTTAATTCAAGCATTTATAACAGTTCAAAGGACATTTTTCACAAAACCCATCTATATCAACAAAAGATGTATTACAGATACATTTTTAGCTATTTAAAATAAAATAAAATAAAATTTTTACTTTTTACGTTTAAAATGTTTACTTACTTTTATTATTAAAGGGTGCTATTTGCTTAGCATACGCATTTATTTTAAGATATATCTAAAACATAAGTTAAAGGGCAAACCAAGCCAAATAATCTACTTGAAATCAAATATAATGGGTGTTTCATTATCAAGCAAATGTTAAAAGTTATTAACATCTTATTTTTTATCTGACATAACCTTTAATCCTAAAATAAAAAAAATTATTATTATTTAAATATAAATAATCAAAATTTAAAAAATTTAATTTCCTGCTAAATTTAAACTGGATCTAAAAAAAACCATAACTATTCATATTTTTTTTAATAAAAATTTCTAATTTAAAAAACAAGATGATAAATTACAAATTCTTAAGCCAAAAATTTGAGATTTTATTAATTGAATTGATAAGGAAATGAATACTCTCTTGGTATTTATGTAATAAAGATTTGGTTATTTGATTAATCATATGATAATTTAAATTAAAAAGCATCAATCTAAATATAATCCTATTTTAATTTTAAATTTAAAAGCATTAAATTATTTTATAAATATAAGATACATTTATTTAAATAATATTAATCTAGTCTCTATCAGCAATTAAGATATTTACTGTTTGTACTTCAGAAAGATCTTTTACATTATAAAAAGTAAACAGTCTTTTTTCATAGTCAAACGTGAATATTAAGTCTATCTATTTTTAAAAATAAAAATAGTCTAAAATATTTTAAAATCAATATTTTGAATAAGAAATTACTTATGGAAATTCTACTAGATTAGAAATAAAAAATCTACTAAATGGATCTAGCTTAATTTTAATCATATCTAAAACTAATTCTTGATTTAGTATGACTTTAAATAAGGTGTTATCTACAAAATATAAATTCCACTGAAGCTAATTAATATCAGAAATAATTTTAAAAATTCATTCAAAAATATTTTTTGAATTTCATAATATATTTGATCAAATTTATTTATAATAAATCCTATTGAAAAATTTTTATGAAAACTAAGTGAAATTTTCTACAACAAATAATAATATTCTCTCCTCCATCAGAATTATAAAAATTTATTACTAATAAAGTTATGAAAGATAAACATGCTTTGAAATTTAAATATTTTAATCTCAAAATGTTTAATATACTTTAAAAGTAAAAATCATTAATTTTTTTGTTTAAAATTTTTACGGATTATTGAAAATAAAAAAATGTGCTTACATCAATCAGATAGACTTCACTTAGAAAATATGGTAATACTGCAGATAATAATTAAGAATATTCAAGTTGGTTTAGATATAAATGATCGCTTAACTAAATAAAATTTAATACTGAGCTAATATTCGATCCATAAAAAATAGAACTAGACTCAAATAATTATTCAAAGCTTTAACTCTTTAATATGATTTAATTTTATAGATCTATGCATGCGTAGATGAAAATATTTGACTATTTTAAAAAGTAAATAAATAAATCTAGAAAAAAAATTTATTACTAAAATAAGTTAAAAATAAAAGAGATAAATATTACAAATACATTGTAAAAGAAATATTAAAAAAAATAAATTTAAAAACTTACAAACTTCTAGACTAAACTATTTTCACAAATCTTCACTTGCTAATAAATTTTAGATGAAAAATCATATGTTTTTACATACAATAAAGTGCTTGATTTATACTATTCTTAATCAATGATTTAATATTTATTATTCTTATTTATCAAATAGAGGAGAGACTATTATTTATTAAAAGATACTTAAATATTTTTGTAATTTTACTATATAATTATCATAATCTTTATTTAGAAATTACATTTATAACAAAGTGATTTTAATACTAGTCTAAACTAATATAACCATCAATCTAAAATGTGAAGGAAACCAAACCTTGAGAATTAAGCTAACTATACTTAAATAAATCACTATTCACTTCTTAATAGATTATTGAATTAGTTTCCTTTTTATTTTAATTTAAAGAATATTTATAAATATCAATATATTTATTTTTTTAGTTAATAAGTATTTTACATTTATAAATAGAACTTTATTATTGATTTATGTTGGAATATTAATGATGCCTAAGGTTGCACTAATATAAGTAGTAAGAAATAATAAAATTTTTATGCCTATATTCATTTTTATTTGTTCTAAAAGTGAGTTTTCCATTACAAATTTTATAAAAATAAATATTTTACTTATTTTTATCCAAACTCAGTTTTAAATTATAAAAAAATTAAATTATTAAGAAATTAAGTATTTAGTATCGTATGTTTTATAATTGTTAAAATTTATAAAGCAATAGAACCAAGTATTGAAAAAAAGCATACCATTCAAAATTTAGATTGCTTTACAGTAATTAAATTTTGATAGATTCTTATCCATTTTATTAATCATTTTTATTTCTTTAATACATTTTTAATGAAAATAAATTTAACTTTATTTTCAATTTAAGGTATTTTATCTTTTAAAAATATATTGATAATATTTAATTTTAATGAGTAATAAATTGTCGAAAAGTAATTTCAAAATATTAAAAAAAGGTGCAAAACTATTATATCAGTAAAATATGTTTTGACTAAAATAAGATAACTTATTCTCTAAGATGTTAATCCATTTTGAGACACTCCAAAGCTTGAACTTGACATCAAATTTTAAGATGTACTTTTCCCAATAAATTTTACAGCTGAAATTCATGATGTTGTTTAAGTTTTTTATTGTATTTATTCTATTTTTTATTTCATAAATACTGTAGAATTATATGGTTTATGGTTTTTTTTATATCATAAACATATTTTTTAGACTTAATTTTTTTAGCTTGAAGATGATTAAATAAAAAATTTCAAAATACTTTAAATAATAGTAATTGAAATAACCTTCCAAAATTACATTAGTAAATATATCATATAATTTTTCATATGAAGAAAAATTTAAGTAAAAAATATTTAAAAGTTAAATTTTATTTTTAAACCTGAGCAATCTTGGTCTTTATTCATTTAAAATTAAAATAAGCAAATTATAAAATATTTAATTCTACTTTTCTTAAAAAAATTAGTTAAACTTAAATTAAATTATAAAATTTATAAATTTACAAGCAAATATGTTATTTATTTTAAATTTCAAGGATATCAACGTTTGAAAAAAAAATTATCTCAAACAATTACATTAGGATTATTTGCTTTTTTTCTTCTTGACATATAATTTATTTTCAATATCTATTAGAAAGTCTCTGAATGTTTCATTTCTATATCGTAATTGTTCATTATTTTTTTTTGTATATTTGATATTCCTCCTCCTTTAGCTAATAATAAACTCATATCTTAATTCAATTCTTCTGTTTGCTTTTATTTTTTTTTTTATTAGATTTTCTACTATATAGTTGTAATTAACTGTACTAATAAGGCTAAAATCATGTATACTGGTTACTCTACTAAAATTATTTAAACTGTTATTATAAATATTTAGCTCACAGTATCGATTTAGCTTGTGTATTTATCTAAATCAGGTTATGTACAGTAAATATTTAATAGCAAATATTAAACATAAAGAAATACCCAAGAAAAATACTAAACAATAAAGTAAGCGTTTGTTAGCTTAGAGTGAAATGGCAAATAGTATGCTACTACTATTAGTTAGCTTAAAGATACAGCTATTGAAATTATACAAACGACAAGCCAGTACTAATTCAATTAAATAAAATATGTGGGAATAATAAATGACTCAAACAGCAAAACAATCAAAATAAAATTTCTGGTTGGTTTAAGCTCTTCTTTTGTTTCATTTTGCAATTTTTATTTTACAATATTGCTGAATTATTATTATTATTAAGGTATTTTGTTCAGATAAATGTAAAAAGTATAAAATGTTCCAATATAAATTCCAAACATCATAATAAGCAAAGGAATTTCAATCAAAAGACTACCAGCATTAAAGTGGTTCATATACTGTTTTACTTAAACATTAATTCCAATCATAAATATTGTAATGGTTAGCTGGAAGTACTGAATAATAAATGAGCAAAATATCATTTCGTATATCTTTGTTGCTTTAGATTTTACATTTTAATTTTGAATTCGAACACTCAAAATATAAAATAAACCAAAAGAGAAAAGGCAGATTAGGAATATCACTAAAGCTTATCCACAAGTAGCTAAAGTGTAATAAGCTAATCCAACAGATTCAAACTTTGCATCATAATATTAGATATCACTCTAATTTATAAACAGCAAAAATAAATTCAATTACTTGAACGACTGAGATGGAAGTTAACCTAATATTTTTTTTATTAGAACTTTTGTTAAAGTGTTTAAATTTTTAATTAATTTACCTTTCAAAGCATTAATTTGCTTGAAAATATGAGCAGGAAAATTTGTTTTCACTAAAATTAGATAGCTTAGTTTCTGAGATGTTAATCCACTTTGAGAGACTCCAAAACTTGAGCTTGACATTACATTTTAAGCAGCACTTAGCCCAATAGAACTTACAGAAGAAATTTATGATGCTGTTTAGGTTTATTGTTATATTTCTTGTATTTTTTAATCTGTAAATACTGTAGAGTTATATTATTTAAATTATTATAAGCAGGTGGAGTCTTTTAGAATAAATCCATCAAAACAAGATGTACACTATTTATTGTTAGCGACAGTACATGTTAAACAATTAGAATCACAAGGAACACAAACCCCACTTTATAAAAAATTTATTTATTTATTTATTTATTGATTAGCAAATGATTTTATTATATAAATCAAAGTCTATAAGAAAAAAAATTACTTGATTAAATTACTACTGATAGGACAAACACATTTTGTATTAGAAGAATCTTATATAAAAGAAGAAGGGCAAGAAGAATTGCAAGTTGCATTAATGGTTAGATAGTATTAAGATATACAAGATATGCAAACTGTTTAGGAAGAGCATTTGTCACATTTTGAAGGGCATGACTCACATACATCATTAATATCAATAAATCCTGAAGATATGCAAGGACATATTGCACTAAATAAAATTAAACTTTATCTTTAAAAATTCTATACTATTAAATAAATTACTTTTATAAAACACTATTAGGGCGACAAACACATTTGGTATTTGTTGAATCTTTGACAAATGTAGTAGGACACTACGAAACACAAGTGTTATCAATTTTTAAGTAATATCCTAAGGAACAAACTGAGCAAACTGTTTATGATAAACATGAATCACAATTAGATGGGCATTTTTAGCATATACCTTAAACATCTAAGTACTAAAAATTACAAGGACAAGTGTTGCTAAATTAATATTAAATAAAGAAATATTTAAGTTAGAAGTATGGAGTGTTAAAAATAAACTAAATAAAGAAAAGATTGATTATTTAAACAAATATTTTTACTTTTAAAGCATTTCAATAATATTTTTGAGTTTTAAAAAATAATTTAATAGAATTGATATGTAAAATATTTATATTTGTTATCTAATTAATTTTTCTATTGAATTTAATACCAAATTATTAATTTTAAAGCCATTATTAATTAAACCATAAATGAAAAATTTAAAAATATTTCATTAAACTATATTAATTCTTTAATTTTTATTTATAATATTTTTATATTTAATTTTTTCTTTCAATATATAAGAGTTTTAATTAAATTTGTTATTTATTACGTTGACAAAGTACTGTTTGGACGACAAACGCAAGATTGATTTGAATTATTAGCCTAAAATGTTGCTGGGCAAGGAGATTTACATGTTCCATCAACAAACAAGTAATATGTTGGCTAACATGTAGTACAAGCAGTTTGAGAGGAGCATGAATTACAATTTGAAGGACAAGCTTGACAAACACCCCCTAAATCTACAAAACCAGTATTGCAAGGACAATTATTACTACATGTATTTATTAAATTAGAAATTTTATTAAATACTGATTTATAGATTAAGTATTTTATTATTTTAAAGAAAGTTTATTGTAAAAAATATCTTACAATATTTAAAAAATAATTTATCTATATTAGCAATTTTATAAATATTTTATTTTACGTTTATAAGCTACTATTTGGACGGCAAACACAGGATGTATTTGAGTAATCTGGTCTAAACATTGCTGGGCATGGAGACTTGCAAGTTCCATCAATAAATAAGTAATAACCCTATTAACAAGAAGTACATACTGTTTAAGAAGAGCACTAATTACAATTAGCAGGGCATGGCTAGCATACACCTGCTACATCTAATGAACCTGTGTTGCAAGGACATGAACTACTAAAAAAAAAATAAAAAATAGTTGTTTAATTTAATTTTTATATTTAAACATTTAAAATTGATAAAATAAGATTTATGATTTTGAAAGTTTTTTTTTATTTTTTACTCTTATAAGGTTCTATCTGCAGGGCATTGGCATGATTGGTTTGAAACATTTATTATAAATGGGGCTGCACATGATGAAGAAGAAATGCAACCTCCATCTACAATATTAAGATAATAATTTGGTGAACAAATAGTACAAGTTATACCTGCTTTTAGTAAATTGCAATTAGATGGGCATGGATATTAAAAACCATTTTGATGTATAAAATACCCTGATTAACATATTGATGCTCCGTTTCCAGATTAATCACAGGCATATGGTTTATCTTTGCACGGACAATTACTTGCAAAATAACAATTACTTACACAAGTTTTTTAAGTGGTTACTTAAAATCCGCTTTAGCAAGCAGTACATTCAGTTGGAGAAGAGCACGAAGTACAGTATTAAGAGCATGAGGTAGTAAGCCTAAATTTACTTTAAAAATTATTCATTTTATATTTATATAGCTCAGAATTATGAAAGGGAACAATACTTTTCTCCAACAAAGATGTTAATAATCTATTTTGAAAAAATAATAAACAAACTCCAGTTTTACCAAGATAATACCCTTCATTACATATTTAACAATTAGCTTAAGTTAAGCATTTATGACAATTTAAAGAACATTTTTTACATGTTCCATTTATATTAACATATGATGTATTACAAATACACTTTTATCTTTTTAAATTAAATTTGAATGTAGAAATTAGCACAAAACTCAAAAAAGATAACTTACTCCAACTAAGTACTGTTAGGTTGACAGACACAATTTTTTGAAATGACATCAAAAACATAAGAAATTGGGCAAATCAAACCAACAAACTTGTTTTAAATCAAATAGATAGGGTATTTTATGATAGAACAAATATTGAAACTTATAAACATTTTGTCCTGAATTTCACACAACCTTAAATCCTAGAATTAGTTTATTAATTAAAAAAACAATTATTTTTTTTTAAGTTATGAAAACAAACAACAAAAATAAAATTCTTATTTATAAAATTAACTTAAAAATATTTTTTAAATTACAAATTCTTCAACAAAATACTTCACATTATTTTGAGTGATTTGATAAGTCTGTAGAAATTTTTCGGAAATAAGTTTGATAATAACTTTACTTTCTTCATAATTATAATTCAATTTATATGAAAGCTGATCTATATAAATAATATCCTAATTTTAATTAGAAGAAGAAATAATATTAATTTATGTTAAATAGAATATTTTATTAATACATCTATTTATAAGATTCTCAGGAATTAAGCATTTGGAATATTAATAGGATTACTTTACACAATAGATAAATCTTCTACATTATAAAATTTAAAGGTTCTACTCTCATAGTCAAATGTAAATATCAAAACTATCTTTTTTAACATTAAAATGAGTTTTTATACAAAAATACTTTAATTTTTGTGAAAAAAATTTTGATAAGTATTACTTATGAAATCTCAATCACATTAGAAATAAAAATTCTATTGTTAAAATGCTTGTTTAGTTTAACTTATATAGTATTATCTAAATGATTATCTTTTGAAGAATCCATTTTAAATAGAGAGTCGCGGTATACAAACAAATTCCATTTATCCTATAAATAATATTTTGAGTAATGATAATGAAGTTTTATTTTTAGATTTAAAGGAAATATTATTTAGTATGCATTTTGGGCTAATGAAAGATATTTTTAAAAATATTTTTTGATAAAATTTATCATAATTTCAGCTTTAATTAATTCATGATAAAATTACACTTATTTAAAATTAATTGTTCACTTTTTGATTTTTCTATTTATCTTCCAAATTTTTTTTATTTTTTAATGATAAAGGGGAAAAAAGATTACATTAATTAAATAGATTTTCTTTTCTTGTTATGCAGAATGCAATTTAGAATACTTATTTCCACTAAAAAAGAAGTAATTATTAAATTTAATAAAATTAAGTCCAAAGCTAATATTTTCTCCACATAAAATTATTGGTGAATTTAATAGTCCTTAAAATGTTAAGCTCTTTAATATAAATCTATTTTCTTTATCTAAGCAGGCGTAATAGAATATATTTTACTATTTATATTAAATAAAATCTATTTTAATATCATAATATTATATTAAATTTTGGGATAAAAATCAATAATGAATAATTTACAATAACCATGAGGATATTGTCTCTGCAAATATATACTTAATTTTTTATAGAAAATAAATTTTATGTGATGGCATGTAAATTAGAGTTTTTTATCTTTTAATTTAGATCAATGATTTGATATTTATTATTCCTATTTATTAAGTAGATGACATTCTTTTTTTTATTAGAAATTTTTTAGAGCTAATTATTCAAACCAAAAATTCGAGTTTTAAGAGCAATAATTAAATTTACATCTATAGCAAAATGATTGATATGATTATCTAAGTCAATAGATCCATAAATTTAATGTGTTTCAGTTATAATTCCATCATCGCTTATTGAACTATATTTGAACACTTAATTGCTTACTTCTTAGTAGATTATGGAGTTGTATTTCTGATTTAGAAATAAATATCAAATAAATAAGATTAATTTTAAAAAACTTTACTTCAATATATAAGAATTCATTTATTATTTACTATGGCAAAATATGAAGACATAAAAAAATGTGTAAACACCAAGAAAATATGATTAAAACCTTTTTTTGCATAACTCTATATTCTATATTTTTTTGTAAGCTCTTATCAATTTCTTTTTTACTTTTTTTTATTATAATTTTTTTATGTTTGATAATTGAAGGTAAAATACTAAAGATTCAAAAATTAAATAAACAATATTTTTAAAGTATTACTTTATCAATAATTGTCTAATTTTTACAATACTTGATTTTAGAATGTTTTAGAGTTTATTTCATAGAGATATCTAAAAAAAATGTAATTAATTGTAAACAAATATATAATAAAAAATGTGTGTTCAAAAAAGTATGAAAGTAGAATCCTTTCATATTTTTATTTTTATCAATATATAATATAAATTCCACTGATTAGGCTCTTCCAATCAGCGGAATTTTAAAACCAGGAATAGCAATATATATAATTTAATTTAATAACTTTTATATTCACAAATAAATATATTATTTATATAAAATTTAAAGGATATCAAAATTTGAAAAAAAAATTATTTTAAACAATTACATTAGGATTATTTACTTTTTTTCTTCTTGACATATAATTTATTTTCAATATCTATTAGAAAGTCTCTGAATGTTTCATTTCTATATCGTAATAGTTCATTATTTTTTTT
>JH720073.1:99068-189556 GCA_000231845.2 Tetrahymena malaccensis 436 | reverse complement strand
GTAGCTGGACAAGGATTTTAACATGTTCCATCAATAAATAAGAAATATCCTGGTGAACAGGTTGTACAAGTTGTTTATGAAGAACATTAATTACAATTAGCTCCACATGCTAGACAATTACCTCCTACCTCTAAATATCCAGTGTTACAAGGACATGTTTTACTACATAAAAAAAAATTTGTTATTAAAGTTAAATTTTATGATAATTTTTCAATAGATTTATGAAATTTAGCTTGCATTATTTTATTTTAAAAATTTTAATTGAATTTGAATATATGTGTTATAATTATAAAAAATTTCACTAAATTACTTTGATTAAGTGCTATTAGACCTACAGGTGCATTATTAATTTGTATTATTTTCTACAAATGTAGCTGGACAAGGATTTTAACATGTACCATCAATAAATAAGAAATATCCTGGTGCACAGGTTATGCAATTTGTTTATGAAGAACATTAATTACAATTAGCTCCACATGCTAGACAGTTACCTCCTACATCTAAATATCCTGAATTGCAAGGACATGTTTTACTATAATAAAAATTTTTTTTTTTTAAAGTAATATGAAATTTAGCTTAATTAAATATATATAAATTAATTGAATTTGAATAGAATTTGAATAAACAAATTTCATTAAATTACTTTAATAGAGTGCTATTAGGACGACATATGCATTATTAATTTGAAGCATTTGCAATAAATGTAGCTGGACAAGGATTTATACATGTGCCATCAATAAATAAGAAATAATTTGATGCACATGTAGTACAGTTTGTTTATGAAGAACATTAATTACAATTAGCTCCACATGCTAGACAATTACCTCCTATATCTAAATATCCTGTGTTGCAAGGACATGTATTACTAGATAAAATAAAAATTAGTAAGTACTAAAAATAATTTATTAAAAAAATTTAAAATTAAATATATAAATAAATTATTTAAGTTAAGAATAAAGCAAAAATAAATCTTTGATTGAAATCCAGACAGATTTATTTCAAAAATACAATTTAAAAATTTTTTTCTTTGATAGACTAGAATTTAACTTCCTCCTTTAATAGAGTTAAATCAAAAATTTGTAAAATATTATGAGAATTTATACAATAAAAATGTAAATTCTAAGATATTTAAAAATTTGAAAAAAGAATGAGATGATTAATAAGAAAGATTATATGCTTTTATAATTAATAATAAATAAAAAATATTTAAATAAGTAAGTAGCTTGCTTTTATTAATTTTTTTTCTAATTTATATCTAAATTTTTTCATTTTAATTAAAATTTAAATGAAACTCAAATTAAACAAGAATATAGTTATTTTCTTACTTAGATAATGTGCTTTTAGATCGACAGACACATGATGAATTATTTGTTACAAATGTAGCTGGGCAAGATGGGATACACGTTTAATTGACAAATAAATAATATCCCTATGCACATTAAATGCAATTTGTTTAAGAAGAACATTATTAGCAATTTGTACTACATGGTTAGCAAGCACCTCCTACATCTATAAAACCAGTGTTACAGGGGCATGAGTTACTAGATATTTTACATAATTAAATTTAATGGTTAGTTTTTTATAAATTGAAATTTTATCACTTAGATTTTCTTATTTTAGAATTTGGTTTTTCAAAATTTATCAATAATTAAAAAAAAATAATTACCCTATTTATGTGCTATTTAGACGACATTAACATGTTTAATTTGTATTATTTTAAGTAAATGTTAAAGGACAAGCAGAAACACAAGTTCCATCTACATGTAAGAATGAATTTGGTTAGCATACTGTACAGGTTATACCTGGAGATAATGTATTACAGTTAGCTGGGCATGGTTATAATGAACCATTGATATCTGTATACTATCCTGACTAGCATATAGCACCACTATCGCCTTTTTAGGAACACATATATAGGCTTTATTTCTGGCATTAGCATGAAGAATTTGTAAAACAAAGATTTATGCAACCACCTTAATTACCTAAATAAAAACCCGTTTAGCAACCAGTACAAACTGTTGGAGAGGTACATCCAGTACAATATTAATTACATGTAATAAGCAGCCTATCTTTATTAAAAGCATTATTTATTTGAGCACTATTGGATACAAGGATCTGAGATTTTTCAAGTTATAAGTTATTGAGATTTTCTACTTATTTACTTTGAGAATAATAGATGCAAAGTCCGTCTTAATCTAAATAATATCCTTATTCACAAACACTACAAGAAGTTTTTGTTTTACACTTCAAGCAATTTAAAGAGCATTTTTTACAAACACCATTAATTTTTATATATGAAGAATTACAGATACAACTGTCGCTATTAAGGATAAATCAATTAATTATTTTAAAACATAAATTAAAAAAATATTTTACTTAATCTGTGTGCTATGTGGTTGACAAACACACTTATTTTAGGGTATGTCTAAAACATAAGAAACTGGGCATACTAAAGTAAAAAATGAATTTGAAATGACATATATAGGAGATTTTATTATCAAGCAAGCATTAAAGGTGATCTAATTTGAAATCTCACATAATTATTCATCCTATCATATTTATTAAATTTTTTTGTTAATTCTTTGAAAAATAAAAATGTCTTTATAAATTAAAAACTTTTTTAAAGTACGAAATTAAAATGTAAAGTTTTATTGTAATTAGATAAGAAATCCTGAATACCAAAATAAATTAAAACAAAATAAAAATGATTTTAGTTGAATTAATTTATTTTTAGAGTACTGGATTTAATTCTTGATTAAAATTTTAATTTAAAGAAATTAGATATTTAGATTAATGGAATAATATAAGTATTACAAATGCTTTAGTCAAGTATGTTAGCTTTTGCTAATTAAATCTATAATTAGGTGAATATTTGTCAGAATTTAATACAATTTTAATCTCATCCTTATTTGAATCATATTCCAATTTATATTATATCTAATCTATAAATAAAATATCCTAATTTTTAAAAAGTTAAATACATTTCATACTTGTAAATTTAAATCAATACTTCAATTTGTAATATTGTTTCTACTTTCTCATTTTGAGTAAATATAATATTTGATTGTATTTCAGATAGATCTATTACATCATAAAATGTAAGTATTCTGCTTTCATATTCAAACACAAACATTGTGTTTAACTAATAAAATAAATAAAATTGATTTAATTAGCTATTTATATAAATTAATACTATTCAAAATGATAAAATATACAATAATCTAATAATTAATAAAAAAGAAAGATATATTTACTTGCTGAAATTCAATTACATCTGAAAAAAAAATCTTATTATTAGAATATCTATCTAATTTAACTTAATTAATTTCAAAATTTTTATCTGAAAAAGAATATATCTTCAATAGTCTATTTTTACCAAAATAGATATTCCATTTTAGCTTTATTTTAAAAAAAAAGTTAAAAATCAAATACAGCTTTTTTATTTTAGAGCTGATTGATAGTTAGTAGAATTTTATTTTTTAAATATTTAATTTTTTATTAAAAATAAAAAAAGGAAAGTAAGCTTACATTAATTAAATGGCTATTACTTTCACTTACAGCAGAAATTTATTTGAAATAATTTTCACCTTCTAAAAAGAGTTTATTGTCTAATTTAATAAAGTTAAACCCTACGCTTATTTTATCTCCGTAGTAGATTATTGATGAATTCAATAGATCTTAAAAGTTATAACTCGTCAATAAGAATATGTTTTATGGATCTAGGCATGCATAGAAGAATGCATTTTACTGTTTTTAAAGTAAAGTAAAAATTATAATATTAAATAATAAATAAAAAAAATATGATCAAATTAAAAATAATAAATTTACCATTAATTTTGCTGTATTTTTTTTGCAATTATTAACTTCTTAATACTTTTAAGAGGAAAAAGTCTAAGTGCTAATAGATAAAATTTAGCCTTGTCTAGCGTAATTTAAGTTAATCAATTAATATTGATTATTGTTGTTTATCAAATAGAGGAAGTTCTTTTATTAAAAAAAAAATAGTAAGCAAAAAATAAGAAGGAGGAAATAAATAATTATCTATCAAATTAATTTTCTAAATTCAATTACATTTATAATAAAATGACCTTAATACTATTCTAAATTAATAGAATCATATATATAATATGTAGATATTATATAACCTTAGGCATTAAGTATACTATATCTAAAAATCTCATAGATTGATTCTTAGTAGATGATAGAGCTAGTTTCCTATTTTTGAGAAAAAGGAAGTATCAATAGATAAAAATAATATGATTTTTTTAAATAACTTTACCTGTATGTAAAGTATTTTATTATTAATATGTTTGGCTATAGCATCAAAGCACATGACAGCATTAAAATAAATAACAAATAAAAATAGCTTTAAAGTTTTTTTCATTTAGAAATAGCCCTTAATTTCAACGAAATTGTAAAAATCTTATTTTCAATTTTTTATTAAATTTTGTTTTTCAAGTTATTAATTATTATTTAAGATTTTTTTATGGTACTTTTAATAAAATGTAATCTGCATTTTTATATAAAAAAAAATAAAAAAAAATGTGTTATCAAATTATTGGCTAACAATTTTAATTTTCAATTTATTGAATTAAGCCTTAGCCATTCTTAAATTAAATTAAATTTCACCCAAAAGAAAATACTTTTTTCACAAATATATCAATCTTTAATATTAAAAATATTTAAGATGGTTGTTTTAAGAAAAATATAATTATATCTTTAAAATTAGTTCAAGGAAATATGCTAAAAATAATAAATATGTCTATAAAATAATATTTTGTTGAAGAAAATAAAAATGTATATTTATAATAAACAAATTTTATTTAATCTGCATTATTTTGTGAATTACAAGATTAAATTAAATTTTCATAGCTCATATACATCTGTAATATATAAAAAATCAATTGCATCATTAATTAGAGGGATGTATTAAGGATTTTTATCCTCAAATTAATTTTTAGCAATAAAATATTTTCTGTCTTAAATAGTTTTATTTTCATCTTTAGGCTGAATTGTATTTGCATTTAATTAATAAATATAATCAACAGTATCTTCTAAAATTTGATTTAAATCATTAGGATTGAATTAGGCATACTCTCCACTTAAGGGATTTCCTTCAACTTCTATTAAAAAAGGCTTCATTTTATTATTTATTAAAAAGTCAAATCTAAAAATAGAAAATTTAGAGCTGTTTCCTAATAAATTTGTATCTGAATCTTGTTATAAAACTTAATTCATATATGCTTAAAATGTATATGTTATAATTGCAAGACACTTTTATATTATGCTCTCAAATTATAACTGTGTAAGCTAATTATTCTTTTTAATTATTTCAAAGAACTCATCAAAAGTATAAAAATAATTTTCAACTTCCAATGATTTCATTTCTCCACTTTTGAAAACTTCATAATATCTACTATTAAACAAATTGTTGCTACTTTAAGATTATAAACTTCCTAAATTAAATTAATATCCATTTACTCTCACATAACCTTTTTTAGCATAGACTAACTGTGGATTTGTAGATAGTACTGATACATAGAAAGAAATATCAATATTCCTTTTTTCATCAATCAATATTTAATTCTCTAAAAATTCTTCTAAAATATACTCTTTGTAAACTAATTTTTGATTCTTTTAGATCATAGACACAAATTACTTTCTAAACTCTTCAAAATTTCGTACAAATTTCAACCCAGAGCCGTAATTGCTTTTAACAGGTTTAAGTACGTACTTTAAGTGCTATTTTAAATCTCCATCAATAATTTTTTATGAATCATCAGATTTTTAAATATGGCTGTTTTTTGTATCTATATAATAGCTTTTTAATAAAAAATTATTAGAACTAAAAGCCATAACACACTTTTTGTCTGAAACTTCAAGCTTATTTTCTTCATCTTGGTCTATGCATGACTAAGTAAGCAGTTAATCAAAATCATCCAATATTTTCTTCAAGCAGTCTTTTCTAGTAAGAAGTTGAGAAAATGCAATAGGGTGACTAATTTGATAGAACTGATTATAATGAATTTTTTACTAATCTTAGGAGTATTTCATAAAATTACAATGCTCTTCTGTTTCAATAATTTGATCTTCAATATCCCATCTAAGCTAAATATTTTAGCTCTAATCTCTTAAATTATTAGTAAAAACATCCTAATCAAATTTATAAACAAGCTGGAGTTATTTATTGATAAAAAATTCCTCAATTAGCTAAGAAACTCCAACAGCTGCTTCTCCTACCAATACCTTAGGTTTGTATGAGCCAAAATAATTATACATGCTTTTATAACCATTATTAATAAAGAATCCATCTTTGACATTCTTTGAATATAAACACTCAAAATATTATGTGATATCATTACCAAAAGAGCTAGCAAAAAATTTATTAACACAGAATTCAACACAATTAGCATGCTTATTGAGGATTTAATCTTAGTTTTATACTAATTTTTTTCTGCCTTCATTACAATAAACATATCTACAATAAGATATTTGAGCTTTGCAACTTTCTTAATCATCACAATCTGATTGAACTAAACAAGTATTAAACTTTTCAAAATCTATACTCTAACTAGAATGATTCTCACTAGTTTCTATTTTTACTATACTAGTCTGCTAGCAATCTACAAATTTTTAGAACAGTGCAAAAAGTGTGAATAAAATTATTCTCATTAATTGTGGAAATTTGATTGATTCCATTTCACAAAATAATAAAATATATCAATGTGTGACCTAATTAATACCAACAATAATTTAATGTAATTATCTTATATGCAAACTTTAATTTTAATTATTATTAAAGCAATTTTTACGTTTTAGATCATTAATTAGATACAACACTCATGATTTTATAAAATAAAAAATTTAATAAATTTCTCAATAAACAAAATAAAATAATTTCCAATATTGATTTTATGTAATTAAGATTCAATTTACTCTTTAGATGTGTGAGCGAGCTTTCTTCAAATCAATTCTAATTTTATTGAATATTATTTGGAAGTTTACTTTTAAATGGTATTTTATTATGGATTAAAATAGATATAAAATAATTGCGTTTTATTAAAATCTCTTAAAATTTAGTGATGAAAATTGCAAAATCTTAAATAATAAATCAAAATGATATTCAAGAAAAGAACAAACAAGATATTTATTAACTTAAAATAATTATTAGTTAAAACAAAATAATAAAGAATTCTGATAAATGTTTATAAAATTAATGTTTGTTGTTATTTTGAATTTGTTAGATGAATTCATTTGATTATATTTAAAGAGATAAATTGATGAAGAATCTTTAATAAAAGAAATTAGAGTGCCTAGAAAGATTCGAGATTTATTCTTTGAATGGTAATTATTTGTATGCTTGTTCAATATTAGATAAATTATTGAATATTCTTGCAAAGAAAACTAATAAACCATCTCAGAGTGAAAATATTAATAATTCAAAAAATTTAATAATTAATTTACAAAGATATTCAAACAAAATAAATGAGATCTGCATTTATTATTTTAGCACTTTTGGCTGCTTCTGCTTTCTGCACCCAAAACGTTCCCATTCCCAACACCTATGATGGTTTTGTTATTGGTGACCCTAATGCTCCTGTTACCGTTGAAGCTTTCTACGATTTACTCTGCCCTGCCTCCGAAGCTGCCAATGAATAAATTAATTTACTCTTCACTAATGCTACTTTCGCTCAATACTTACCCAAGATTAAATTCATTTATCACATTTTCCCTCTCCCCTATCATGACTACGCTTTCAGGTAAAAATAAATTAAAATAAAATAAACCATTTTTATGAAAAATATTCTTTTGGAAATGCTCAAAGTTGTTTTTTTAATATGTATTTTTAAATACGTTTGCATAATTTTCATTTAATTTGTCAAACCAAATTGAGTGTATTAAAGAAATTTATTACAGATTAAAGAAGTTTATTTAATTAAAATTAAAAGTTTTGCCTAGTTATACAGACACATCTTTGATAACTACGATGCTAAAACCACTTTCGATTTCATCAACTGGTCATTCGATATCTAAGAACAATATTGGAACGGTCCTGTTACTAACTATACTAGAAATGCTGTTTTCAACAAACTTGCTCACTAATTACACGACTTTGCTCCTAAAATTTCTATTAACGAAACTCTTTCTGCCCTTACCAACAGAACTTATGATCTCTAAGCTCGTTATTCATGGAAATACGGTGTCTCCAGAGAAGTTGCTGGTACTCCTTACTTCTTCTTGAATGGTGTTTAACTTGATGGTGCTGAAAGTTTCAGCAGTTCCACTTGGGCTGAAACCTTATTGCCTTACATATAAGCTGACTCTAACTCTAAGCCTAAAACCATCAACCAATTCAAGGATTTCTTCAATGCTACCTAATATTGAACAAACTTAAATGTATTAAATAAAAAAAATATTTTATTGAAAACAAATAGTAAAAAATTTATATATTAGTAAACTACTTCATTTACGATCGATTAAATGCTAATAAAGTTTTAATATAAAATCTTATATGATATTTAATATTAATTTACTTAAAAAATGATAAGTTATTTAATAAACCAATTAATAAATAGAAAATAATTTTATTTTTTTGTTTTATCATTTAATAAAACTAGCTGTTAAAAATGGGCTTTTAAAGCAAAATAGTTTTATTTAGTTTAACATTTAATGATTAATGAAATAATATTTTATTCAAAAAACTAAAATTATATAAATTTGGTTTATTAATTAATCTAATTTTTTTGAAATCAACTACAATTTCATTTTAATTTTATTAGATTAGTATTCTTAGATACTCAATAATTATATTCTCATTAGTTTATTTTCAAAAATATAGTATGACATCAATGATAATGAGTTGAATCAACTATTGTAAAAATTAGTGATTAAAATAGGTAGTTGAAAATTTTTATCCTTAAAAAAATAGGAGAGTTTTTAAACATTTATGAGGTTTTATGTTGTTTTTAACTAAAATTTAACAAAAAATCAAATCTTAAACATTTTACTTTTACTTTAATTTTAGGATAAATTGTATTAGTTTTTTATAACAAAAAATAGGTTATCTAAGGTTATTGAAAAATAGGAATGAATCAAAGAGTAAATTATCATGAATTTAATGAGCAAGATATCAGTTAGTTTTTAATAATAATTATTTATTAGTTATTATATAGAATATGTTTGTTTTTAAAATAATTTATTATTTTACTTTTTTATATAATTCTGTATTATAAATTTTAAATAATTATTATTTATAAGTAGTCAATCAAGTTGTTATATTTTTCATAATAATTTCTTACCACCGCTAAATTGTAACTTGAAGTTTTCAATTTCATCGTCTTCCACTATTTTATTTTTAATTTTTTAATATTTTATGATTTATATTATATTAAATGAATTTACATTTTCTGAAAATAGGAATAGGTTCATTTAAGATTTATCCACCAGGGACAAGTGAAAGGAGACCAGAGACAGCATCAGGTTGAGAGCTGATAAATTCAAGAATCTTTTCATCCTTAGCAGTTCTAGCTTCATAACCTAACATGAAATTAATTTTAGCACTGAGGGTGGGCATGAAAGGTTCAAACAAGGCAGAGAGGAATCTAATAATGTTAACCAAAACAAATAATGAGACTATGTGTCTACCAGTTTCTTGGTTGGCCTTGTTCCAGGGTTCATTCTTTTGCATGTAGTTATTACCTTCAGAAGAAATTTGCATAACAACCTTAAGAGCACTCTTAAGTTCTACCTTTTCCATATGAGAAAGATATTATTGGAACAAAGTCCAAATAGAAGCTAACCAGTTCTTGTCTTCTTCATTTAATAAGCTCAAATCTAAGTTAGGTACTTTCTGTTGATAAGAAATGTAAATTTAGAATATTTAATAATAATTTTAAAATATAGGTTTACCTTGTCTAACTTAGAGTAGAGGAATTTCAAAATACGTTAGACGAGATTACCAACATTAGGAAGAAGTTCGTTGTTATTCTTGGCAGCAAAGTCACTCCATTAGAAGTTAGTATCATTTTATTCAGGTCTGTTAATTAAAAGGTAATATCTCCAAACTTCAACTGGGATACCGGTCTTTTAGGCATCATCGCCAAATACACCAACACATTTACTCTTAGAGAATTTACCAGATTCGTATTAAAGATATTCACAAGATGACATAGAGTGGAGTAATGTCCAGTTTTCACGAGTTCCCAAAAGAGTACCAGGGAAAATGACACAGTGGAAAGGAATATTGTCCTTACCGATGAATTGATAAAGTTTAACATTTTCAGGGTTTTTCCACCATTTTTCCCAATCTTCGACCAAATTAGCAGTGATGGAAGGATAACCAATAGGAGCATCGAACCAAACATACATAACCTTGTTTTCCCAACCAGCAAGAGGAATAGGAGTACCCCATTTCAAATCTCTAGTAATACATCTATATTTTAAACCATTCTTAATCCATGCCTTGGATGTTTTATATGAGTTGTCACTCCAATCTCCTTCCTTTGATCTCCTAAAATTTATTTAATTAAGGATTTATTTAAAATATTAATTGATTTTGATTTTTACTTTTCAATAAATTCGTCGATTTCTTTTTCAAGTTGAGGTAAATCGAGGAAGCAGTGCTTAGTTTCTTTAATTACAGAAGGATTCTTGCAAATTGTACATTTAGGATGGATTAATTCAGCAGGATTAACGAGCTTACCACATTTATCACATTAGTCACCATGGCAATCATCGTGCTAGCAGAAAGGGCAAGTACCATTAACATATCTGTCTGCTAAGAATTTATCACAAGCAGCACAGAAACTTTGGTGCATAATGTCTTCTTTGATATAACCATTCTTATGAAGAGTTAAGAAAATATCTTGAGAAATTTTGGTGTGCTTTTCAGTAGTGGTTCTTCCGAAAATATCAAAATCAATGTCGAACCAGTCATAGACATCTTTTTAAATCTTATAATATTTAGCACAAATTTCAGCAGGAGTAGTCTTTTCTTGAAGAGCCTTCATTTCAGTGGCAGTACCGTATTCATCTGTACCACAAATATAGATGGTATTGTAACCTCTAGATCTGCAATATCTAGCAAAAACATCACCACTTAAGACACAACCAATCAATGTTCCCAAGTGAGGAGCATTATTGACATAAGGAAGAGCAGAAGTGATTAAAATATTTCTTTCACCATCAACTGGTAAAACAGGTGCACCCTTATTGCTTCTGACAAATCTAATGTTACTAATTTTTTCCTTGTAAGCAGGGTCAATAGTATCAGCTTTAGCAGGAGCCTTTTTTTTATTAAATTTATAAATTATTCAGTTAAAAACTGTATTTTAATGCTGATTTTTATTGCTAATTTTAATTATGTATTTTAAGCTAGATTTTTTATTTACCTTCTTAGGAGCTTCAGTAGCAGCAGGTTTTTCAGCCTTTTCTTTTTTGGCTTCTTTCTTTTCAGCCTTTTCAGCCTTCTTAGGGTTTTCAGCCTTTTCGGTTTTTTCAGCCTTCTTAGGGTTTTCGCCCTTTTCTGGTTTTTCAGGTTTACCTTCTGGTTTTTTTCCAGCAGCCTTCTTTTCCTTAACAACTGGTTAAGCTACGAAAGTTTCAGCTTTGCTGACAGCGTCTTCTAAGGTTGTTTAAGCAGCAACAAACCAATCGTGGAGATGAGCAAAACGTTTAATGCTAAAAGGAAGATCCTTAACAAAAGCTCTAACACGGGTGTAAGCAATAACATCAATTTCTCCGAGTGTTTCCTATTTAAATAAAATAATTTTATATTAATATCAGTTATTTGTTATAGATTTAGATGGAAATAATAGAATATATTTTGTTTAGTTAAAAAAGTTAGTAAGAAATAAAAAATAAATAAATAAATTACTCCGCTTAAGAATTGTCTAGTAGAAAGCATTTTATTCAAATTTTCTAAGGCAGCTTCTTCTACTTATTTTTTACCACTCTAATATATTTTGATATAAAATATTTGTATAAAACATTTAATTATTTAGTTGTATTTAAGTAACTAATTAGCTTATTATTACCTTCAATTAGTTGCAAACAAAGTAGAAATCACCAAACAAAGGACTATCAATCTTCAATTCGATGAGATAAGAGAAAATAGCAGTCCATCCGCTAATTGCTTATTAATTTTAGATAGCAAGAGTGTCATTTGCAACAGCTTTATTAAGTTAAAGAAATAAAATTATTTATTTAATTAAAAACTGTGATTCTTTCTTTTCTTCCTAATAAATGAAAAACGAATTATTAAATTTTGTTCTTACATTCATCCCTTGAGAATGTAATCTACTTTTCCTAGTGGAAAAGGTTGGCTGAAGCAACAAGGGCTTAAGCCTTAGTTGTGAATTTTCTAAGTTTAACTTCCATTTTTCAAAATATTTTGAATCTAGCTTATTTCTTTTTTCCTTCTTTTTAGAAAAGTAGTATTTTCAAGTTTAGATGAAATTTATTAATTTTTTTTCTAAGGTATTTATTTATTTTAAATTTTTTAATTGCTTTTATAGTAAAAATCTTTTTCTCTGGTTTTTCTTTTTATTTTTATTTATAAATCTTTGGCGTATTTTATATGTATCTTTATGATTTCCTGTTCTGATAATAATACAAAGCAGAATTTATCATAAGTGATATACACATATATTTTTTAACGAAAAATCAAGCCTATATGTCTATAGAATATGCACAAAAGCAATATTTATATTATATTGTCTACGTTTATGCAGGGTAACTTTATTTTAAAAAGAAAATATATTCATTTATCTATTACTAGAATTAACTATCAAATAAATTTTAGTTTAATTCTACATAGAACCTAGTAATCTAACTAAAAAAGAGTAAAAGAGTAATAAATTCACTCACAGCCTCATAAATTGATAATATTATTCTTTTCACACTTCAATATCATTTTAATTTATTCTTTTATTATTCGTATGTTCTAGTATATTTCATCTGAGTTCAATAGAATATTTCCAGAACTATTTATAATAATACGTTTATAATGAATTAATTAATCAAAAGCACAATGATGCCTTTTATAATCAATTTTTTAAAACTTTTAGTGACTAGTTGATCTACTATTTACAATCTGACGAAATAAATAATTTTTCAAAATGTAGTTTACTTCTAAATATTATTTTTGCTTTTTGAAAAATTTTAAGCTGAAAAACATTCAAAAAGTTTTAAGAGCAAATAAATAAAGGTGTATTTGATAGTATTTTTGTTTTGATCTTTGTAAATGTATTAAAAGTAATATCTCCTTAAAACTAATTATAATTATTCAACATAATTATTATCATTTTTGAAATATATTTTAAGAGAAATCATTTAGACTCTTAATTCTAAACTTTGGAGATATTGAATGGTGAAAAAATGTTAATAAAAATTATTAATTAAGCAGACTTTCTAGCATACTATCTAATAAGATTAATGTGATTTTCAAATACAATTAAGTTGTTACCATAGATTATAATGAATAATTAATGAGGTACTTTGATGAAGTCAATAAATTAATTAATTAATAAAAATATTTTAAATATAATTAAATAATATAGTAAATATATATATCTATAGTTTAATTGGTTTTAACTACTCTACTGAAAAATAAATTTTATAATGAATATTCGAAAAGAGGAATGTTTATTAACAAACAGTATAGATTGGTTATGATAATTTCAAAAGTAAAACTAACATCAAATAAAAATAATGAATAAATGAATAAAATTTATCTATTGATATTTAATTTATAAATAATCTTTTTTGTATTTATTTTAACTAACAACAATTTTTTAGATATATTTATTCAAAAAATTTACTCAATCAAGTACTTAGTTCCAAACAACTCATTTTATTAGCAAGTTTAAATATATTAAATACTATCTATCTGAAAAATGATTTTGATGGGAAGTCGCACTCAAAAGAGACTCGCAGCTCTTTTGATGTAGCTAATTGAAAACGAAAATAAGGTTGAGCATTGTCGTCTTAGTCTCTTTAAAAATCCAAATATAGATTTATTTAAAGTTTTTTAGTAAATTGATGTCAAGCGTAAAGGATTTTTTAAGAATGATGAATTGCTTGATTTTTTATGCAAAAATAACATTTATGCTACTACCAGAGAAGTTAAATTTTTAACTGATTAGCTTGACACTGATTAAGATTCGATTGTTACTTATGACAAGTAAATTACATCTTTGCTTTCTTTGCATATTAACAATACATTTTTATGTTTTTAATTAGCTTTTTGCACTTTTTAGCTCCTTAGCAGGATGAAAATATGAGGAAAGAAATTCTAGTAAGAGAAAAAATTCAAGCTACTTAGCAATATGATGAATAATTTTTTCACATGAATAATAACACCCCTACTCCATAAAAAATGAAATAAAGTAATCTTGGAGCAAGCGCATTTTTATCAACTGCTAAATCAAAATAGCAATTTAGTGGAACTTAATAGTAAAACTAATCATTCCATAAGCAATAAGATATATTAGGAGTAGATCCTGAAACTGAATATTTACTTTCAAAGCTATTCTATTAGATAGTTTAAAATTTCAAGGCTATTGAAGCTAAAAAAGAAATTCTCAATGGCAGCAATGATTTCCAATTAGAAGTGGCATTCAAAACAATTGATAGTTCAAATATTGATAAGCTTGATTATGAAAGGTATATTAAATATTTACTATGAAAAATTTTATTGATTTGAATAAGTTGTTGAAATTGTTAAAAATTCATTGATTTAGATGAATTATTTGTGAAATAGCTGAAGTTTTATTTGAAAAATATTTTTTGTTAATAAAAAATTAATACAAACAAACAAATAAATTGTTACTGACTTTAATTTTTCATATTTAATTTGAAATTAGTATCGAAGAATTTCTTAAGAAACATAATTATTAGATTTAGGAAAAAGACTTGCTTGTTCTGATCAGAACATATGGCAGTTTAGCAGATGGGTTTATCAACCAAGCTTAATTTATGGATATGGTTTTATCTTATGAGTTTAATTTAAAGAAGAATGCAGTCAAAGCAAGCTTTGCAAAACAATCAAAAATGGATTAAAATATCAATTAAATAGTTCAAAAGCCCGATCCTTTAGTTGATCCTAGTAAAAAATAGGTCAATTTTGGACAAAAAGCTGATCTTTAGGATGAGTTAGATTAATCTACTTCTAATAAAAATATTACAGCTGCATAGTCTACTCTTAAGATAGGAACTTAAGCTAATATTAAAGGCAATGAGAATAAATCTATGGTAATGACTTAAACAAAATTAACTAATGATGTTTATTTGAGACAAAACTAAACTGATAGCAATTCTATTACCATAAAGAAGCCTCTGTGTAGAGGAACCCTAAAAACTCCTTATTCTAAAAGATTTTTGACAACTGTTTAAGTTCGCCCAGGAGTATCTTCTATCATGAACATAAATAACATTGAAGCAGATGCTGAAGAATACGATGAGATATATAGGGGGAAATATCGTAACTCTGCAATGAAAGGTGACGAAGAGGAATACTTTGTAAAGAAATTATATGAAATCGTATTGAGTGATATAAAACTGGAAGAATTCAAGCAGGAGTTATCTACATAAAAGGACTTCAACTTGCTTGACTCCTTTTATTTCATTGATTTGTAAGGAAAAGGCTATATAACTTAATAAGATATGTATGTAAATCTTAAACAAATAGGTTTAAGTCCCACTAAAGATTAGATCTACTTGTTTTTTAAGTAGTATGATTTAGATTTCTCAAACAGATTAGAATTCTCAGAATTCGTTAAAACATTTATACCTATTGAGCAAGAATATAGAAATATTCTGAATAACAGGACTGCAACAGGAAATGGATTCAGTTCATAAACTAAACATTTGCTCAAAGAAACATTCTAATATATATTATAAAATGCATATGACATGGAATTTATCCGTTAAAATCTAAATCGTCGTAGGCTTTTTAACACATATGATGCTTTCTGTGCTATTGATTAAGATAATAACGGTTTTATTACCCTAGAAGATATTAGAACCCTTTTCCTTGATTATGATATCCACTTTTCTCCCAAAGAACTGTATTACTTTTTCCGTAGATTTGATAAAAGTCTTGATGGTGAAGTTTGCTATGGCGAATTTTTCTCAGAATTAACACCTAAAAGCCCTTACACCTTAACAGAGGAGCTCTATACACAAACAAGAAAATCTATGATTTCAATGTCTAATATAGAAAATCCATAATTTGTATAGTGAATAACTTTATATTATTGAAATTTCTAATAAGATCGACACATAAATATATAAATTTATAATTTAAAATATCCTCCATGTTATATTTTAAGAGAGTAGAAAGAGTAAAAATATAAATTTTATTGATAATATAAAACTAATTTTTAAATTACATAAAAAGAAGTGAGTTTGTGTGTGCTAATAAACTAGTAAATTATTATTATATTTCTTTATTCAAAGTTTGTTTTATTAACTTTCTGATAAAAATCATACAGTTTTTATTCTTCAAAAACATATCTGTTAAAATGATAATTAATTATTTTCAGTTTTAAATAGTAAAAATGAATTTAGTCAAAAATTGTTATTTTAAACCAATAATTTTTATTTGTTGTAAAATATTTAATCTTCATAAAAGACATAAATAACTTTTAAGATAATTCTTAGAGTTATTGTCATGTTTATTATTAATTAATTGTTTTAACATATAAGAATAAAATATTTATGTGCTGATTTATTTTCATTTTTGGATAAAAATCAAATAACGCTTCAAAATAAAGAATTTAAAAGATTAAACTCATTCTTTTAATCAATTTAGTTTTATTGTATCTTGATAAAATATGTTCTTTAAAGCATAATATTTAATCTCTTTAAAATTTAATAAATCTGTTTTATTCAACCTAAATTTATATTACAATGTTTATCATTTTTTTGAATAATATCTTTAACTATAAAGAAACAGCTTTTAATGGCTTTTATGTAACTTAATTTAATAAAGATTTTATATTTGTTTGAGTCGTAAGGAACTGATTTCATTTTATATTTAAACTAAGTCGATCTAATTAAATTCATTTTCAATGTATAACTTTCTATTTAATTTAAAATAATGATGATTAGAATCTCTTTATTAATTTTATATGATAGTAATAAATAAATCGCTGGATTTTATTATTTTCAATTTGTAATTATTTCAATATTTCACATTACTTTTTAAACAATAATTTCTCAGAAATATTGCAAAAAAAGATCAAATTTCAGCTAAAGCAAGTTAATAGTTTAAAGTTTAAGGATCTTGAGCGAAGCTAAATAGGTTAATAAACCAGTCCAAATGGACGCCCCTCCATTAAATGAGGAGGAGTTAAATTAAATTTATAATTGGATAGATGGAATTCCTCTTTCTCGTCCAAAGAAAAATATAACTAGAGATTTCGCAGATGGATGCATGTTGGCTGAAGTTATTAGCCACTATTGCCCCAAGTTGGTTGAAGTTCACAATTACTCACAAGCACACTCTGTTACATAAAAGCTTTATAACTGGAATACCTTAAATTGTAACATTTTTTATTTTAAATATAATAAAGCATCGAAATTTTAAAATATGAAACTTTAATTCGATTTTAAATTATACAAATAAATAGAGAGAGTTTTAAAGAAAATGGGGTTTTAAATTTCTAAAAATGACATAGATTGTATAATAAACGCAGTCCCTGATGCTGTGGAAAGGGTTTTGAAGGTAGTTTAGATTAAACTTGATAAGTATCTTGATGATCAAAAAAAGAAAAAAGATTAGCAATAATATATAGAAAACGCATAAATGATGTAAAATGGTAATAAATTACAACCTGGCAGTGCTAACAATCCATATTAATATGCCGAATTGTAATTTTTTATTTATCTACAAAAAATATATTTTTCATAAAAATTTACACTAAATATTTTAGTTTAAATCCTAAAGAAGTATCATAAATGCTCTTTTAAAGAGACACAACTATTAACGAGCTGAGAGCAACTATCGAGGTAATTTTATTAATGAAATTAAAGCAATTTTAAATTTAAAACTATTTATTTTAGATACTTGAACTAAAAATCAAAAAAATGGATTAACTTGTAAAATTAAAAGATAGCAAAATATAAAGTCTAATAAATAAATTATCTTCAGCAGGGCTATCTTGAAACTATGTTAATAAACGATATCTTATCATTTTGAAAGAAAAGATTTATCAGCAAATAATAAAAACAATAAAGTTTTATAGATAAATTAAATAACTAAACATTAAAGGTAAATTAAAGAATGAATAGTAAGTATCTGCATTTAAAAGTATTAAAGCAACTCAAGTTACTTTCTTTTAGTAAATTTATATCAAACTGTTTTTATAATGTATTTTATTCTCTTAAATAAAATTGTTTTTCGTTTTGTACATAATACTTATTAATTAATTATTGAGTAAGTATTTTCATCATAGTCTTGAATTTTAAAATAACTATCTGCTGACACTTACTCAAAAACTACTTATTTAATTACTATAATTACCAACTCACTCAATTCTGCTAGTAAATTTTTAATTGTGTTTTAATAAATATTGGTTTAAATTAACATTAAAAAATTAATTGAATTAAAAAAATTTATTTTATTTATCAGATAAAATTGTAAATTTTTTAGATTAATTTTTGATTGTAAATTAATTGTTGATTATTTAAATTTCTTATAAAATTATCAAAACAAAAAATATACAGCATGCTTTTAAATTTCTATCTAAATTTTGTTTGAATAGTACATTTTAAGATTTGTTTAAGTTTTTAATAATTTTAAAATAGATACTTTAATTTTAATATTTATTGAACTTGATTAATTGCTTTCATACTTTTTGAAAATATAATATAATATAAAATTTAATTTTTTATTTTATATTCACTGATCACTAAATTTAAGACAATAAATTTTATTTTTTAATTTCATCATCATTTATATATTCTTGTTTTACATGTAGTAAGATATTCATTCTTTAAAAGTAAATAAATAACTATATTATTTTTGGAATTTTTTCAAAAAACTAATTTAAAATAAATACAAAAAGTTTTTTATTTAAACATTAATTAAATGGAATAAAAAAAATAAAAAAATTATTTGATATAAAAACTAAAACAAATAATAATTAAGATAATTTAAATATCAATTTATAAGTAATTAAAATAATGTTAGTTGTATTGAATTTAATAAATTGAAATTTTACAAATTAGTAACTTAAAGAATAGAAACATTGTTTTATTAAATACTTATCATATAAAATAGGATCTTACTAAACATTATTATATTGGAATAAAGAGAAAATATGGTATGAATACTTAGTTAGCATATTTACTTTAATATTAATCTAAATAAATATTTTTTAATAAATTATTTATCAATAGAATATTATCTTATAAAACATTATTTTATTAGAATAATGACAAAATACATTTTAAATACTTTGTGATAGATATATATTTTATATAATATTAATCTAAATAATTTTTTTTAATCATATAAATTTTAATTGAAGATTTAATATTACTTTAAGAAAAAATTTAGATTAAAACTTTGAATTGATTCCTTATTTGCAGTCAATCAAATTTGTAGATCAAAATATAAAAACTTTACTAATAAAATTATATTGGCAGATTCTTAACAGTTAATATGATTAAACATTTATTTAAGTGAATAATCAAATTATTTATTATGATTGCTATGAGAATTTATAATATATTCATATAAATCTATTTAAAGTGGAACATAATGTGGTTACTATAAAATATTATTTATAATTATATATGTATATATATTAATTTGCTTAAGAGGTGATTATATTCATAGTTTAGATACCTAATTAAGTTAATATATAATTATATTTATTGTTTAGGCAAATTAATAACTAACTAACTAATTATCTTCTATTATTTTATCATGTTTATTTTTACTTTAAAAGTGTTTAAATAAAATCATCTAGCAAAGGTTTTTGATTCATGTTAATTATAAATATATAGCTGATTTATTGATTGATCTAAGTAAAGTATGATAACTATAATATATACTAATGCTCAGGCCAATAGTTATTTTTTATATTGAAAAACAATCTAACCTGCTTAGTAATTCAAGTTTATATCCAAGTATTTTTCTTCAATTTTTTTATTATAATAGATTTAATTCATTCTACCAACCTAAAATATATTGTAGTATTTATTGATTCTATTTTTAATAAATACTTTTTTATAAAATATTTTACGTGATTCAAGGATTTGCAAACACTGTGTTACTGTATTGTTTAATTTGTTGTTGTTATTGTTGCCTTTTTAATCTCCAGCAGATTGAGGATCTTCGGAACCTTAATTCTAAAAAGTTTAGAATATGTTCATTTTTAAAATATGCAGGCTCTTTTAATCAGCTTCGTTTTAAAGATTAAGCTTTACTCTATCTAATTTAGGGTCAAACAAATGAATGTTTTTCTTTAAATTGTCTATGCTCTAAAAACTGAATTTCTTTCCAATCTATTTATTTATAAAAATAAAGACATTTAATTTAAGTTAAAAGATCTGACTATCTAAATACCTGATTGAGATTTTCTATGAGTTTTTATTCTTCATTTTACTTACCTATTTTAAGTGGTTATTTTAATTTAGATTTCGCAAAATTAGCATTTAAAAATAAATACTTTCTTCTTTAACTTAAGATGAAGCTGGCACGGCTTTAGCAATCTTATCTTTTTATTTAAAAATATAATTTATTCAACTCTATTCTATTTGCTATAATCTAATTTAACTATACCCTTTAATTTCATTGATAGTTCATAAAGCTTATCGACTTCTTTAGCTAATTCCTAATCAAATAATTGTTAAAAAATAGATTTGAAATTTCCTTAAATTAGCCAAATGTAATTATTTTAATTTATTTTACTTCATCATAAGTTACTTCGCTACCTTGGGCTATCGAGAATCCTAAAAATGAAGGATTCATAACCTAGTTAATTTTTTGCGTAGTAGATAAACTCATTACTTTAACTAAAAACTTTATTACAAGATAAAGATAGAAAAACAGTTCTTATTTTGATAGTGAAATAAATATAAAAATTTTAAATTGTTCACAGACTGATTTTGTTAACTAAAAAATATCTTTTAATTTCAATAAACTTGTTTATATTTTCATTAAATTTTATATAGAACACAGTATTAATCAAAATAACATAAAACACTCAATATTTTTTTCAATATCTTTGAATAACTCTATATTAACTAAAATATTTTATTTTATTTTTTGAATGCTTTTTATTCAAATTTCCATTGATTAATTTAAAATGAAATTAAAAAAAAATATTATTAAAGTGTTTTCAAAAATTTATATTTAATCTAAATTACAGATCTAAATTATCAACTAATTCTTTAAATTCACCAAAATCAAGTTCTCCACTTCTGTCTTTGTCGAAATCGTTCATTATATCTTTAGCTAACGAATCTAAGTAATCCTAATTTGCCATAAACGCCTCTTTCATCTCTTCAAAATCAGCATTTCTTCTCTTATAATTTTCCCCTAAGTTTTCATCATCATCTATTTTTGATAAAGATAGTTAGTTGTTAAACTTGTTCAAACATAATTTATTTAATCGTTACTCTTTTTATCTTTAGATATCTAAATTGAATAAATAATTTTCATAGTTGCTTTAATATCATCTTAAGAAATTAGACCATTCTAAAATAATTTCATTGTTTACTTATTTTAATTTAAACTTAAAAATTTACTGCGTTTATATCATAGATGTCAAATAAAAGCTTGTATTTTAAATCGATTGAAGTCAAAGGATGAAATGGAGTCAACACTTTGACGAAGTAATCAAAATCTATATCTGTTTTATTTCTTTTTGTCATTTCAGCTTCCACTAACTAAAAAATTCTTTCTCTAAAAAAATGGGTCTTTAGCTCAAGAAGCTGCTTAAATCCATTTAAAGTTAATGTAGGCTTATTGTCAGATAATAACCTAAATTTTTCTCTCAGTCTTTATATTTCTACTTCCGCAAAAGGATCATATTTTTATGACCTGCTCTAATTTTTTTGCAAATCCTGTAAAGTTTGGTCTATATTTTTTTACTATTTTTTAGCAGACGTTCCATTACCCATAATAAATCTTAACGATAAATACACTATACAAATATATATACTTAATAAGAATACAGCTTATAAATTTTGCAAATATCTGATATAAAAGTGTGATAAGTAATTAAATTATAAAGAATCAAATAATCTATATAATTTTTTTCTAAGATCTAAGTTTCTTTTAATAAATAATCTTTTGATAATCACCTAAAAAATAATTGTTCATTAATTAAAAATAGATTTTATGTTTTTGAGATAAGTTTCATAACTACAAATTTAAGAAAAAAAGTTAAAATTTTAAAAGCGTGTTTAATATCTTCAATATATTTAATATGTATTTGCCAAAATAACAAAAGGCAAGAATGTAAGAGTTAAATAATATTTATATTTATATAATATATATAATAATGTCTTGTAAAATGTATCTAAATTGATTTTCAAAGCCTAATAAAATATAGATAAACTTTTAAAAATCTATAAAACATTTAGCAGTATTTATTTTTAATAACTAAATAATTAAAACACACAAACCGAAAGCATTAGTACATTTCTTTCAATTTAAAAATGTTTATATTTAATTATAATTTTATTTTTAATATTGAACAGTTTTTTTAAGATCTCATTTTTTTAGTTTTTTTCTATTTTTAATCTTATCAATTAAACTTCTTGCATTTTAAACAACTTCATCTTCTTCTTCATTTTGCAAATCTTTTTTAAATTATTCTAATTCTTCCTTATTTAATGGATTATCTTCTTCTTCTTCATCTTCTTCTTTTTTTTATTTGTTAATATTTTATTCGTCCTCTTATTTTTCTTTTTAATCTATTTATTTGGTATCTTCATCTTTTTTATCTTATTTGCTTGGGCTTTAGGAATAGCTTTCACTTTCCTCTTCTTCATCTTCTTCATCATCATCTTATTCTTAATTTTTTTCCTAACCATTTTGCTTTTCATTTTAGATTTTATTTTATAATTCTATCAACTATTATTATTTAATTTTTTCTGACTCTTCTAATTCTTTCTAAACCTCCTATTTTAATCTTCTAAATTCTTCCATTCTATAAAAATTAGCAATTTTACAATAAATTCATTGTTTTTTAAAGGATATACCTTGCTAAAGCCTCTTATCTTTCTAATTCCTCAAGTCTTTTTATTTCCTCTTCTTCTTCTTTCCTCAAATTTTCTGCTAATTCTCTATTTTAACATATTTTGATATTAAAATCAAAATATTAAATCATAAAATTACTCTTAATCTTCTAATGCAGCTCTTTTAAGTTGTAATTGTTAAGCTTCTTTCTTCTTTTAGGCAGCTTCCTTAATCTTTTCTAAAGTCTGTATAATTTAAAAAAATATCTATATAATTTTATGTTTAGAACACTTCTTACTTATAAATGTCTTTCTTCTGTCAAATGACGCTAAAATAATGGTACTGTTTTGCAAATTTATTTACAAATTATGCACTCAAAAACATTCTCTAACTTTTCGTTTCTTATTTACCTAACATGATTTATGAAATATTTTAAATAATAATTCAATAAAACAGTTCAAAGTTATAGCTAAAAGATATTTATTTACACAGCAAATTAAGGTAAAACGACTTTTTTATTGTTTGCTAAAGTAGAACTCATAATTTATATCTTAAATATAAAAATCTGCCAAAATAGACAATAATTAATTGTAAAAATTTATAAATATTTCTAAAATTAAGCTTATAAATATCTTTTTTATATAAAAGTTTATTTTTAAAACATTCTACCATTAAATTTTAATATTTTCTAACTAAAAATAATAAAAAATTGTAGATTTTACACAAATTAGAAATAATTTGTATCATTTTCAAAAATAATATATATGCTTTAATTATATATTTTATTTTATGCTTAATTTAGTAAAAATTATATTCGATGAACTTCTAAATTACAATTTATAACTTTTGATGAGTCTATATAAATTTAAGGAAAATTATTTTTATGATAAATTAGATAATTTTTTGTAGATTTTTAAGAGTATTAAGCAATATATTTTATTTTGAAATAATAAAAATAATAATATTTCTCTAATTTAGATTTCTCATTATAAAATTTATATTTTTAAATAATGTAAATAGTTAAGTTTTTATTTTTGAATAATCTGGTTTTTTATTTTCGAGAGACTTTTATAAGCTTCATAATCAATTAAACAATTACATATTCTTATGAATAGAGAAGTATTTGACGATAAAGTTTTAGATTCTATTTAAAATTTAAAGTTTTGACCTAAAAAAATTTATGAAAAATAAATGATAATACTTTTAGAACTAGCAGTGGATATTATTAAATTAGTTAGAGCTTTAATAAAAATCTATATTTATAATAAAAATAATTAAGTATTTATTGTATCAAATAAGGTCATGAAATCAAATAAAAATTAAGGTGTAAGAATATAAATTTAATTCTGAGGTAAAAAATGAATTATTTTCATAATTTTATTTTTGCAAAATTTATATTAAAATCGGATGGATGGATGGTACTTAATTTCTCTTAATAAGAAATTAGTTGATTTTTAATTTCTAAGATAAGTTGTAAAAAGATTTGTTTGGTTTTTTTTGCTTGATAGTTTTTAAAGAATTAATCCTTCTTTCTGATTTATACAAATAAATGTAAATAATAATTATTTATAATAATAACAATCTTATTAGGCGTAATTATCGTGCAAGAAAGCAAGCAGGTTTTGTATGATGTTGTTAAGCAAAAAAAAGCAAATAAATATTTGAATTTAATTAATAATTAATTTGGTTTATCGAATACAATTTACAATTGCATAATTATATTTATTGAATTAATTAATATAAATTATTGGTCAAAAAGAAACAAATCTCATACATAATTTATAGAGAAAGTTATTTGATTATCAATTAACCAAGAAGCCAAAAACAAATTTTCAAATAATTACATAGAAATAGTCTAAAGTACATATTTGGATATGCAGTAGAGAGATAATTATTTTATTTAGCATGCAGCATAGCGAGCAAATAACTTTCCTTAGCAAATTCAGCAGATGGAAAACGTAGAAGAGGACTATTAATATGAATAGGAAGAAGGTGGTCAAAGTAGTTAAAAAATATAAAATGGTTATTATGACCAAAATTAGCAAATAGACGAATAGTCTCATGAAGATGATGGAGAGTGGCATGATCAAAATAATGAAAATGGCAGCAATTCAGATCTTCCTTATGAGTAAAAAATATTAAACAAAAGACTGAATGATGCTGTGCAGAGCATCAGATAAGATGAAAACCTTATCTAAGCACTTAATGAAATTTCTTAGCGTAAACATATACTAATACTTTCATCTGTTTATTGATTTAAATAATGATATTTAAAAAATAAAAGCATCATTTTTTTTAGCTTTATTAACTTACATCATTTTAAAATTATTTAGTGGTTTTAAAGGCGAAAGAATTTTTAGATGATGACAAATATAGTTATATGTTTGAGACAGTTATAAAGGTATTAAATAAGGATTCAGTCGAAGCTTTGAATGAAAATAATTGGGAAAAGTGTTCTTAGATATTAAATGTTTGCGATGACTTAACTTAACCTCATAAATATGGATTTTTTGTAGAAATGAGAGCTCTTTCTCTCAACAATCAGGGTTGCATGTATAAAAGGATGTAAGATTATGAAAAAGCATTAGCTTGCTTCTAGAAAGCATTGTATTTATAGATATAGCAAGAATCAAAGCTCTATTTAGGTTATACTCATCTAAATTTATCAGCTATACTTAACTAGATTGGAGAGTAATTTTTTATGCTAAGTCTTTAATATGAAAATAAATATTTTTTAAACTTAAAGCCATAAATAAGCACTAAGCCATGCTAAAAAGTCTGTAATATAATTACACAAGGACTTTTAGGAATATCAAAAAGAAAACAAAGATATTTAGTTATTAAAGTAAATGGAGGGTTATATAGAAGTTTGCAATAATTTAGCTTTAGCATTTTATAATGTTGCAGTTGAAGAAGAATTTTTCAATAACATAGACATGGCCACATTAAATTATGAAAATGCCCTTACCTTTTCTGAAGAGAATTTGGGTTTAACTCATCACATGACTAATAAATTCAGAGAAACTTTGAACGAATTTTTATTGGTAAAGATTTTTAAAAATTTAAAAAATAGATCATTTCATAAATAAATTGAATTGAATTGGATTTAATAATATGCTTTGTTTGAAGTTTAATTTATTCACATGAATTTAAATTTTAAAAGCTAAACTATACACAAAATATCATGCATAGACTTTTAATTAAATTAAAAACTTTAAATTAACACTAATATTTTTAATTTAGAAACTACAACAAAAAGAAGAAGAAGAGTTAAGCAGAGTTGGTAGTGAGAAACCTTAAATGAGACCTAAAGGTTAGGTGAAAAAAATAGTGATTTCTTCAAATAAAATAAATAGACCTAGCAGTGCTCCTAAAAAGGGACAGCAAGCTCTGGATTAAATTGCTTAAATTGAAAAGAAAATTTCAACTATTAAAGATGCATATAATTTAAAGGGTTCTGATTTCGAATTAAAAGGCAACTAGGTTAGAATACGCTCTGCAAACAGAAGACCAAATTAGATTAATAATTAAAACATAAAAATAGTTTAGAAAAAAGGGAACTCACCTAATGCAGATAGGTTAAATTAACAGTAAGTTTAATAAAATCTCTAAAACCCAATATAATCTCTTTATTCTCAGTAATCCAATCCTTAACAATTTTACCAAAAATATTTAACTGATGCTAATGGAACTAGAGGAGCTATCACTGCTTCTATCCGTTTTCATCGAACTCCAGAGCAATCTTCTAACAAAGTATTTAGGATTGCTCAAAGAGGAGTTCCTGTGACAGGTAATCATAACTCTAGCAGAGTGTATTTAGATTACTCTCAAAACTCTATATAAAACATTTCGTAATCTCATTAGAATCATCCACTAGTAAGTAATTAAAGACCATCAAATTCAAAATTGCGTCCTACATCAGCAAATCCAAGAGGATTCAAAAAAGATTTTTAAAATGACTAATAACAACACAACATTAGCTACACACAAGGAGTTAATTTTGATAATAGTTACATAAATACAAGCTATTAGCATAACTAATCACTAACAACTGGTGATTATCAATAATAGAGCTAAAAGTTCCCATACTAGTATCCTATGTTAAAAAGAAACAATAATCATGAAAATAATTATGATTAGGCTGCAATGAATGGTTCAATACAAAATTAAAATTTTACATAAAACTCTTACAATTAAGGTTAATCTTCTTCTTTTCATAATAATTCAAATGGTAGAATAAACATTAACAATGCTTAAAATCATTCTCAGTATAGTTAATTGAATGGCACAGGTATGAGCATTAACCAAAGCACAGGATATTCTACAAGGGGATTCAACTAATCTTAGTAATAAAAAAACAATAACAAGGCATATGTGAAGTAGCAGTCTCCAAATAAAAACAAAAGAGAAGTAACTTTTTCTGAAGAAGATGAGCCTGAATAAGTTTAATTTAACAATTAAAAATATCAGCAGGCTGCTTACAATAATTATTTTAATCAAAACAACTAATAAGATAGTTATTAAGAATCCAATCAAAACTATAATAATCATAAGTAAAATCATTTAAATAATAATAATTATCAAATGTAAGTAGATAATCAGCATGCCTATAGAAATCAGTAACCATAATATTAGTAGTAGTAATAGCAATATTCTAATTAAATGAAGCAAGCAAATAAAAAGCACTATGATGATTTCTACCCCGAAGATGCTAATAATGGAAATGGAGGGGCAGAAGAAGTTTATGAGGTAATATAAGAAGAAGATGAAAATGACATAAACAACCATCGCTCAGTATCAGTTGCAGCTGTTTAATAAATGCAAAATAATGTAGTAGAAAATTATGATTTAGATTGGGAAGAAGATGTTGAGGAGAACTACGAGGAAGGAAATGCTTAGACTGATAAATAAGTCAAGATAAATTAATCTGATTTTTTGAACAATTTAAAGTAAAATTTATTATTTTTAAAATCTTATTTCAACTTTTATAAAAAGATAAATTAGCTAGAAAAATTTGGAAGATAAGATCTAAATAGATAAAGACATAGAATAAAAAAGAAAGGAATAAGAAGAACTCTAGAAAAAAATTGATTAACTAAAGGAATTAGAGAAGTAAGAGCAATAGAGATTGGAAGAGTAAGAGAAGATCAAAAAGCTTTAATTGAATGAAATATAAACAAAGGAGTAATTGCTCAACTAAAGGATTCAAGATTTAATAAGAACTGAAAATGAAGAAAAGTAAAAATATGCAAAATTAAAAGAATAAGAAGAGAAGGCTAGATTGGATAGACTTAAGGAATTAGAACATATCGCCAAGCAGGCGGAGGAATAGAAGCAAAAACTTGAGCTTATCAAATAAAAAGAATTAGAAACCAACAGTAATTTATAAAGATCTATGAGAATAGGAAGCGAGGAGTAACTCGGATCTTAGATCTCTGAAAGACCTTCATCTTCAAAAAGAATACTTATTAAAAAATCTTCAGGATTATAACTTTAAAACAACAGTTAAATTAATCATGATTCAGAACTCTCTGAGGAATCTCTTAACCAATAGCTAAAGGCCAACTAAAATTACATTGTAATTAAAGAATTCAGTGAAAGAGATATAAATATTTGCGAAAGTGAAAAACCTAGTTCATCTTCTTCCTCAAGAATGACTTCTACTTCATCGTCAACAAGAAGGGGTTTAGTTGCTATTGTTTATGAAATTAACTTGTACATGTTGATTATAATTTATGTTGATAATTAAGTAAGATTATAATAATAATCAAACTAGTCTTTCTAAATTTAAGTTTTATCTACATCATCACTCCGTCGTAAGCACGATCAGTGGTAACACACTATTGACTGGTCAGATTTTAGCTCTTATTTAGAGCAAAAACAACCTGAGGAGCTATAGGCTATGTTTTTGAGTGTTTTTGAATCTTAAATAGAATCACACCTCAGAGTTAATTTAAAAGAAAAATTTATAACTTTATCGAACATGAAAAAGATAAATTTATTCGAGAATAGCAGCAATATTATTTTGAAGTTTTAACTTAAAAAAAGTGCTAAATCATCTTATGTTGAGCTTGATAATTCAGCTGAATCTTTGATTGAATTATAAAATGAGATTTTGTTAAAGTAAATCAAGTAAGAGGATATAGTTTAGTAGTATAGTCCTATTAATCTTTTTTGCAGTAGCGGAAATGAAAAATCAGGTATATTCGCAGTATTTTATGACAGAGTAAAGCAACAATTGGTATTTTAATTTGTGACTTTATTATCAGAAGAATTATTTTGCAGATATTCCTATCAACATTATGTTGATGTTTCTTCTTTAAAAGACCATTACCATGGAGGAGATTACTTAAGTCACTCTGAATTCACTAATGTAGTAAAGATGATTTATGAAGAATATCAAAAAGTTAGTCTTTAGGTAAGGGCAATAGATGAAAAGGAAGAAAATTAATTATACTATCCTCTGAAAGTACCTTTTTCTTCAAAATGGAGCTACCTTGAAATACTTTAGGATACACCAAAGCATACTATTGAAGCACATTTTCTACTTACTTAAAATTCATCTGTTTTTAAGACTAGCTTAGTTATAGAAGAAACACTAAATGAAAAGCAAAAAACAGAATTGACAGAAGAAGATATATAAAATTTAATTTAAAATGCTAATGAATAACTACTCTAAAAGATCAAGCAAGAGGATATATTAATAAAATATCATAAATAGTAAATAGTATCTATAAAGGGTAAAAATAAAGAAAATAAAACCAAAACTGGCATTTTAGGTGTATTTTATCTTAGGGAGAGTGCTATGATTATAGTTGAATACATAGCTGTAAGAAACTTTGATATTGAAGACACGCACACATATTAGCATATTTTAGATCTGAGATTAGTGAGCCAGCATTATAACAATGCCGAATATTTAAACAGTGAACAAATGACTAAAGTTGTAAACGAAATATTAGATTAATATTTATCAGTTGAATCTTAGATTACAATTGAACCTCATTATTTGAAGATTCCATTTAATTAGGATTGGTAATTTGAAGAAATTACTTAAAATGAAGAGACAAAAGTTTATACATTTTTTAATTTCTCTATTCGTGCTCAGGGCAAAACAATAGTTGAGAAAAAACAAACAATTTAAAATCTTCTTCCCCAACCCAAAAAGAATAAAAAGATTTAACAAACTCAATATTCATAATAAGAAGTAGAAGCAGCATAAATAATCTAGCAACATTACAAAATTTAAGAAAATTACAAGTAGACAAAAAGAGACATTCAAAATAGAAAAAATTTAATTCTATCAAAAAGAATTTACTTAGAAAGTTAGCCTTATTTCATATAATTCTATGAAGAAATACCTCAAAAGAAGTATTTTTGTGTAGTACAAAGCTTGAATTCAAGGAAGTCATTTAATTATATTCATTTCAGATAAGAGATTAAAGATAAGCTAGAAGCAATATTGCAAAACCCCAACATGATCTTTGAATATGTAATTTTGATTTCGATTTTTTATATTCTAAAAAAAAATTTAAAAATAGTACGTGCTTGACACACAATAAAAGCAATTAGTTTTCAAAGACAAGAAAGATGATGCAGCAAAAAAAATAACTAAATTTTTCTATTTAGTTAAAAGATAAAAATCACTATAAAATAAGGTAAAAAGAGCAGATATTCCCTTTAAGGTTTTGGCACTTAGAAAAATTAATTTTGAAGATAAATATTATCTTTTTACTATTGTCGAAAAGAAGAAAAATAACAAGCATTCATTCACTGCAAAAGTAGAAACTCTTAACCAAAAAGGAGTTAATAGGTGGAAAAATGAAATAATTATTTCCTCTTACTTTGCTAAAACTATCACATCTCATAGCCATTTGATTTAATCTTAGAACAAGATATCTAAAAAATAAAAGAAAATCAATCCATTTAATTACGTAAATCTAAAAAATATTTCTAACATTTACTGACAACTTTCTATAAATAGTTCGATATTGACTTTGAAAAGAGGCAAATTAGTGTAAAGCATTAGGTTGAAAAGTAAATTTCTTCTCAGTACATATCAAAGAATATAAAGGGAAGATATTAGGTATAGGCTAAGTTTATTGTAAAGAAAGCTCTCAATCTTAATTAAGACTTTTTGTTGAGTATCAGCAAACATACCAATAAAAAATCAAAAGGTTTTTCTGGTTTGATTGAAACTATTAAAGCTCCTAAACAAATTAAGATCCATCTCAAGTTAAGTTCAATTGAAGCAAAATATTTGATTCAGCAAATAAAAAAAAATTCTCTTAATTTTGAATAAGAAGTAATTTATTCATTAATTCAAAATATCCTAAAATGTATCATCTTTCATTTAAAATTAGTTTAATTTAGATGTCGAAAAGAATCTTTTTGAGTTGAAAAAAGAAAGGAAATAAATTATTGCTTAAAACTACATTTAAGGGTTTATCAAATCTAGACTTAGATTCAGAAAATTATTTAAAGAGTTGTTTATATATCAAGTAAAAAAATGCATATCTACAGAGATACATGGTAAAAGAGTAAAATATATGTTCATAATTACGAAAAAGCTGAATTAAAAAATAACTACTGCTTAAGTTTTAGTTACTCTAGGGAAAAATATCAACAAAAAAATAACAATTCCAAATGTGTTTGGTAAATACTTCAATTTAGAAAGCAGGATAATGAAAGACAATTGGGATCCTACAAGATATGTAACTCAAAATATTCAATTAATTATATTTTATTTTACTTTAAATTATTTATAAAGTTCGAAATAGATCCTATTTATGGATTTTTTGAGTGGAAAAAGGGCAAAAAAGAAGAGGTTGCAATCAAATTAATCATATCTTGCTTGAGAAGAAGAAACTTCCAAAAACAAATTAAGAAATGCTAAAATCTTAAATTTATCCATAAAGTAACACCAAATATTTTGCTCACTATTAGATCATTAGATAGTGTAGCTACTCCCTACATTATCAGAGCCGATTTAATAAATAAAAGCTCTTCTTCTAAAGTTAAACCAGGATTTTTGAAAATTTCATAATCTGAATATGATTCTTTGATAAAACATGGCAAAAATCTATTAAATTAAGTAAAATATATAATTTTTTTGAATAAATAAATAAATAAATTAAAAATGAAAAATTTAAATAGATAAAAGTTGATGAAAAGACACTTTAAATAAGTATTTTAGAAGAGAATATGAATTTTGAATAAGATTCTTTGGCTAACAATAATATCAACGAGAGTAAAATAAAATGTCTTTAGTAAAATAATTCAAAAACCAACTTTGATGAATAAATAGATATGTCTCCAATCAAAAAGAGATAAAACTCAGGACTGATAACATAGAATGAAATTCAAGAAGATTTTGCTAGTATATCTAGAGCCTTTTAGAGCAATTAAAGGAATAAAGAAGATGGAGATTTAGATCTGTCTCCTTCTATTGATAGACAGTCAGATAATGGAAAAGAATTCGAAAAATAAAAGATTCACCTTGAAAGTGCATTTGATAGAAGTACTCCTGCTTCAAATAAAAATATTTAATAATAAAATCATCAAAAATCTAAAGAAGATTTCAATTAAGCTTAAGAAAACAATCATGAAAGTTTAAAGAAGGATAATCATCATTCAAAGGAATCTGAGTAGAAATTGTAGTTTTAAGATAATTAAAACGATTTTAATTTTGATGATCTTGAATATGATCAAAGCTTTGAGAACACTCAAAAAGGGTCTCCTATGAAAACTTAAATATCAGATTAAAAATAACAGATAAGCAATTAAAAAGAAGAAAATTACAACTTAGAAGAATTAAGAGGTTCATTTAACTAAGAAGAAAATAAATTTGAAGATAATGAGTTTTATGAATCAGCTGCCGAAAATTATGAAAAAAGCTAAAATAAAAATAATCCCCATTAATCAGAAAGCAAAGACCATCAAAATGGAGTAAACGTCCATAAAGACAACAAAAATAATTTAAAAAATACTGATTCACATGATAATATTCATAAGAGTTAAGACCATCTCAATAGCAAACAAAAAGGCTTTGAATTAGACATATCTCCAACTCCCAAAAAGCTCAATTAAAGCTAGCAATCTTTAAAAAATGCTAAATAAGAAGAGGATAACCTTCAAAGATTCAGCCTCACAGAAGAAGATCTCTTTGATTAATCATAAGCAAATTAATACAAGTCTATTCATCATCATGAATAACTATAGAGTGAGTAAAAAAAGCTTGAGAATTTAGTTTTAGATACAATTGAAATATTTAATATTTCAAAAAAAAATTAAAAAACAGCTTATTCGACTTTGATTCTTGAATCTTAATTCAATTTAGAAACTTCTTAAATTTAATTTTCTTGTCCAAATAACCCCTAAATTAAGCAAGTAGAGTATAAAATAAACTTAAACAAATTTAATTTTAGTAGTTTATATGATGGGCAGTTAAATAAAATAAATCATGAAGAAGCAATAAATGAAATTTAGGAGTATATGTATAATAATTTGATGGTGTATGTGATCGAAAATAAAGAAATAATTGTTCTATCAGAAGATTAGTTAAATTTGATTAAGAAAATATAAAAGAAATTTATGTTAAAACACTATCGCCTGAAATACCAAATGAAAATCTCAGATGAGTTCCTTTCCACGTCTTACTCTTGCCAATTGCAATTAGGAGCAATTAAAAAAGACATATTCGTTCTAGTTATTACTTAATAGCTTTCTCATAGAGAAGAAAATAATGAATAGGTAAAAAAATTCGTAAAGCTATCTGATGTTTCAGTCAGAAGAATCTCCAGAAATAAACAAAAATATTTGTTTGATAATGTGCATTTTGATTAAACAAATAGATTCTTTTACTTTGATTTAGCTTAGTTTAAAAAAATCTTAGAATAAGATAAAATAAAAGAATAATCAAATAATTAAAAATTAGAATAAAATCAATAAGACTAAAGCCGTAAAAGCTAATCTACTATTCCCCATAACCATACAAGCAGTCATGATGATCATAAACCTGTAAATAACTAAGATTCTCAAGAAAATAAAAATAACTCAGTTGAATAATAGCACAATAATAACAATAATAGTCAGAGTGAATCAATTAAACACAGAAATTCAAATTCAAGTCTTCACCATAAACAACAAGATCAGCAAATTTAATCTAAGAAGACGATAAATTCTAATGAAAACTCTCTATAATATTTTGATGACGAAGCAGAACAGAATAAAAAAGAAACTATCAATCATCATAATCATAATGAATAATTTGAATAATCTGTCCCACCTACCCATAATCACAACCATCAAAATAACAATGATAAAAATTTTGAAAATGAAGCTGATATCAATTAGCAGTATTCTGAGAATTTTGATGATAATTAAGATTTTGACTTATCTTAATAAGTTTTATTAGTTAAAGATTTGCTTGTAAAATAAGTTGGAAGCAATCAAAAATTATACAAAATTTCAGCTTACTGGTAATAAGAAGATAATAAAATAATATTTAAAGAAGATTCAAAAAATTCCCTGATTAAGCCATATTACTATGATGTAAACTAAGAGCTTGATTTGAGTTCCTTAGAGTAATTAGCAAATAACTTCATATGTGACTGCGTGATTGATAAAAATAGAATAATTTTTTTGGGAAAACTAAGTGACGCAGCTATAAAATTATAGACTGTAATCTAAAAGGAAATTATTATTAAAGAAATTGACATAAATGTTGCTAGTGCAAAGAAATTAGGTAATGCTCAGTTTGGAAGAAAAGGAAGAAAATGGTTTGTAAAACTATTTACTTATAGTGAATTTAAAATACTAGATACCTTGGAGGCTGCAGATAAAAACGAAGGAGGTTAATTTAAGTAAGAAAAAACATTAACTGATTACATTGAAATTAAAAAAATGAGCAAGATAAACAGACAAAAAATAATAAAGTATTTTGGTCTATTAATAAATTCTAACATCGAAGTAATTGCTGATCAGTTTAAATTTATAGACAAAGAGGAATTCCTTAAAAGTATCTAACTTCAAATATTCTAATCACCTAAAAAGGAATAAGTTTTGGCTTGAAATTCTTATTAATTATTATTATTATTATTATCATTATTGTATATTAAATATTTTTCATGTTTATCTAATAAAATCTTTTCAATTTTCCATATCTTTAACTTAAAAAAATTTCTTAAAACTATTTTTCCAAATAAGAATTTTTTTATCCTAAATTTATATTCTTTGAGCTTGAATAATTATTTGACATAAATTCTTTTTTTAATTTTAATTTAAAGTTTTTGAGAGAGAAAAAAAACTCATTTTGCACTCCTTTTTTCTTTTAAAATGGTAGTATTTCTTATCAAATATAAAAACGTGAAGATTCTTTAATATCAATAGCCATAGATTTTTTTATATAAAATTGTTTTTATTTTAAATGTATAAAATATTATTTATTCTTTAGATTTAATATATATGTTTGTAGTTAAATTCTAAACCATTTTAATTTGAAACAATTTTAAATTTTACTTTCTAGCAAAGGAGCTGATAATCAGTTTAAATTGATAGACAGATAGATAAGATTACTAAAAGTTATTTTTTTATTATAATTAATAGAAAACTAATATATTTTGCTTGAAGTTTTTTAAAATTAAAAAATATGTATATTCCATTTTATTTCATTTGTATTTAAACTTTCAGCTAATCTGTTTTTCAATTCAAATAAAACAATATTTTATCTTTAAATCAAAAAATTTAGAATATTATTATTTAATATAAATTTCATTTCCTAAATTAAAAAAATGTAATATCTTATTTCCATAATACTTTGAAAGTATACATCAATTTTTATGTAAACTGCTTCATATTTGAATTTTTTTGAAATTTTATCATGAAATTTAACTCTTTTGTTACAATTTATGTTATCATTTTTTTAATATAAAATAATAAATTACTTTACATAAAAATATTATCAATATTTTTGTTTGAAGTATTAATTCGTTTTCCTTATTATATATTTTTCTTAATGATAAATACGAAATTTAGGTTTATTTTTTAATATTAATTAAAATGATATAACTCTAATATAAAGTAAACAAATCCTTAAATTTAACTAATTCTTTAACTATTAAATTTATTAATAGCTTATAGCGTTATCAGTCTTAATTTAAAGTTAATTGCGGAAATAATATTTTAGTAGCTACCAATGAATCTGATAACTCATTGAATTTTTATAATTTTTTAAGTAGCCTAATTTTAGTTTAGTGACACTCCATATTAAAAGGTTGAATCATTAACATCATATTAGCTGTCCTTAATGCATCTTCTATTTTACCAAGTTCTTCTTCTGATTTCATTTTATATCTTAGTATTTCCATATTTGTAGTATTTTCCTTAAATATTTTTGTAGCTAATTCATACACTTTTTTATAATCTCTTCCTCCAAACATATCTGAAAGCTTTTTAATGATTTGCTGTAACATCAAAGCATTTTAATTTTATGTATTAGCTGCTAAACCACTTTGAGGTTATGAGCTTGAATTACTGTTATTGCTATTATTTGCATTCATTTGTTAAAATCACCAATCAAAATTTTGAAATTCTTCTACTAAATTATTTAATTAACTAATAAATTAAATAACTAATTTATATTAATTTTACAGATATTAATTAATAAATCAATTTCAACACAAAAACTTAATTTAATATGTATTTGCTATCTTTAATAAATTCAAATTAGATAGTTATTATAGCTAGTTCATTCAAAAATCTAACAGCAAACCATAAATAGCAGTAGCTATATTAAATATTTTAACAAACTGCTAAAGCTTTAATAAAATAAAAAATAGTTTTTATTTTTTTCAAATTAAAATATTTGAACAAATATATTTTGATCCTTAAAATTAAATTATTTATGGATGAGATTTGCAACAAAAAAAAAGATATTTTATATTTATATAAAAATTAACTTGTAAATAGCTATGAAAAAAGAAAGAATGAATGAAAATGCAATAAGTAATTTTTGAAGAGGAAGAAGAAAAAAAGAAAATGGTAACAAGAAGAAAGAATTAAATAAATAAATAATAAATTGATAAGTGAAAGAAGAGAAGAAGCAGAGTGAATATAATGTGAAAAGAAAAATAAATAAGAAGATAGGTTTGTGAATATTTATAATATAAGGAGAAACAAAAAAATAAAATAAAATAGGAAAGATAAAGAAGATTAATATTTTGAAAGATGTTTGGAAGATTAGTTTTAAAACAAACCAGAAGAGCTTTATTTAATCCCGTATTAAAGAACACCTTCTGTATTTACCAAGCTTACTAGAATCCCTTGCGTCACATTAACACTGGACACAATCCCAATAATGTTTATGAAGATATTGTTATGCTCGGTGATTACCCTGTCCAAAATAGAACCCATGACAAGGTTATTTCTCAAACCTATGTACCTGCTATTGCCAACATTGCCTTCACTCATTTGAGCAAGAAATATGTAAGTCTCTTTACATTTATAATTAAAGTATAGGAAAAGGGAATAATTGCTATGAAGATATAAAATAGATTAAGAGATTACGATAGTTAGGATTAGATTAAAGCATAAAAAGCCCTTAAAAGACACTATTTATTGCCATTTTTAGAGAAATCATTTTGATTCAATTTATTCTTGTTTTTCAAAGCAAGCAAATAAATACTCAATATAAATAAATAAGTGCTAACTAATACTCAGCTTTTTATTTAATATACAAAATCACATAGCAAGAAACAAAGAATATCCAAAATCAAATCTTTATTTGTTTTGCAAAAACCAGCTTAAAAAGAGCGAAATGAAAACTCAAGCTGGATTTTCAATTATAGCAAATAAAAAAATGCACATCTTTAGATTTAATTATGAATTGCATGAAATTTATATATTCTATTTTTAAAAATGATAGCCTCAAGCTGGTTTGAAAGTTGATTAACTTAGCGCTTTGAAGGAAAAGACTTGGAATGAATTGGGTGTTAACATTGAACACGAAAAATAAGAAATTTTAGTTGAATTAAGCGAATAAATTTTTGTTAAGGAAAGCAAACTTAGATGGGTCCACGAACAAAGATAAAGATTGGCTCACACCACTTACGTATTCTCCGGTCTTGAATTCTAAAATGTCAAGGTAGGATTCTTTATTGATACATATAACTTCCTCTTACATGAGTTAGCTCATCGTTCCAACCTCTATCAATCCAAGGATATTGTTGGTGAAAAGAGCTTCCAAGAAAAGCACCTTGAATAATAAACTGCTCCCTATGATGGTGTTAAAACTCTTGAAGAACCTGTTCCTCAAAATAAGTCCTTCATTAACTCTTTGATGAGAGCCATCCACAACCATTGAGTTAATTGAAAGAGCAATAAATTTTTATTTTCAAATGCCAAACTAACTAAATAAATCAATACATTAAGAATAGAAAATTTAAGTCAAATGTAAATCTAGCAAATAGTTTTAAAGAGAGTCGTCTAAGATAAACAAACAATAAGGAATGATTGAATTATTGAGAGATATAGATTGATAATTTATTTCTCATTAGAATATTTAAGCTATTTCTCAAACTATATTTTAATGAAGGAAGCTATGGCTCAATACTAATAACAACAGCTACAATTAATAAATAGCTTGTCTAAGTTATAATATTTATATCTTTTATTTCTATATCTTTCTTAATACATACATACAGCTTGCTCTCTTAAAAATTTTAGACTAGAATTGTTAATTATTCTGTTAAAATATTATAATTTATCTACATTTATTCAGTAAACACTATCAATTAAACTGATTGTTGAATTAATTTCTTTAATTAAACAAAACTTAAATAAAAAATTGATTATTTTTAGATCAATAAATTAAATATTTAATTAATCTCATTATCTTAATTAAATAACCATATACACAAGCATTCCTTCAACAAGACAAAACTTCGTATAAAATATCAATTGCATTATTCTAAAACCTCTGATAAATTTAATCAGTTCAAATAAGAATACCAGTACTATAAAATAAAAATTTATTTTTAGATAACTTTTTTGATATTAATCAACATAAATTAAGATTCTTCTTTCAGTTAAACTACATTAAGCATCCATAGAAGTATAAATGTCTCTACTTTTTTACTTTATTTTTTCAGTTTTGATGTAGATTACTATCTATAAGTTTAAATGATAATTTTTAATATCAAGTTAAATAATTTTTAGAATTTGTGAGAATAAAAATATATCATTTAAACCATCAATAAACTAGGATCATCAAAATATAATTTTGATAATTAACTCACTTAATAATTTATGAAAGTATTTAAAACATGAATTTAAATAATAGATTGGTTATAATAATTAAGTAAGTTATTTATAATTTAGAATGAGTTTTATGAGCTTTTAAATCGATTTATTAACAAAAATTAACAATAATCAAAAAAAATTTTAGATTGAAAGCTAAAGATAACTAAATACCACTTTATTTTTTAAAGCAGATTAGGTTAGCTCAATATAATTTTTAAATTAAATGTATTTAATTAAAATTTAATAAGTAAAACTAGGATCTAAAAATAGATTAAATAGAAAATTTATTTTTTTAAAAATATAGTAAGCATAGCAGATAGATAGATAATTATTTATTTATTTTCTCTTACATATGATTAATACATTTATTAAATGTTTATTCACCTCTACAAAATATAAATTATTAAATTGATTTTCTCAAACGTTAACTTGTTAGTTAGCATATTTAACAGAGTTCCAATAAGTAGCAACCTTTTAATAGCAAAATTTATATTAAAAAATATATAATTAAGTAATTAGCTAAATTATACCTTCATGTTTAAGTTATATTATAAATTAGAAACTCTTTGCATGATGTTGTAATATCTGTTTTGCTTCTAGTTTTTAAATTTATCAACTTCAACGTAACCTATGATAACAGTTATCAAATCAGCTAATAAACTGTAATTTTCTAATTCGTGTTGAGTCTATTAATTTTATCATGTAATGAATTTATTAACAAATTTTTAAAAAGATTTTTATTTACTTCATAAATAGATTTTTCTAATTTTTAAACCTTGTCTTCCTTTGTTCCTTTAGAGAATAAAGATTTGAATGTGGTTTTACCAGCTTACAATTTAGTTTATTCTTATTATTCTGATTTTAATTTAGCTTAGGCTTGTTGCTTCTTTTCTTCAATCATATCTTTATTTTTAAGAGCTTCAAGGAAAGATTCAACTTCTTTAAGTTCCATTCTAATCATATTAACTAAAAGTTCATAATCGTTATTCTTGTTCATTGCTTCCTATTATCAATAAAATACATTTTTATAAAATCAGCATTTTTCGTTCAACAAAATTGATTTTTTATAAAAAAATAAATAAAAATTTTTACAATTTCTCTGAAGTTAGTTTTCAAATTTTCATCTTTGTTATAGACTAATAAATTTTCATTTTGTAAAGCATATTCGAGGATGCAGTACTTTTCATATTCAGGAATGACTGAGTTGTTCATAGCAGCTAAAATTTACAAGTAAAAAAAAGACATCAATTTTGTTTAAATGTGTATTTTTAAATGTAATACCAAGTTGAGCATCAAATTTTTCTCTTGATTGTGAAAGAGTTCTGCAGAAAGCTTTCATTTTCTTTTATAATTAAATAATTAAAAAGAAATAATAAATTATAATTGAGTTAATATCATAAAATATGCAAATTACATCTAACTTTTTAGCAGCAGTTTCTAAGAATTACTTGAATTTTGAAATTTTAGTATTTATTTCATTGTTAATTTCAACCTATATTTGAAAATATTTCAATTATATTTCAATATTTTTGTTGTATAAATTTATCTTACACCAGCCAAACTGCTGAAACAAGTTTTATACTTGTTAATGATGTCATCAGTAGTTTACTTGGGTAAATTATTCAAAACTTTTTCGAAATCATTGCTTGAGTTACGAATAAATTCTTTGTTTTCTTCAGAGTACCAGATATGACGTATTTCAGCAATCTTTTCAACAAAATATTGGAGGAAGTTCTTTCTATCTTCTAAGAATTTAGATTCTTTGTTACCCTTCAGAAAAGATATTAATAAACTGTAAAGTACTATAAATTAAATTTTACAATAGCCTTCTTAGAAGGAATAGGAGGAATAAAGCATCCTGGCCATCTTTGAACTAACAATGTTCTGTTGTATTTTGCATAATAAAGTATTGTAAATTATTAGACTGAGTTATGTAAAATATAAATACCTGAAATGATCGAAATCACTGTATCTTCTAAATACCTCAAAAGGACCATCTTTATCACTACCGCTAATAGTATAAACAATATATTTTCCTCCATCTTTCATAACAGGATCTGAAACATTAACGCTTATCTTTGATTATTTAAAAAAAATACAATTAAATTATGAAACCTAACATTATTTCTGATGAATTTGTTAGAAATAATTTCTATGAAATTTTTTTAGTAATTATTTTACAATATCGTCACTCTAATGTCCTAAATGTGCCATCTTACTACTTTTATTTATTCTTTACTTTTGTCAATTATTAACTTCTAGAATTAAATATTTTTTTATATTATTATTGATATTTGTTTGCTATCTTATATTTTTTTTTCTTTTATTGTGATGAATTTTTTTGCTTTAGATAAGGTAATTAATTATTTGCCTGAGGGAAGATATTTATTATTGTAGCAATAGCTTCTTTTCTATGCAAAAATTCATCAAAATTAACAAAAATCATAGTGGTAAGGAAGAAAAATACTTCTTATTTTGGATACTCATAAAAAGATGTCCACTAATTAATTTACATTCGTCATCAAAATAAATTAAAATATAATCAAATAAAAAAAATATAAAGTAATCAAATCAACCTTCGCATTTATTTTTGATAAACAATTAATTTTTATTAATTAATCTGATCATCACCAATTTAAAATATTCTCAATTCATAAATTTTATAAATTTAGGCAAGTTAATATATGTATGTATTTAATTATTTATCTATCAAACAATTTAGACTCAAAATATATCCAACTAATACAAAATTAATCCTAAGGTTTGAAGTATCATAGTTATTTAAATTCTAAAGTAGAATAAAAATATTACTATATTATAGTAAACCATATAATTATAACTTTTCTTTATTTTTCTTTATATAATATAGAATTTTTATAAATGCTTAATTCAAAAAGAATTAATTTTAGATTAATAAAATTTTTTTATAAATGTTTTTAAAATATAAAAATCTCATTTTTTATTCTTTTTTTGTTATATTTTATGGAAACATGAAACACTTTAAAGCATAGTAAGACAAATTTTTGAAAAAGATGATTGAAATATCACTAACAATCAATAAGTATAAGACATCTCCAATGAAGGAAAAAATATAATTTCAGTAAAATCCTCAAATCGAAAATTGTATAACCCAAATAGATAATTAATATTATTATTAATTGTTTATATAATTTAATTTAAATATTATGTTAAATTATAATTTTTAGTTTATATTTTATATGCTAGTGCACTAATTAGAATTAGGAATATATAATGTTTAACTTACTGGAATGATTAGTTAAATAAAATTTATGAAATAATTCTTAATTGATTTTTGATATAAAACATTTTAAGTTTTAATAAATATTAGGTTATTTTGGAAATTTTCTATTTAAATAAAAAATTTATTTAAACAGATATTTTTTATGTTTGTTTATTTTTTAATAATTTAAATGTTCAAATACCTTCTATTCTGTGTCAGAAATAACATAAAAAAATAATAACTTCTATAACAAATATGATTATAATTTAGATAAATAATTAAAAGGAGAAATACTGAAATAACTCAAATAAAATAAAGCTTAAACAATCAAAATGTTATTTATTATTTTGGATGTTTAAAATATATCTTTTAAAATAAAATATGCAAACTATTAGATTATGTCTAGAAAATATCACCAAAAAAAATGGATTGTATTTCCTAAGTTTTAAAATTTTGAAAATGAAAGATTTTAATGTGATTAATGGATGTTACAATATACAATTATCTGTTTGGCTATTGATTTATATTTATTTTACGTTTTTTATATTCTATTAGCTATCTAAAACAATTTTAAGCTCCTAATTTACCATATATGATTAAAATTTAGTTAAATGCTTAAATTATTTTAGGTTTTGTCAAAACTTTTTGAAGTCTGCAAAATTTATTATTTAAAATTGATAATGGATTTTAGACTAAATATGTTGCTGTAAAAATTGATCATTTTAAGAACAAAACAAATTTAGTTTTATCAGTAAAGATCTTGTAAAAAGTAATATTGATAAGATGTCAAAAATATAATGTTTTGAAAATATAATATCAATTATTTTAAATTAAATTTTAGATAAAGAGAAAAGAAATTAAAAAGAATATCAAAAACCAAAGGATAAGATAATTTAGGAGTTTTTTGATTGACCATGAAAATAAATAGTTAAGTATGATTCTAACATTTATTTAATATGAGCTATACTAAAATTTTAAAGCTTTAATTTCTTAAATTTGTTTATCCTAAGGTGAGAAAAATATAATCTTTTGATATTATATATTTTAACTTGTTTTTTTTTTACTTAATAACTACACAATAATTAGAGAGAGAAGTAACTAACATAAATCACAGTATATTTTATGGCTGAAAAAGTCCAGTAAAAATAAGATTTAGTAGATTTCAATAAGTAGAATAAATCTAAGTACAAGAAAGTTAAATAATCTTTTTATAATAATTCAACTCAAAATAAATAAGGTTTAGCAACATTTCTGAAATTTGTAGGTAAAAAAGCCAAGATATTGAGATGGAAGAGAATGATGAAGGATAAAGTGATGAAATTTGTAATAAAAAGTTAGAAGAAATTAATTTTGGTGGCATCATGTAACCAATAAACATATGCAAATTAAATATGGATGTTTAATTTTTTAAATATAGAAACAGAGGCACTATAGAAAATCTAATAAAGAAAATATAATCTAATCCTGATAAAATTACATATAACTTTGCGTATGGAATATTATAAATTATTATAAATGATTAGTAAACTAACTCATTCATTTAATTTAATAGCATGAAAAGACTTACAATCAAAGCAATTAAAGAAATAGCATACTCCTTTACATTTTTAAATAATCTGGTTCACTTAGATCTACATATAGAGTAATAATAATATCCATGTTCTATTTATTGCATACATTGATGGTTTAAATGATTAAGATTGCCTGATAGATTTAAATTTAAAATTAAATAGGTTAAACGAAGTAACTGATTAAGGTATCACATATATAGCCTAAGGCATAAGTTAACTTACAAATCTTCAAATACTTTAACTATACTGCGGGTAAAAATATTCGTTTTTAAAGTACTTTATGATTTAAAGATAATTTGTTGTGCAAGAATAAAATCATACTAGCTTTTTAAAGTGAATTAATAGCAACTTGAATAACATGCTTTCTAAAATAAATATTTTTTATTTGAAGAATAAAAGTATTTTTGCAGCAATTTAGATAGAGCATTATTAAAATTAAAATTAAATTTGTTTAGCATAGATACGTAATAGTAAATATGTTTTAAAAAGGAGAATATAATAAATTTAACAGCTACTCTCATTCAATAATAAGTTAAAATATTTTCAACAAAAATATTGAGTTAAAATGATAAAATAATTAATAATAGCAGATTTATCTTGTGTCATAAAAGAATTTTTCCAAATTTTATAAAAGTTTACCTAATGAATATTTTAAATTACTGATAATAGATGGTGCAAAGTGGGTCCTATTGGGATACATAATCTAGGGGAGTCTATTAGTAAATATTGTCAAAATATAAACCATATTGAACTTTACTTTTCGTAAATAGAATATTTAATTAGTTATGAATTAGTAAATGTAATCAAATAATTTGTATATTAGGAGGAGTGATTAAATAGGATCTGCAATGGAACAATTTGCTTTACTAGTATAAAAGATAAAACAACTATAAAATTTAGTGCTTTATTTATGGTAAATCAATCTTTATGCAACTTAAATAGTATTTTATAATAACATCAATTATTAAGGGAAAATAAAATGAATGATTAGCAACTGCAAATTTTGTGTTCTGGATTAGAAAAATGTTAAAAACTTAGTTAATTAACTATGTTACTTGGGTAAAATTAGATTGAAAAATAGTATTCATCTATATTCTTCATCTTCTTTAATATTTAAAAATTTAGAAAAAATAACATAGGTGAGTAAGGTGTATAAAGTTTAGCTAATTCAATAAAATAAATACCAAAGTTAACTTATTTAGAATTGGATATGAGGTAATTTACAATATTTTTTATTTTATTAAATTTATTGCATTAAAAAAGCGAAACAAATATAAATGGAGCCTGTATGAACTATCTTGGAAGATAAATATTAGGAATATAATATTTAAATTATTTAAAAATAACTTATAAGTAAATTGAAAATAAATATCAAATTTTTGTTTATTTTTTTGGTGTTAAAATAAATATAGGGATAATCCATAAATTACACAAGAGCTAAGATAGATTGGATAAATGAAAAAAAATATTTTCCACACTAAAAGATTGGTTTAAATAAAATATTGATTTTAATATATAATTAACTGCAAAACTACTCTTATTTATATTTGTATTCAATTTTTAATACTTTATATTAAATTTATTCAAAAACTCTCCTTATCTCTTCAAAAGATAACCAAAAAATAATTTAAAAAATTAAAAAACAAACAATTTAACAAAAAAAATGACTTTTTAATTATTAAAAAAAATTGTTATTAAATTTATAAATAAAAATGAATTAAAAAGGTCTGTCAACATTCAATTTACTTTATTTTTTTAGATTTGTTTTTGTTTTTTTCTCATTTGATATTATTTGTGTTTCTTTCTTAATTTATGAATTTTAATTTATAATCTAATTTTTATTATTTATTTATTTAAATTTTTTATTCGCTTTCTTTTTTTATGAATTCTTTTTAATTTCTTTTTATCTCTTTTTAAAATTATTCTTAGAGCTGCTACAAGCTGAGATCAAATCCTCTGTCTTTATCATCTGTCTGGATAGGCCTATAAAAAAATACTTTTATATATATTAAGACTAAGAGAGAATTTTTAGATTTTTTTATCTAGAGAGGAAAAAAATTATGTTTTGAAATATCCAATTTGTTTTTATCTTAATTTTCATGCTTTCAAGATAAAATATTTTTTAAATCTAAGAATTAGAAAAGTCTTATCGAAATTAGAGTTGATTTTGCTTAAAAGCAAGGAAAGGAATACATTTTATCACTCTAATTTGTAGCCAAGATTCGTTTTGTGGGAATTTTAAAAACTTTATTTGCTTTTCTTTTCTTAGAAATCAAAAATTTTATTTTTTATTTAAAATTTATTTATTTTACTTTTTTTCCTTTTATTTTTCTTTTAATTTATTATCTTAATCAAAGGAAAATATTAATGTGAAAATCTTATTTAGATATCTTAAACAACTGAATAGAAATTTAATTTGAATTTTAAAATATTCCCAAATTTTTTCTTATTTTTAATTAAGAAAAAAAAAGATATTAAATAGTAAAGCAAAGCAAAACAGAATATGTATAGAGCGATGATTAAAGTTTAAGGAAATTAACACTCATTGGAACCGGTGTTAGCAAGTTTTTTGTGGCGAGGTCCATCCACGTCCGTTAATCTAGCCATAACTATACATATTCTAAGCAGCTGCTTTCTACATCTTTTTAAAATACTTTATGCTGGATATTAATATGATATTCTGACTTTGTATGTCTGAAGCTTCTTTTTTTTAAAAAATCACCAAGTTTTTTATTTGATGACCTAAAATCAATTACCAGTGTAAGCATATCTATGCCAGGTAAAGAAGTTAGTACAAATTAAGATATCCGTTCTTAGAAAGTTTAAAGTATAGGCTGAAACCCAACCATGCTTTACTAGAAATAGTAAATTGTGCATTAATATTCGTTAATCTAACAAAATTTTGATTAGATCAGTTTGAAACTTTTCGTTTTGTGCAACTTAATAAAATGGATAAAAATCCATAGTTTTTACTTAATAAAGATTGATATAGATAAAAAAATCAATATCATGAGTACAATCTAAAGGACTATTTATCTTCATTAAATTGAAAATGAATACAAACAGTCTGAAACTTCAAAGAGATTCCTTATAAACATAATATTAAGGATGAGTTCATTTATCGTAAAAACGAAAAAAGATCTGAAACTTTAATAGATTGATATCTTATTAAATAGATATCATGAGTACTTTAAAAAATAATCATTTTAAGTTCTTTAAAATGAAAAAAAAAAGTTTGAAACTTAAATAAATTGATTGATATTAAATTAAATATCATGAGTGCTTAAAAAAAAAGAATCATTTTAAGTTATTTAAAATGAATTCAAAAATTTGAAACTTAAACAAATAAAGATTCCAATTGAGAAATCAATATGGATGAGTACAAAATAAAAAATACAGTCTGCAACTTAAAATAGATTAATACAATGTATTATGAGTACAAATGAAAGATTGAAGCAATGCTATTTTGGAGTACTAAGTGAGACAAGTAGAAGTGAGTATGAGTTGAGTTGAGTGAGCGCTTTTTTGTGAGTAAAGCTAGATTGATAAGGTTTGCTCTGGATTTGTGTCCACCCCCGACGGAGGGAAGGTAGGCAAAAATGGGGGTCTAAAAATAAATAAGTCCTAACCTGTTGCACATAAAATCTAATGAGAATTTGGACTGGGTAGAAAAAATAAAGCAAATCGTCTACATGCAGCCAGCCAAGGACAGATTCAAGTTAGATTAAGTTTTTGAAGAAAGCAACACGCAGGCTATCACAAAAGCTTTCCAGATTCGCCCAAAAGGATCTCGCCTATTGATACCTGGGTCGGCTACATCTGAAAAAGCTGATAGCAAGTTTTTAAAACGATGAATAAAAAAAGCTTATTCCTTTTCAGGGATAAGCTCGGGCAGAAACCCCATGTAGATGTGCTCTCTTTCAAAGTATATTAAGCCTAATGAAATTATTAAATATTAAAAAACTGATAAAACATTAAAAAATAAAATAAATTAAAAAAACTAATTAAATAATTTAAAAAACTTACTTAAAATGATATAAAAAATTAACATATTAAAAAAACTTAAAAAAAACTGAATAAAATATTAAAAAATTAACTCAATTAAAAATATATATTTAATAAATAAATAAATCCTATAAAAAAATTAATCAATTATTAGATAAAATAAAAAAACCCATTTAAAATTATAAAAAACAAAAATAAACAAATAGATATAAAAAGCTATCAATTTAAAATTATAAACAAAATATCTTGAATACCTGGCACGCTTTAATTTATTTTGTAAGTATATTAAGCTTAATCTATAATTTTTTATAAAAAGTACAAATATAATTAATTACCATTTTTTTCTTTAAGATTTTAAAAAATAAATCATTAGTCACTTACTTTTTAGGTGTCTATGGTAGTAATAATGATATACCTTTTATTTAAAGTAGCTTTTTTTTTTATTCTATTATTATTTATCAAGAAATTGAACTGCGTTACAACAAAGTTTAATATAGACTTTATTATTACAAATAAGTAAAGAAAGAATAGAATAATCAACATAAATTTTATTAATTCATAAATTAAATTTTTCTTCAATTTATGTTCAAATAAATATATTTATTTAATTAAAATTTTTTGCTAAATGTAATTATTTTCTTAACAATCAAATTTTATTGCTTAAAGATATAAAACAAAAATAAGTTTCTTAAGTAAAAATTTATTTTTATTTTAAATAATAATTTCAGAATATTTAAATGACAATTTATGTATTTTAAAAGAAAAATTTAATTAAATAAATTTAATCACTTAATTATCAACTCATTCATGAATCAATAAATTAAAATAAAAATTTTGTGAAAATAGATAGAAATAAATAATATTTAATTTTTATGTAAAAATTAAAAAAAAATCTACATGAAATTCTTATCATAAATAAATATATAATAATTACAAATCAATTTTAGTTTATCACTATTAAATTCAGATTATAAATGAAATAGAAAATTTACAACAGATAAATATTAATTTCTATTTTATTATTTATTTTTTCTTCAAAAATGTAAATTCCTTTGATTTTCTCAATCTTTATAAAATAATTTTTGAAAAGTAATACCTATTAACATTCATTATTTTGGAAATAGAGAGAGAGAAAAATATAAAATTTAATTAATAATATAAATTTTTTTAGTAGATAAACTTAAATTTGTCGTTTTTGAGGGTCAAGTCAGCTAATTAATTTTCAAGCTTGAAACTAATTAATTAAATTAAATTCTGGTATATTTTGTGATATTTTCAAATTAATTTTGGTTTATATTTAAATTGCAAATACGTTTGAATAGATTATTTCTTTCAAGAAACATATTTATATTAAATCTATTATTAAATATTTTAATAACTGTTTCTATTTTATAGCAAATAAGTCAGCGATTTAGCTTAAATACTTCTAAATATAACTATAAATTATTTATTTTAAATAACTTATTAAATAAAAGTAAAAACTTAATAAAAACTATCTTAATCATAATAACTCAAATTAAAATATATTAATTTATTTTTGAAAATAAAATGATCATTTTGTACTTTTTGATGATTGGCTTCTGGCATTTAGTTTACAAAATATTCTTAGCAAAAACTTAAAATAAAAATATTGCTCTTTGCTTTAGTTCAATGGCTCACTGGGTTATAATAAACTCAATCAAATAAATGTTTAATTATTATGGGTCCTATACTTTTACAGAGAGTTAAGCTTATTAGGTGTATATAAAAAATAGCTATTTACTGATTTGGTTTATCCCTTCAAGCTATTTTACATATGATATGATAATTAAAATTTATCTAAAGAAATTAACTTCTTGGTATTTTATTCATCATAGCTTAGCTATATTACTTTCTTATATATCATATTGTACTCAAAGCAACATATTAGAAAATTCTTTAATACTTTACTACTCAACCTTTTGTAACCTTCCTATGAATATTAGAGATATTCTAAGGTTCAAAAAATAATAAGATACAGTAATTTACCATATTTTTACAATTTTATTTATATGCAGCTATTTCTATGGAATAGTTATAGGAATGACCTATTTATAAAGGATCTTTAATTTTGAAACTCACAATTTTTTAATAGTCCTATCATTATTTCTGAGAATTTAGGCTATTTACACCTTGGTGTTTAGGCTTAGTCGAAATTTTTCTGATTCATATAAAATAATAAAAAGCAGATTAACAAGATAACATTTATAAAAATCATTAAATTAAGTTATATTTTGATCCAAGTTAAAAATAATAATCATAAATAATTAATTAATTAATTACTTTTTAAAATATTTATTTTGTTATAATTTTTTCACTAAAAAATTGTAAAATATTTCTTTAATTTCTAAGTTCATTTATTTATTGATTAAAAATGTTAGCCTAAAAATTTTAATTTGATCTTGAAATAACAAAATGATCCTCAAACAAATAAGGTAAATATGACAATAATAAATATTCTAAATCAAGTAATTATTTTAAATAGATTAAATTTTCAAATTAAATTTTATTGTTTTAATTTTAGTAAAGAAATTTATGAAATAAAATAGATAATATAAATAATTACATATTTATTTTAATTAAGCTTTTACAAAAATAATAAATCTTTGATCATATTTATTTTATCCAGATTTCTAGTAAATGAATATAATTCATTGCATTTAATTTAAAGTAAATAGATTTATGAAATAAAATAAATCAAATAAATAAGCTTTATTTCATCAATTATGTTTGCTCAAGGAAAAACTCATTTTATTTAGTATTAATTTTTTATAATGAATCAATAATCATTCTCATCAGTGTCATCAACTATAAATTAATTTAAACTATTTGTAAGAGTATCATCTTCACTTATTTCTTCTGTTAATGAATCATCATCGCTCTTTTTAGATTTATTTTTTTTTATTTTAGGTGCTGCCTTTATTTTGGAATTTTATTTTTTTTGCTATTACTATTTTTTTGGCTTTTATTTTTCTTTTTCATCTTCCTAAGGTTCTATAACATCCCCATTTTCATCTAGTTAGAGCTCTTCTGTGTCTGAATATACGATATCATCTAAATTTTTATCATATTTACCTTATGAAGGTTCTGATTTACTTTGTTTTTTTTGTATTTTTATTTTATTACTGCTATCAGAATATCTTTTATTGTATTCCTTTGTTAATTTTGTCTTTACATCGCTTGGTACTACACCATAATAGTCTTATTTTGGGTATTGCAAGTCATTAAGATGTTCTTTTAAGTGTTAAGGTTTAATATTATAATACTCCAAGTAATCTAAAACAGACTCTATATCCTAGCTTCTTCCTTTCTTAAGATGGTTCAAAATGATTTTGAGTAAAAATGGCACATAATCAAACTTTACAGCAAATCTTGAGCCAGATATACTTTTTGAGAGAGATACTCTGAATTCTCTAAGCTCTCTTGTAGTTTTCTTGGTTGTTTAAAATTTTCCAAGCCATTCAGGGAATCTAGGATATATAGGCTTGTCCTCACAAATTTTGTCACAAGGATAGATACAACTCATAAAAGCGAAGTTAGGAAGTAATGACCAATTACCACCTTATCTTATTGATTTGCTTAGTAAATCACTATTTGCTATAGATGATGTTGCATCAACTAAGTTTTGTAGTTCTTCTAAGCTAAAATTATCATTTTTTTTATTTTTAGATTTATCTTCCCTTGGTTTGATGGTATCTAAATAATTTTGGTGAACTAAAAGGGGGATCAAATCATAATCGATGAAGAATAGTTCTATCCTTTCTCTCAAAGTCATTTTTTAAAATTTATAACTCTGCATCAATTAAGTTGAGGCTTAAAATGCATCTAGCATGACAGTAGCATCCTTTTCACCTGAAGTGAGTTATTTAGAATTAATTTTCTTTAACTTCTAGCTAGTTTTAAAATGCATTTCCAAAAAATTTAATGTTTAACGAAGGTCATTTCCAAATCTTTCAGATATTGATTCTAATGATTCTACGTCAACATCGTTAAATCCTTCTTATTCGCATACATTTTTCATATATTTTGCAATATCTTATTTTGCTGGCTTGACAAACTTTATATCGTAGCAGTGATTTGCTAAGCTCCTGACCTTAGGATTCATCCTATCATTACATATGCAAAAGATAGGTACATTTGTGTGTTTAATAGCATCAATAAGAGCTTAATTACCTCCTCTATCTCCAGAAGACATACCATCAACTTCATCCATTAAAATTATGAATTTTTTATTTGATTTAGCTTCAACTTCATCATCAGCCTTGTTGGTTGCTACATCATTTGCGTTATTTTTTTTTAGCAGATTTAAGATGGAGTTAGATTTAAGGTCTCCTAGTATATTATTAACACTCTTTTTACTACGCTAATCTGATGCATTCCATTCTCTTATTTCATATCCCATATGCTTAGCGATAAGTCTGACTGAGGTTGTTTTTCCTATTCCAGGTGGTCCACTCAACAAGCAGGCTTTTGCATTGAGATTATTTGAATTATCAGGTACAGCCAAAGCTCTATTGAAGAAGGCATTTTTGACTTACTTTTTATTGCCCTTAATCACAACATCAACCCAATCATGCAACCATTCCATCATTTTTTCATAATTTTTCTAGTTTCCGATGCATGAGTTAATGCTACTTGGAGCATACTTTATAGTCCAAATTTAATCCTACTGAGGTGGTTTAGGGACGGCCATTTACTTCTAGTTATTTGAAACTTAGTCTTTTTGTTGATTAGGCTATTAATTTGATTACTTGCTTTTAGGGTCATATTTAGTGATTTCTTTGGGTTTATTCATAGGTTATAATATTTTTTTAGCAGGTTTAGAGTCTGTCTACTATTGAGTTTAAGGAGCATTATTATTATTATTATTAGGGACAGCAGCAAATTTATCAAATCTACTTCCGCCGCCTGAGCCACCGTTTGCGTGATCTTCCAAACTTTTACCTGTTAAATCCTTTAAATAATCACTAAATTAAGACTAATTCATAATTTTAGTTCCCTTTTCTTTTGCTGTTTAATATTTTTTTCCTTATTCAGGTGGTCTTCCATCTTCCAAAATACTTCCATGGACAAGTAACGTGGTTTTCCCACTGACACTACCTGTGTTTTTAGCCCCCATATCAGTAACTATTTTAGAAATAGTATCTCTAGAAATCCCATCGAAATCACCAGTAAAAACAATTGTTTACCCTTTTAAAATATCAGATTTTGTGCTGTTATCTCCATTTGAACTATTTTTATCTTTTTAAGCAGGAGCTTTATCTTTCTAAGCAGGAGCTTTATCTTTCTAAGCTGGAGCTTATTATTTTTGTTTACTTTCTTAGTTCTTTTTTTAATTCATTTCTTCTATTGCTCTTGTCCTGTTGGTTGTTTTTCTTTGTACATAACCAACTAATTCTTCTTCTTCATCTTCTTCATCATCTTCATCTATCATTTTATTTTTTTTTTAGCTCCCTTTTACTAAAATTTTTTTTGATTTGCTATTTTTATACAAGTCATCCTCATCTTCATCTTCAGTCTGATCTTTTAAAGCATGAGCTTTTTCTTTTTAAGCAGAGACTTATTACTTTTTATTACTATCTTCTTTGCTCTTTAAATTATTTTCTTATAAGGCTTTTGACCTATTGGTAGTTTTCTTAAATTCTAATGATTCTTCAATATCATCATCATAATCTTCAACTACCATTTTATTTTTTTTTTAGCTTCCTTTTGCTTAAAGCATTTTAGATTTGCTATTTTTAGGTAAGTCTTCGTATTCATCCTCAGATTGATCTTTTTTTAATTAATTTTTGCTTGAAAGCTTAGGATCTACTTTCTTAACATCGCTTGATCTTGTTTATTTTTAATTTGTTTTTAAGTCTTTTACTTATTGTTCTTTATTAACATTTTAATCAATTTTCACTTGACCTTTATTTGCAGGTTTACTTTATTCTTTGCTTTCAATGTCTGCAGGTTCTGTAATACTTTCTGTTTCACTTAAATCAACAGTTGCATCAGAATGCTCAACCTCCATTTTATTTTTAGAAGATTTTATTTCTTCTTTTTTCTAATTTTAAACTTTTTTATGTGGAGTTGACTCAGTATTTTTTTTATCTAAACTCTAATTTCTCTTTTCTTCTTCTACTTTTTTAACAATTTTTTGCTCAGAATTCTCAACATCCATTTTATTTTTAGAAGATTTTATTTCTTCTTTTTTCAAATCTTAGACTTTTTTATTTGGAGTTGATTAAGGAGTTTTCTTATCTAGACTCTACTTTCTCTTTTCTTCTTCCTCTACCTTTTTATCATTTTACCTTTTATTTTGCTCTTATTTTTTAGGCTCTTCTTTCTTGACTTCCTTAGCTATATATCAAAAAAAATAATAGAATTTCATCTATAAACGAACTAATATACTTTATTTAGATTAAGTAGCAGATGACACATTTTTTTCTTCTTTGGTTTTTGATTAAACATTTTTGTCTTTTTGTTCAGAAGTATTCTTCTAGTCGCTATTATTAGTTTTCTAACCACTTTAAGGACGCTTTAAAAATGCGTCCATACTTGATTATTTTTTCATATTGGCTGACTTTGATTTTTGATAAATCTTAATTTAATAGTTAAATTAATTTATTTATGATAAATATACCGCTTTATTTGAAATAAATTAAAATTGCTGATAAATTATTTATAGATCTAATAATTAATATAAATTTTTAGTAAATCCGCGCTTTTTTGAAAGAAATCCATAGAAACAATAAATCTAATATTAAATAAATGAAATTATAATATGTCTATATTATTAGATTGAATTAATATAATTTATTTTCATAAATACTTTTATTAATACTAGAAAGATAAAGATTTTTACAAACATAATATCAATTAATAAAGTTAATTAATCAAAAATGAATGCTAGTATTAATTTATATTTATTAATTATTTTCATCACTTTTTTAAACTATGATACTTTATCCTGGAATAAAAGTATCAAGAATATCTCTATTTTCTTTCAGTTAAAATTATTCTCATCTATGATGAAATTATCTTTAGTGAAAATGAATGAACAGAGTATTTATCAATTTCTTCTTCCTATTTATATCATTCTATTTCACTTTATTAATTTTTTACATTAATAAGTGTTAATCATTGATATTTCTTAGTGTTTTAAAAACTATTAAATTTTACTCTAAGCTTATATATTTTTAATATAATATCACACTAAGCAAACTAAAACAAATATACACTCTAAATTCTCATTGAACCCAAATAATCTTGGATAAATATGGTATTCAAATTTAAGAATAAATTTCTAACCATATAAACTTTTAGAGGGAAATGATCTGAAATATCTTAGAATTTATTTCAATATTTTTTTTATTTAAAAATCACCAAAATATTTAACTAGTCTACTACTATTTATTGATTTTTTATCATAATTTAAAAGACAAAATTGGTAAACCAAAAAGAATTTCTAGAAATAAAGACCAAGATCAGTCTATAGTTTCTTTAAGATTGCCTCAAAAATTTCTTCATTATTAGATAAAAAAATATTTTATCAAGCTTGAAATACTCAATAATAAATATTATTTATTTTTTTTTACTCTAATTTATAAACAGAGTTAAAAAATTATTTAATACTAAAGAATTAAAAAAAATAAAAAAATCTAATTTTTAGAATATAAACAAAAATTAAAAAAGTATAAAAATAATATGAGTATGTGTTCTCATTTCATATAAAACTCAAGCATTTTGATGTATTTTTTAATTTGCTTTCTTAATACTCATTCAATAAAAATTAAAGATTGGTTTTTTGAGTATACTTTAACAAATAAATTTGTGTCTTTCTATATTTGCAAAACCTTAAAATATTTCATTCACTATAGATAAAAAAATATTCATAATTATTTTTTACTAAATTACTAATGTAAAAATAGTAAACATAATATTTATTTATCATTATCAATTACTTTGAGCTAAAGTTTCTATTTCTATTTCTAATATAGCTCCATTAAGACCAATTGTACTTCCATTAGTATTAACTAAATTAGCAATCAATTAGATATTATTAATTCCTGGTTATAAAATTACTTTTTATGAAAAGGAAATAGGATTCCAAGTATTTCCAACAATATAAAATCCACCCATATAGTAATGATCTGCCATTTAATTATAAAATGGACTTATAGCTATACCATTTACTGCAAATGATATAAAAATTTCATTACCATAAGCACAATATTGCCCATTTAAAGTTAATCTAACAATTGAAGTTGCTTTAATATTTAAAATTTTAGATAATTCTGGCATAATTATATTTTCTGGCTATGGAGCTGCAAAATTATTAATCCATTATTTAGTCTATATTTTATAAATATTAATAGCTGGAATACTTTAGTTCACTTATTAAATTGAAGAATTTAAATTGCTTAGATTTATTTACAATTAAGATATTTTTTAATTAATATCATAGTTTTATTTCTAATTCTATAAAGTATTTAATTAACTTTGCAAATTTGTGGCTTAGATTTATTCTGACTGGATTAAGCTATTCAAGCTATTTATTAATGTAATTTTTGTATCAATATTTTATTGTAAATTTTAATAATCAACATTTGTTAAGTTAACTTATTACGATAAATCATTTAGTTACTAAAAAATATTTGTAAAATTTAATTTTTATTAAAGGTTATTTATTTTTTTATTAGATTAGTCGATCAAATCATTTAGAGTATTTTGGTTTTATTATAAATATTTTATTAATTCTTATTAGTTATTTACCTATTAGTAAAGCCAAGTAAAAGTTGTAAATGAAAAGATAAGTGCTATGAAGATAGAGAGATAGGAAGCTAGATGAAGATAAAAGTTTTTTTTTTGTGGATTCATTTTTTAATTTTTTTATTTAATAATTTATTTTTATTTAAATATTTATTTATTTAGAAAGTCAAGAGGAATTATTTCTAATTTAAATTTTTCTTTTGTTTCAATTAATACAAATAATTACTAGATCAATCAATAACGTTTTTAAATTTTGAATGTATTTATTTTCAATTGAATTTTTAAATTTTAATAGTAATGATATTTCTCTTTTTTAAATATATTTAAATACTCAATCCTTCTTTTAGATGTAATAAAATTTACGAATTATTGCAGATGTATTGATCTTATTTAAATTAAAGGGTTTTCATAATTAAAAATAATTCCATACAATTATGAACATAAAGAAGGATATATTATTTTAAAAAGAAATAAATACCATTTAAAAATATAATTCTATAACTAAATCATGAAATGTTGTATACGGAATATATATATTTTGCACAAGTTTAAGTAAGCTATCATTTACATTTTACTTTCTATTTTTAAAAATATAAGCAAACAAACAGAAATAAAAATAAAAAAAGAGAATAATTCTTAATGTAAATTAATAAAAATAAATGTAATTCTGGTATCAATAAAATATAAATTACTTTTTCATGATTTCTATAATACTTATACCTTAAATTATTTTAATATTATTAGTATTCAGAATGCTTTTTTTCATCAACTCTATAAGAATTTTCAAAATATCATCTTTTCTTTATAGATTTATTTTATTATAAATACAAATAAAAACATATAAAATACTAATCTATAAAATTTATTCATTAATTTACTTATTAGCATTTTTAGTTCTAATTATGTATTATTAACTAAACTAAATATTTTATTATTTGTTTTTCATAAAATTATCATACTTTTTAATATAAAAAGTTAATTAAAAGTAATAAAATTATTTTTACTTATAAATGTTTGTTTATTTATTTATTTTGCTTTTTTTAATTCTAATTATGCTTTACTAATTAAAAAAAATAATTTTCTAAAATGATAAATAATTATATTTAAATAGTGCAAAAAATATAAAAGATAATTAAATATATCAAAAAATAAATAAACAAAAGGAATAGTATAAAAAAGATAAAAAATTAAAAAGAAAATACTAACATTTATCAAGATAATAATTATAATGTTATAGTTAGATAAAATAAATATATAAAAAGAATAAAAAATATTAAAAATTTAATTTTATTTATAAATTATTAAAATTAAAACATTTAAAATTCTTTTAGACAATAAAATAAAATATATTTTAAATCAAATTTGTTTATTAAATAATTAAATATAACCATAATAATTAAAAAAATATCCATAGTAATGTAATTTAACATAAAAGTTTGAAAACTAAAGTAAAATATTGTTTTTTAAGAAAAATAATAAAATGAAAAAAATGAAATTAATTTATTGGGTCACTAGACTTCATTTTTCGTATTATATATAGAATATTAACCTTTTAATAATTTATACCTAAGAGGAATAAAATGATTGTATTTCGCTATTTACTAAAATTTAGCTTAATTTTAGCAGGGGAAGCTATTTTATATAGGTAATTAAATATTTTAAGTAAAAAAAATAATTAATTTATTCAGTTTTATAATAGTTTTAATAATTATTGTTACTTGTTTAAATATTAGGGGCAGAAATAATTTGTTTAAATTAGAGAAATATTATGGTGTTTAATATGTTTTTACTTAGCTCATTTTTATTCCACAAATGTTATTTATTATTTATTTTTAAGCAAACAAGTTAGTTATATTGTATATACTTTTAAAACTTCTTTGAAAAATAATTATAAAGTCTTTAAAACAATATATAAATAAATTATTTAAGTGACTTTTAAAGCAAATGGCAGAAAAACAAGTTGAACAATAAAGTTAATCTGCTTTGAATTAAGATGCAAACAATCAAGATTAAGCTGAAAAGGATAAGAAATAGCTGCCTTCGAAATAAAACCTAGAATAAAATGCTGAAAATGGCTAAATTTCTGAAATAAGTTAGGCTTAATTGCAAAATTAGAATAACTCTCAATCTTAAATACACTAATAGTCTCCAACAAAACAAAATTCAATGATTGAACACAATAATCAAAATTAGAGTAAAGCTAATATAGAGCAAGAAGAGAAAAAATAAGAAGCCAATATTGAAAAAAATGATTAAAATCATAACTAAATAAAAAACTCTAACCATAATTTAAAAGAATAAACTAAAACATCTTAACAATAATTAGGTACTCATAATTCTTTAGAAGAATAATAAAATCAAAGTTCTCATTAAAGCACAAAGCAAGACATTAGAAACGGTGAAGGACCACTTAAAACATAAAACAGCAACACAAATAAAGAAAAAGAAGGAAATTTAACTGGCAGAAAATCAAAAGAGCTTCCTCCTTTGGTCAATGAAAAATTTCATAAAACGGGAAATTCATCAACATCTCATTTAAGCGCATCAAAATACTCAGAGGGAGCAAGCTTAGGTAGAGTGCTTGGAGAAATGAAGAGAAATAGGAAATAAGCAGAAATAGAATCTGCTATATTAAGTGGCAGAATAGCCTTACTTAAGTAAGAGGAAATAAATAGCCGTAAAAAGATATTTTAAACAAAAAAGTAGACATTTGAGTATTACTTGCTTAAGAAGTCAAATGAAGAGCTTTAAAATTAAGTAAAAATCCTTATTTAATTATTACTTAAAATATATCATACAATAAATTGCAACCTCTTATAATATCTAAAGAAATATAAATTATTGCAACTATTTTATTAGTATTTTTAATTGAAATTCCATAAAAATAATTATAGAATTTTAATTTTATTCTTATGAATCCAATTTTTTATAACTAAATAATAGAAAAAGAGAGATTAAAGTGAAGAAAAAGAAAAGCTAAAGATTAAGTAAGAAGAAAATGAGCGTTTTAGATTGAAAAAGCGTGACGATAGAGATTTAGCAAGAAACGAACAACTTAATACAAATAAATCTCATTACAACACAGTGAAAAAACAATTGTAAGAAGACGAAGAGAAAAGGAAGCTATATTTATAGAGATAAGCTTTGGAAAATTAAAAGAAAAAAATGTATATTTAGTAGCAGTTATTAAAAGGCAGTCTTAGAGTGACGGAATATAAAAATAAATAGAATGAAAGATAGCTTGAAAATTACCGAAAATAAATTTAGGATGAAGAGTATTTGAAGCAATAAAAGCAGTATGAAATTTATCAAATGGAGTAACTCGAGCTCAGTTTAATTAAAAAATTGTAAGCAACTTAACAAATTTAAAGGAAATGCTTTGAAGAATTGCAGGGAGTTATAACCTTAAAGACTAATGAGTTTAAAGATTAATATAAACCTGTCTTTTCAAGAAAAAAAGTACACAAAATGATCATGAGCTAAACATAATAGGTTCTGAAATAAGATGATAAAATAGAATCAGCTACTGATAGAAAAATGAATACTCATTAAAGTTTAGAAAATTTAGGAGCTCCTATATAAGCTGAGAATAAAAAAACTGAAGCCTAAGATAAAGAAAATGATGTAGTAAATAATTAGAGCTCAAATGAAAAAGAAATAGGTTCAAAATAATTAATATCCTCTTAGGAGTAAAATTAAACAAACGATGAATAAAAAAACGATAATCAAGATATTTAGTCGGAGAGGAAATAATCTCAAAACGATTTTAACAGTAATCATGTTTCTTCTTTATAGAAAAGTAATTTAAAAATCATAGATGGAATAGAAGAGGAAGAACAAGACAAAAAAAAGAGAAAGAAAAGCAAATCAAAAAAAAGAAAAGTTAAGAAAGTAATTAAAGAATATCCAGATTTTGTTTTCTGAAAAGCGAATCAAAGAGAATTTCATATTAAATTAAGTTAACCACTATATAAACACTTTGTAAAAATCTATAACATTTATGCATTATCTTATTTTTATTTATTTATTATTAAATTACATGATTTTGTATAACTGTTGAAAATTAATTTAATCCTAATAAACTTGAGCATATATCATAATTAAATCTGTGAATTACACCAATACAAATACGATTATAAATATTAAATTGGTTATTGATAGCTTTTTAAACTATTTACAAATATTAAATTAATTATTTCTCATACATAAAATCATATCCTTTTAATACTCACAAATCTATTTAAGTATTAGTATTATAAATTTTTAATTCATACCTGATAAATAATTTATAGTTATTAATAAAAATATTAACTATTTCTTGAAAAAATTACTTTATAAATATTTAAATAATAGGATCATTAATATTAAACTGATTATGGATAGCTTTTTATATAATTTATTATAATTTTATAGAAAATTAGCTATTTCTTTATTATTTGAATGTTAATTATTAGTTTTATTCAATTAAATATGAAAAATAAGAATTGTTATTTTACTTTATGATTATTAACTACCTTTCATAAGATATATTTTCATTTTTTTATTTTTGTCAATTTTGCCATTTTCATCAAGTAAAAATTAAAAGAATAATTTAATATAAATTTAATAAATAATTAATTAAATTATAAGTACTAAATAAATATTTGGTAGAGTTTTTAGCTACTAACAAGTAACGATTTCTTTAATTATTTTTATAAAGCTATAATAGTTAAACATTTAATACTAAATAAAGCTAGCTTTAACATGTAAAAATCGAGCAAATTTTTTACAAAATTACTATTTGATTTAGCCTTTAACTATTTGTTAACTTTTTTAGACTATATTAAGACTCTAAAAAGATTAAAAAAGGTATTCTAAAAAAACTAATTTATATAAATAAGAAAATAAAACTATTGTTTTTAATAATTTATTTTAAACCATCAAATTTAAAGAAATATTTTCATAATCTAATTGTAATTAACTTCAAATTTATTTTATATTTTTTTAAATTAATAATAGTTGAAGAGAATAATAAAACTTGAGATGATCATAAAGGATAATCTAAAAAACTTATTCATATTAATATGATGATAAAACTATTATTTCTCATCTTTAATTAATATATTTTAAGCATCTTTAATTAATATATTTTAAGCCATCAATTTTAGGGTGATATTTCAAAATATCCTTATCTAATTACTCATGACTTTATATTGAATTTTTTGTTATTGAAATCAATGTGACATAAAAAAAGCCTGAGCTGATAAAAAATTAATTTTTTGTTGTATTTTATTAATTTGATTAAAAAATCTTTACTAATCTTTGATATTAAAAAAGTAACTAACAATTAAATTCAGTGAAATCATATTAATTAACACATATTTTTAAATATATTAAAGATAAATTATTACATTTTTAGAGTACTATTTTTAATATTAATCGCTTAATTCAAATAAGCTATGATTATAAGAAATACTAACCTACTTGTAGAGAATTTATATTATTTACTTTGGCTAAAGGATTCTGGGCTGAAGGATGCTAGTTTTAATGTAAAAATTCCAGATACAATTATACTTCAGTCTGGGAAAATTATGAATTGGTTTTTTACTTCCAAAAATGGAGAAGGTATTCTTATGAAGAAGGATTTCAACCTAAAAAACACTAAAATATTTGAGTCATTTACAAGGAATGAATCAAAAAGTGGGATTGTAGCTATGTTTATTGAAAATTTAAGAAATAGCGATGAAATTTAAGATGAAAAAATGAAAAAATCTTATAGCTCTAAATAAAATAGTCATAATGAAGAAAATATTAAATTTGATATTCCAAAAAATGAAGGATAAATTGTTATTAGATATCTTACTAAAGAAAAATTAAAAGAATTTTTGTTTACTGATTTTACTGAAAAAAAATCAGGCATTTTATAAAAATTTATTGATCCGTATGGAGATAGCTAAGCAGTTATTTAAGCAATATGGTCGCCTTAGCTTTGTGTTTTTTCTAAAAGAGTAAACTATCGTCATTTATATGACAAAAGATATGATCCTTATGAAAGACTACCCACTTTTGATGGAGCTGAAATGTATTCGCGTACAGTTCCTTTAAGAGGTAAAGTAATTTCTTAAGAAATGAGAAAATTTTGTGAAAATATCGTGCAGAGAATAGCTCATGTATCATTTCAAAAGATTATGATTCAAAGGATGGTAGTCTACTTCAAACCTGACAAGAACAATAATCTGTATTTTCTTTATTGCAGTAGTATGAGATTACATGGAGAAAAGATTGACCCAGATATTTTAGAAGAGAATCAATACAAAATAAAAAATACTCCTTTAATATTAGACACTAATTACTAAAGGCCTGAGGAGATAAAGCTCATTCAGACTACTAATACTATGAGACCAATTTCTCTCGAAAATAACATAAAATGTTTCTACTGCTAATAGAAGATTTAGAAAAAAGATTTGGTTGCTGTTACTTATGAATTTATCATTAACAATTTTGAAGAAAATCCAAATGCTAAATATTCAAAAGTGAGTTCAACTGCTGTTTTAGAAGTTCAAAAAGAACAAAATTTTATCTTAAACACTGAAGAATCTCACTATGTTAAAGATAAAACTAGTGAAATTCCTGAGCTTTTGACTAAGTTGTATCCAAAATTAACTGTTGAGAACTATCGCAAATTAAGACAAAACAAAAAATTCTTGAGCTAGAAGGTAAATAAAATTGTATTTCTAAAATTATAGTGTTTATCATTTTATTATTAAATAGATAAGATTGTGTTAATATTGCTATTTAGATTTCTCACGTTACATAAAAATGAGTGGTGCACCTTTAAAGGGTGTTGAGGATTTCAAATTTATGAAAAAAGGTTTGGCTAAGAAAGGTTCTTTGTTTACCAGAGAAATGAAAGCAATTGTAGCAGCTAAAAATGTTGAAATGGCTGAGCAAAAAGGTGCTGAATTTGTAAAATATTAGAACAGAGAAGTTTATTAAAGGATGTTGGATTATTTAGTGGAAGAAATGGAAATCATATAAAGAGAAAGAAAGAAAAAAGGTGAGTCTAACTTACAATCAATATATGGAGATGACAAATTAGAAGAAGGATTAGAAGAAGAGAAATAACTTTAATAAAAACAAGGATAATTTAAGATATCAACAAGTTAACCATTATTAAAGCCTGCTCTCCCAAGACCTTAAAGTTGCACAAATTTTAACCAAGAACTCAAACTAAAAGAAATCCAAAAGCAAATACAATTTATGGATAACAAAATATACAGTTAATATAGATTTAATAACTTAAAGCAAAATCCTTAAAACTTTGATCATAAAAACTAAAGTCCCCCAAGATAAAAAAGTAAAGATTATATAGACAGAGAATACCTCGAAAAGAATTAGTTTGATGAAGAAATTATGGATTAGAATACGAACTCAAATAAATACATTAATCCTGAAAAAATAAAGCAATAAGCTTAACTAGAGTACCAATATAAGTTAAATGCTCAGTTTATAAAAACTAAAAAATCCTAACTCAGCATAAATTCACAATCCAATTTATCTAAAAATGGCCCCAGATAAATATTCTAAAGACCTTAATCAACAACATTTAACTCATCACATCAGAGAATAAATTTAAATAGCACTAAAGACACTCACCCCCAGAGCGGCAATTTATATTAGAAATAAGCTATTGAATGTGAATAGCAAATATAAAGCTAGAACACGAATTCGAAAAACCAAGGTTTCTTCCATTTAAATAAACCTTATAGAATACAAACAGCAACAATAAGGTAAAACGCAAACTTAGGAATTAATGGTTCTTTATCAACTATTAAATCTCCATAGAGTACAAAAGTTACATCTTAATCGGCATTGTAAAGCAGCAAACAGTCCTAGCCCTTTATATCTGCTTATCCTCAACAAATATAATTTTCCAACTTAAAAAGACCTCAAAGTCACTAAGTTTCCTCTAATCCCTCAAAACCTTTGTCTCCATTAAATGAACAACTAAGAATCAAGACAGATAACTCCTAGAAAAATAATTAATAAGAAAAATTACAATAAAGAGGTTTTCCAGATTAGCCAGAAAATGAAATTATTTTTGAATAAAATTATGACGAGAATGAAAATTAGTAATTACAAGAACAAGATGAAGAAGAATTAGACTATTTTAACTATGAAAATCTCGATTTTGACTTTGAAGAAGTAAATGAAGACTATGTTAACTAAAGAGATTGAAAATATTTAATTTACAATAATTACATTTAACTATTTATTTAATATCAAAAAAAAAAATTTGTTTTTAATATAAATTAATTTAATTAATTTAAATTTCATATATTAAATTAAAAAAAAATATTAGCCCGCCGTGGGGCTCGAACCCACGACCACAAGATTAAGAGTCTTGCGCTCTACCGACTGAGCTAGGCGGGCAGGACAAATAAATTGAATAAAAAATTGAATGTTTTCTTAAAACTGTATAAAAATATATATTTAGATTAGAAATAAAATATTCTTGAAAAAAAAGATTTGATAAATAAATGTATTTGTGTTTTATTTGAAGAATTTATAAATAAACTTCAATATAAAATTAATTATAATTTATAGATTTAATTAGTTTTAGTTTTGCAGCTTTCTTATTTTATTTACATTATTAATTAATCCAATCTCGAATTGAAAGAATATCTGAATTGAGCTAAACGGCTTTTTTCATTTCAATCAGAGAGCATCTTTAAATTACTTATCACTTAAGTAAGCTAGTTTATATTTTCATCCTTTATAAATTATAAAAATTAAAAGATTAAAAAAAACTAAATTAAATTACCTATAGCATGTTATTGCTTTTTTAACAATTTTCAAATCCTAAACTTTAAGATGAATTTTTTTAATCTGTTTTGAATATTCTTTGAGATTCAATTTCAGGAATGCTAAATTGAGATCCGCTTTTTTCACTTAATTTCAATTTTTTTATTTCAGAAATTTCTTATGAATTATCAATATTTTGCTTCTTTGGCATTAAAATGCGTGAACCAAATGTATTATCATGCTAGCCAATAATTTAAGTAGACTTCAAAGAATCAATTTAAGATTAATTGTTTTATCTAATAGGAGTTTGGTTTCTTGAATCTTTTTAAACCATAACTGTTTCTGTTAAGTATGGGCTAAGGCTTCTTCTACTCTAGTCGTACATAGAAGAGTCTGCATATTTATTTTAGATCTATAAATAAATGTTGAACAAATAAATTTTTTTAAACAAAAAATGGAAAAATACTCAAAGTTGGTTAAAATATTTGACGAAATAAAAGATTTAATTAAACCTTTGAATTAGAAAATATATTCTAACCATAATTAAACAAATCCAATAGATAATATTAATTATAAATATGATGAGAAAATTTTTAAATATTTAATAATTTTTTTTGGTTTGATGAAAACATATAAATTGTGAAAAAAAATAAATAAAACTTACTAGTTTTCAAATTAAATTAAATAAACTGATGAAGAAAAAAGATAAAATTTTTACTTGGTTTTAGATGTAATCAATAAAATCTTTTGAAGATTTAGCTTGCTCATGGTTAACTATATAACTTCTCAATAAATTAATTTGTTAAAGCTAAATTTATTCATTTTAGAAATGGAATTTTTAGATTTCTTCTTCGTATTTGCTAATTATCTCTTTCAAGTATTTGATTTCAGACACTTTTTCTTGTGTTTCTTAATGATAAACATTTTCTTTCTGTTTGAATCCATTAAAGATTTCATCAATTGTTAATAAATTCTTATGAATTTAATCTTTTAATTTTAAAATTGAATTTTCTAAATCAACGATTATTGATTCTTTTTGTTAAACCTATTTAATAAAAGTTAGTAAATTTTATTAAAAATATCTAATTAACTCACCTAATCATAAGCTTCTTGCTTTTCTTTTTCTAGTAGTTATATTGAATCTCTAAATGAAACAATCTCTTTCTGAAGCTAATTATTAAGCTACTATACGATGTTGGTTTATTTTGTATGAATATCGAATTATTCTTAGAGCTTCTGTAAGCTTTGTTAGCTATTAATTAGTTCACTTTATAAATTTATTATTGTACTTTGCTAGTTTTTGCTTTATTCATCTATCTATTTTTTAAACATTTCCTCCTTATCTTCAAGGGTAATTTCTAATTCTTTATTTATCTTTATCAAAGAAGTATTTTAAAGAATTAAGTTTTTGTTGTTTTAAGAAATCCTCTCTAATTTATCATTCACACTCTATATTTGCTTCACAACAAGCTATTATTACTCTGAAAGTTAGCTATTTATCTTAACATTATACTTATCACTGTTATCACAAAAACTTTCGTTATTTGTAATTTAAAATTCATCAACAAGCTTTTTAGTTTTAGAAAAGCTGTCTGCAAGCTAAATTATGAAATTATTAAACTATTTATCTATCTCTTCAAACTGTGTGTTTTTTTATGCCATTGCTGAATTATTTTATTTCAAAGCTGCTAACTCTTATTAAAAGCTTTGAATCTACTCTTAAAGAGATTAATTTTCCATCTACAGACGATCGTTATCTGAATTTAATACCATAATTTATCTCAAAATTTCTTTGTTTTAATTTACTAAGTCTTGGTACTCGTTACCGCATTTTTGGCGAATGCTTTTGACTCCTTATTCTTATAAAACTAATTACTCGGTTATTTATGCAATTTTCTTTTCTTTGAGCTCTACTTCTCTTTTATTCACCTTTTTTAAATATAATTTATCATAATTCAGACTAAAATATATATTTGTAAATTACTTCTTGCTACTCCTAATACACAATAAATATTTACTTCAATTTACTTTCAGTCTCTTCATACTTAACCATTATTTCATGCAACTAATCTCTTAGCTATAAATTTTCTGTCTAACAGAACTGTAGAGTTTCACTAAGATTGGATTTATCCTTTATTAGTTTATCAATAAACTACAAATATTAATTCAAAATTGTCTTAAACTCCATTCTTTATTAAATTAGCCCATCTTCCATCCTCGCTTTCCTTTTAAAATTAAAAATTCATTAAGTATAACTTTAAAATAAAAAAAATTACATTTGAAGCTTCAACATGTAAACCTAAGTATCTAAATCGTTTTCATAAAAGTTGTTTATTTTATCGTTATATTAGCCTATTTCTTTATTTGCTTCTCTTATTTCTTCCATTATTTTGGTTGGAGACAATGTTCCAACTTTTTCAATTGCAAGCAGAGTTTCATCTTCTAGATAAGGGTTTCTAACATTATATTATTCAAATTCGTCAGGACTCTTAAATTAAAAATCTGCAGTTTGCTATCTCTTTAGCTATTCTATTTAATCTTCATTATTGATATAATACTCCCTCAGCGTGTCAACCTAAATCATATCATTTTCATCAAGAGAGTTAATCCCTATACTTTAAGTATCATCTACCTAGTGGCTTTTGAATGATTTAATATTTTAGCATTTCATTAAAAGATTAATATTTTTGCAAATGGTTTAATTGTCTTTCTAAAAGTTATTTTTAAAATCCTTAAAAGAGAAATTCATTTTTTATAACAAATAAAACTATCAAAATTATTTAATATTTGTATTTCAAAAATTTAACAACTATTTTCATTCAATAGTTTAATCAAAATAATCAATCGTTTAACTAATTTCTTTAACTAAGATAGATTGAAATATATAAGTTAAGATATTTAGTGGCTAATTAGCTTAATACAAATATTCGATACTATATAAGAATTCCTTTATTTTTCTAACAACTATTTTATTGAGAGTGTTGGAAATCCAGTAAAGCTTCATATTCAATTACGACAATTAAAACCTCCTTAATTGTTCCCTAATGAAGTAGTTTATAAGTTAAATAATTAACAATAAAAATAAAATTTTTTTAAAAAATATTATTAACATTATTTTATATTATTGTTAAAATATAAAAACACAAATAAATCAATACAAATATTTACTATTAACTAAAAATAATTTTTTTAAGAAATATAAACATAAAAAACTACAAGCATTTAATTTCTATTTGAAATTTTTGAAGTCTAATTAAAAATAAATTGAAAAATATTAATTTATATATAAAAATATTATTATTTCTTCAAATAAGGTATTTTTAAGCTTATTCTTTGATATGGCTGAATTTGAAAAATGTTTATTCAATAAAAGCAAATAAAAAACTTTTAAAAATTAGTTAAAGATTTTATTATAGATTAAAAATAAATAACAAATATTTTTTTATTTATAATTAAAGATTTTTAAATGTAATTTTTAGAAAAAATTTTGAAAATAATTATTTCAAATTTATAAACATGATAAATTGACATGTCGTTACTGTTAATTTTTAAAATAGAAAAAATGAAGTAATATTTTTTTAACAATCGAATAGATAGATTTATAAATTTAATTAATTTATATTTTATTAACTGTTTGCAATAAATAATGCTTCTTATTTAATTTTGAATAATCAATTATTTTATTATGCTGTAATTACTTATAAATTCTTTTTAATAATTTTTTTTGTTAAAATGACTTGTAATTTTTTTTCTACAAAAATTAATTTCTGATAAATTTTATTTTCATCTAATTTTTGTTTGCAAAAACTATAAGCAAATCATGATTAGCTATAAGCTTTCTAAAAAAAAGATGATTTGAGCTGAAACTAATAACACCTTAAAATGGAGTCTAGATAATATAAATTTTAAATATAAATAAAATAATCAAATAAATTTTACTATAGAAAATAAGAAATAAATAAAATAATTACAAAATGATCAATAACTAATACACTTAAAGTGTTAATAATGCCATTTAATAAGCAATTGAAATTAAAGCTTTAAAGGATGAATGGAGTTTGATTAAAAAAGGAAAGTATTATTCAGTATCAAGCAGAAAATACAAGGATTGCTAAAATAAATTGCTTAAAGTTGAAGGAACTCTTCCTACCAGCTACTTTACTGCTTGTTAATTCTACTTTGATAACATTGATACTGCTTTCCCTAAAAACAGAGCACTATGTACAGGCATAGATATTCTAGAAAAAGTCGATAACGATACTTATGTTTGTGTTATCAAGCTTGCAGCTATGGCCAATAGTTTACCAAAAGAAGTTCTTACTGTCAGGCATAGGAAATTTATTTCTAACAATGAAATTTTACTTGTGAATGGTGTTTTAGATGAACACTAAAAACTCCCAAGAAAATAAGATGTAATTAGAACAGAGCATGCTATCTATGCCTTATATTTAACTAAACTAAGTGCAACCACAACTCACTTTGAACTCTACTTTTTAAAAGATCCAAGCACATCCTTCCCTGAATAAATTTTTAGTAAGCTGTCAGATGTTGTACTTAATAGCTATGAAAAAGATGTTGAAACATTAACGACTAAAAAATGAATTCAAAAAAATTATTTTATTTGTGGTTTTAATGTATATTGCATTTAAGTAATAATATCAATTCCATCTAATTTTAAACCTTATTTCAATATTAATTTTTATAATAAAAGCACCTAGTGATATCTTATAAGTAATAATATTTAACTCATCACGTTAAATAGCTTTAGAAATTTTTAAGTTTCTTCAAAATGTAAGTAAATTAATTTAAATTAAATCTATAATGATTTACACTCCCATAAAATCTAATAATTTGCTTGAAGTATAGAAATAATTTTTACTTATTTTAAATTAAAATACCTCATTTTTTAGAAAACTAGTTTTTGAATAAAATATAATAGAATAATGTTAAAAATCTGAAAATTGTATCTTTAAATTTATATATAGAATTTAAATAATATTAATAAATTATACGACATGGACATTAGATTTACTACAAATATCAAATAAGATTTAATAATTAATAATATTTAACTTATCAAATTAAATTCCTTTATAAAAATTTAAATTTCTACAAAAACAAAATAAATAAATTAAATATTATTCTAAATAATTTTTTCTGAAAAAAGATATGCAAAATATTGAATTAGATTTTAATTATTTTAAATTAAAATGACTCTATTTCTATAAAAATGAAATATTTTAGTTTTTATAGAATAATATTAAAAGTCTGAAAATTAATTCTTTATATAATTTAAAACAAAATTAAATAATAATAAAAAATAAATAGAATAACATTGAAATTTTATTTACTAGAAACATTATAGAAGATCTAATAAGTAATAACATTTAATTTATCACATTAAAATCCTTTATAAATTTTAAATACCTTCAAAACCAAATAAATAATATATTTTCCTAAATAATTTTTTTCCCAAATAATCTTACGAATTCCTTTAAATATTGAATCAGATTTTACTTATTTTAAATTAAAATTTGATAGTTTTTATAAAAATGGAAATTGTAATTAAATATTTTTTTTATATATTGAATATAAGATAATATTAAAAGCCTGAAAATGAAATCTTTTTTTTATAAAAATACAAATTCACATAATTTTTAATATCATCAATAAGTTAAATAACAGTAACATTTCTTTTACTAAATAAAATGATTTTATATTTTTATTTTAAAAGTTTATTTTTTCATTATAAAATAATAAATGCTTTTAAATAGAATTTGAAGTTATTTAAGACATGCTTTACATTAAAATGTTGCTAAAATTAGAGAATATTCTAAATGGAAAAGTTTAGATTTTTAGAAAGTAAATATTTTTTTGTTTTTACAGTTATTTAGTCTGTGTGGTATTTCTATATGTTAATAATTATATTTTATGTAAGATTTGTTTGTATAGTTCTGATGAATTAAAATCTTTTCTAATCAATATATTACTTTTATAAATTGAATGTTATTCCGATAAATTTGATTTATTTACAAAAAATAAATAAATGATATTTCCCAAAATATTCTTGTTATAAATAACACAAAGGCTTCCTTCCAATGCAAATAAAATATCAATTAATAAATATAAAAGATTCTACAAATATAGAATATTATACAAATTTTTAAGCCAATTTGATTAAAAATAATTTCTTTTTTTTTTTAAATATTAACAGATTATTAAATGAAAAAAATATTTTAAAACAGTAAAATTTATTTTAAATATCTTTAAATTTCAATAAATTATTTACAAATAAATAAAAATTAAAGAATTTAATGGCTAAAGTAAGCGCGTTTTAAATAAATATACTTTGAACAAATTAATTATTTTGCTTATTGCGTAATTAAGCTTTAAAATTTATCTTACACTTTGCATTCCCAAAATTTACTGTGATCTAAAGTAATCTAATTGAAAAAAAAATAATGACCTTATAAATTATAATAAAAGAAAAGTGATCTGCCACTATAATTTGATTTGTAAAACAAATTCATAATTTTAAAATGCTAAAAAAACGAGATATTTTTTTAAATATTATTACCTATAAATATTTTTTCATTCAAATGTTCTGAAATAATGCAAGCTCTATGCTAAAAACAAGTGTTTTAACTGCTTTACAGAGTGATCTCCTAGATTTAATTGATGTTTATTTTAATTATCTTCTTAAATTATCTCTTCAGATTTTAAAAGAACATATATTTTTTTATGAGCTAATTACACAGTGATTTTAAAAAGAAAAAAGATCAATGTAAAACTCAAAAATATGGAATAAAATACCAAAGTATAAAAAATTAAAAATGTGAAATTTCATCTGCATTACTCTTTAACTGATGAGAAAAAAACCATAATTTGGACAAATTTTGTTATCCAATTTTTATTTACATAAGTTGAGTTATTTTTATACTTAGATGTCACAAGTATCATAAATTTTTACAGAATTTGATAAAATTTTTATTGCATTAAGCAAATTTTGCAATTTAAATGTTACAAAAATTTGATCAATTTTTGTAAATATTAAATAAAAAAGAAAACATCTAAATTAATAAAAAAATAAAAAATGATAGGCAATAAATATAGCAGCGTTTTTGAAGGCAAACTCTAAGAAAATCTCTCTCTTAGAAACGTCAAGGATGGATGGAAAGAAGTGAAGAAAGGAAAGGATGTTGTTTTATATACAACAAAATACTAAAACTTTGATGTTAAATTGGCAAAAATTGAAGCTACTGCTGCAGTCAATATCGAAAAAGCTTCAGCCTACTATTTTGATAACCTAGATGGCTAAAAATAATGCAGAGACATGTGTGATAAATTGATCAAGCTTGAAACAGTTGACTAAGACACTGTAGTTACCCTTTTCAAAACAAAGAGTAAATTCCTTGTAAGCTCTAGAGAAGTTGTTGGAGTTTAACATAGAAGAAAGATAAACGAAAATGAGTATTTAATCACAAGAGATTGCATTGAAGAACATCCTAATGCACCTAAATCTAAAGATGTAGTTAGAGCTGAAGGAAAGTTCTATGCAATTTTCTTAACAAAAATTAATGAAAATACAACCAAATTTGAAATGTACATGCTATTAGATCCTAAAGGAAATATTCCTACTTCAGTAGTTAATTCTTTAATAGAAGAATAGCATGAAACAGTAATAAAAGATATTGAAATGATTAAAAAAATGTGAATTATTCAAATTATTTATTTGTTTTAATTGTATTAAAAGCATCTTATATAATAAAATATATATTATATTTCTACAAATAGTAATAATTTTTTAATCAATTTCATAATTTCATATTACCCAATTTACAATCATAAATAATTTTCAATTATTTATAAAAATAAGCAACTTAATAATCAATAATCTTATTTACTTAAATAAACTTATAAATCAATTTAATTTTTATTTTTATTTAATTTAGATTTTGTCTTTAAAAATGAATTTCAAAAAATAAATGTTTTATTAATTTAATGCAACTCAGTAAAATAATATTGCTTTATTTTATATTTTATTAGATAGCTTTATGGTCATGATCAAATAAAGGATAATTAATTTAAAATCACACATTTCTTTAATAGCGTCATTAACTAAGAAATACAGTTTTGGATTTACATTTTAATTTGGGTTAAGAATCTAGATTTTTTTTTCTTTTCGTGTTTATTATATAGAGTTTAAATAAAAATCAAAAAAGGAAATACCTCAAATAGAAGATAATCCTAAGTAGAAATTAATATTATTAATTTAAAGAATATAATCTTCACAATAATTGATTGATTGTTTTTTAATTTAATTTAAATAAAAAATATACATTTCTCTCGTTCGTTTTAATTAATTAATTAATCAAGTTAATAAAATGATTGAAAATAAATACAAAGAAATTATTGAAAAAGCTGTATAGGAAAATTTACAAATAAGAGAAAACTAAGATGGATGGAAGGAATAAATGAATAAAGAAAACTTTAAAATGTCATTTAAAAAATATTTAGACCATAAAGTTAACCTTTCTAAGATAGAATCTGTTTTGCCTGTAAATTATGAGAAAGCAGCAAAATTCTATTATGAGCGTTTCGATTTATAAAAGCTATGCAGGCAAAAGTGTGTTAATTTTGAAAACATTGAAACCATTGATAAGGACACTTGCGCATTTTTATTTAGGACTGAGCCAATTTTAGTTATTAGTGGGAGAGAGATAATAGGAGTTCAGCACAAGAAAGTGCTTAGTGAGAATGAAATATTAATTATCAGGAGTGATATTCCAGACCACCCTAATGTCAGTTAAGCATAGGAAGAAACCGTTAGAGCAGATCAAGTAGTTTTTTCTATATTTTTTACTAAGTTAGACGAAAATTCTACTAAATTTTTAATGTTTTCACTTATGGATCCTAAAGGAAAAATACCAAAACCACTTATTAAACAGCTTCTTCTTAAGCAATACGATGTTTTTAAAAAAGAATTAGTAGAATTATAAAAAATGTGAAAAAAATTAAATAAATATTATAATAGATATACAGAGCTAATATAAAAGATAAACTAGTTTTCAGTTAATTAAAAAAAATAAAAACTAATGTTATAAAAATAAATAACATAATATCTATAAAATTATATTTTTAAAATTTATTTGCTTTATTAAACAATTACTTAAAGATCAATCTTTGATATATCATAACTTACTTAAATATTTCATAATTTTATATTTTAGCTATATATTCATATAAACAAACAAAACTAATTAGTTTAAAAATAATTTATATTTTTAAACATTTTTTGTTTATTTTAACAATTACTTAAATAATAGAAACCAATAAAATTAAATCAGTTTAAAAAATAAATTATATTTTTAAAATTTGTTTGTTTTTTTTCTTGAATATTTATGTATATTTGATTAATCATAGCTGACTAAATTAAATAAATTTAATCTTTATTTTACCTTTTTATTAATGGAAACAAAAAAAATTAAATTCATTTTAAAAATTATTATTTTAAAAATATGTTTGTTTATTTAAACTAATGCTTGAATATTTATTTATTTTTTCATAATCATGAATAACTGATTTAAATAAATCCATTTCGATTGTAATTTTAGATAATCATATATTTTTTGAATATTTATTTATCTTTTATAAATCATAATTAATACTTTGAATAAATAAATTTTCGATTTCAATAATAATTTTAGATATTAATTCATATTTACAAACATTAATACAAATTTAGTTTATTTTGTTTTTTAAATAAATTTAGAATTGCTATTGAAAAATTGTTCAAAGTCTAGAATAAAAATCTGGGAATAATGAATTAGAGTTTCTGAAGCCAATTACTGATTGAACTTGTTCAATTTCACTGTTTTTAAATCTTTCCTCTTTAATTTTGTTATTTTCTTCTAAGTGATTATTGCTAACAAAGTGAATATCTAACTTCTTCTTTTCCTCAAAGAAAATTTCATTGAAGAGCTTTTGAACATCTTGCAAAGTGATGTTTTTAATTTCAGCAAGAAGTTAATTTCCTTTTCATTTTTTAAATTATAAAATTAATTTTGAAAATAAATTAAAAAGATGTTACTTCTATTGAATAATCTCTAATTATTTAATACTTCTTCCCAGTTATCATTTGCTTCTTCAAAAATACTTTTTGGTTTTTAGCTCAAGTTAGAGATAATTGATTGTCTATATTACTCGAATTCAGCTTCAGTGATGCTGCTCATTCTTTCTTTAAAATTATTTAAGAAAAGCTCTATTCTTTATGATAAATATTATGGAGACTTAACATTTGATTAAATCATGAAGATAAACCCTAGAACAGCTCTTGTAGAGTTAGCCATACTGTGCACAACGTAGCCAAGTTGCTCATCAGTTCTGAGTTTTTCGAAAAAGGGAGTCTTAATAATATTAGCCAAAAATTACATCTTAAGTTCATTTTGTATTGTCTCTTATTTATATTGGTACATAGAAACAATTGCTGAGTTTGTTTCGTGAGACTCTAAATTTTTTTCCCAAAACATAGTTTTCTTAGGTAATTAGACTGCTCTAATATCAGAAATTTCTGAATGAGAAAGCTTGGCTGCTTTTTTTGCCTAAAACAATATATTTTCAGATTCAACAGTAAAGTTTTTAACTATTTCTTCTGTCATATTTCCTTGAATCAACCATTAAAATGAAAGCTTTTACATAAGATTTTTTTAGAATAGCAAATAATCATCAAAAGTAATAGCTTATAGAGTAGGTTGTAATTCATCTGGATTTATTCCATTAGTTGTAAGCAATGGCTGAGCATAATTGAAAATTAATTAATATGGCTACATTTTTGTTATATTTTAATATTGTCTCATGATTCTCTCATATTGAATATCAAATTTAGTTTTATCAGTTTAGTTGAAATTAGAAATAATTGTGAAAATTTATCTGACATATTAGGGTAAAGAGTCATTGTAACCGCCAACACTCAAATTAAGTGCACTATCTACAACATTTAACTATTATCCTAAATAAGCCATTTCAGCCATATAGCTAATTTCTCTCATTTCTTCTTTTAATAGAGATATCCAAAGTGCAAACAAAACCTAATTTTTGATACCTCTTGTTTATCTTTTATTTATTTATTTAAAATCATATTTATTGATTGAAAAATATTTAGTGAAATTTACTGATTGAAGCTGATTTTTACTTTTACACTTGCTTTTGGTTTCTAGAAGTGATTATCTTATTTAAACCATACTTCTGAGCAATCTTCATTTCTAATCAAGTAGGGATATTGAGGCAATGTGTCAAGCTCCTTAGCAAACAAATCCATATTTTTAGGGAGGAAAGTATTAGGTTTAATTAAATCATGAATGACGTCAATTTTAGGATTTAAAAGTAAATTTCTAAGTTATTCATTAATAGGTTCTACTGAATACTATGTGCCATAAATTGGTTCAGTTAATTTACATTAATCAGCAAATCTCTTAGAAATAAGAGTGATACGGGTGTTTTCAATGTTAAATTAGTTGATGGTGTCTTAAATTAATTATCTATCATACTATTCATTCAAGTATGGCTAAATAAGTACTTCTTCTATAGGGTAGTACTGCATACGACTTGCAAGGGAAAGAGCATAACTTTCAGGCTTTTCATTATCTTTATTATCAAAATTTAACTTGCTTAACATTTTTATTTCGTTAAAAACCCATTCTTGAACACCTTTTTCTTTAAGCATCTAAATATAAGAAAATAAATATTATAAAACTTATTCATAGTTCTCAACACCTTTATTTGTAAGAGAGATTTCAATATTCATACTACTCCATAAATTCTACTCATTTTAGTTACCTGCAGAGAGCTCAACAGCCAAACCATTCTTAATTAGAATGCTCAATAAACTGTTTTCTCCTTCATGACCTAATAAATGAGAAAGATAAGAAGCTGGGTTGTTTCTATAGTGCTTTCTCATGTCAGGCAGAATCCATTTAATAGAAAGCTATTCGATATAGTATTAAATTAAATGAAAACTTTTTTACTTAAAATATTATCATTTACCTAATGGATGTCTTTAATAGGGACTACTTTCCATAAATTACCTAAATTCTCTTTAGTAAAAGGCAAATCTTTAAAAGAAGGAGGGAGTAAGTCATTGTTAGGAATATCAGAAAAGAGGTTTTCGGCCCATTTTTCCATCTATACAATATCTTTGTTGGAATAAATAACTAGTCTCATCAAATTTGCTGAATAGTACTTCTTATAAAATTGTATTAAATCATCTCTGATTGTAGGATGATTCAATGTTTATAAATTTCCTGTTCCAAATTTGCAGAATTCAGTGTGTTTATGAGCTGAGCTTCTGAAAAGTTGTAAGAAACGCCAAGAATCTTACATAATATTTTTTTGATGTTCGCTATCAACAGCATTCATTTCTTTTTCAACGCAAGTTTCACTAAAAAGAGGCTTGACAAAAAATTAAGAAAAACGATCAAGAGCACCTTCAATTGAACTATTCTAGCATGCAAAATAGTAATTTGTTTCCATTTAGCTTGTATAAGCGTTTGAAAAACCTCCGTTTTTACTGAGATAATCACTATATTCACTTTGATTTGGATATTTTTCAGTTCCCATGAATAACATGTGCTCTAAAAAATGGGCTAGACCTGGTCTCTTTATTTAATTATGATGTTATCATTTTAATTTATTTGTTTTGTTTAAAAACTATATTTATCTTACATCAATAGGGTCTTATAAGTGGCCTACATTAACATTCATAGCTGCTGAAGATTTATCAGCCTTTTCATCTGAAACTAGTAAGCATTAAAGCTTATTTTTTAAGATTATAGACTTGTAATTTCTAATATCAGAAGCGCCTTTGATTATTCTTTAAAGTGTACTCATATATTTGTATTTATTTTTTTATTCAAGATAAATATGTTCTAAAGATCTTATTATTTATTAATGTATTTAATGATAAGTACTTAAATAAAAAAAATATATATTTAAATATCAAGAAGTTTCTCAAATAACAAAAAGGTTAAATAACCAAATTAGCAGAAAATTGCTTTCTTCGATCAGAAAAAATCATCCTTATTTAACTATTCAAATTCGATTCTTGTTTTTCTACTTTACTCAATAATAATTAATTTTATTTTTTTCGTAAGTAAGTTAGTATGGTAAATGAGCTATGCAATTTAAATTCTAAAACTTGTTTGTTAAAATATGTTTAAAAGCTGATTATCAAGTATGAATACTATAAAATTAATTATAAAAAAGTAAAATAATTTGAAAAATTTTAATTAAAGCTTTAAAATCAAATAAAAGACTTGTTTGGTTAAATTAAGTATTAAATTAGAATTGCTAATTTGAAATATTTATCATAATCCTTACCTAGCAAATGTAAATTTTATAAAATTTATGCATTAATTGTGAAGTTATTTTTTAAATGAATCTATGAACATATCATTGATGAAAGAGAGATATCACAAATGAAAACTTGAGTATCAAACTTAAAGTTTTTATTTTTTTGCAAATTGATAAAATTAGATAGTTGAGATTTTTTATAAGTCATAAAAATACTACTAATAATAATATAAAATAAAAAAGTATATTTCTAAAAGCCATTTCTTATTATTCTTATTAGTCAATTAATAACTTTATTTATGATTTACCTCTCTATTAACTCTTATTATAGCTAAATAATGAATTTAAGATGTCATATAGGAGGAATATTGGAACACTTTTTTATCTAAAATTTAAAATTTAGAATATAAGCTTTAAAAAATTGTAAAAACAATTTATCATTAAGATAAATAAATAAAGGCAAATTTAATTGCTGATTAATATTAAGAATTCAATTTATCTTATTAAGCATTTTATTTTTTATTATTTTAGTTTTTAATAATCTCATTTTTTATTCAAAATATTTGAACTTTTTAATAAATACCATAACCAAATCAAAAACTTGATAAATTTTTTCATTTTTAAGAATTTATAATAAAAACATAGATTATTCTACTACTTTCTTTTAATTGTAGCTCTGTAATATATTAATTAAAACCAATACTAAATATTTAAAATTTAAATTTACTTTTTAAATTACTTAACAAATTACTTAAAAAGATAAGTAAAATATGTAATTTAGAAAAATCATGATTTAATAAATATTGTACCTCAATTTAAGTGATGCATTAACCTAAACAATACTTTGTAGAATTAGTTGATGTTTGCTTCGTATTATTTTTTTAAATATAATTTAGTCATATAATCTAAAAAAACTATAAAAAAATAAATTAATAATATTATTAAATTATTCTTTACTTAAAAGTATTCATATGAATTAAGAAATTTACCAAGAAATTTTAGATAACGCATTAAATGAGACTATAAAAGTGAGAGAATCTAAAGAGGGATGGAATTTTATCAAGAAAGGAAAGTATCTGACTCTTACTAATACATAATACAAAGATCTTAACTACAAGTTGGCTAAATTAGAGGGTGTAATCCCTGTCAATTTTGAGAAAGCAGCTCATTTCTATTTTAATGATAATTAAGCTTAAAAGAAAGTTAGGAATAACATTGAAGAAATAACCAAAGTTGAACAAGTCAGCTAAGATACACATGTAATTTTAGTAAAGCTTAAAGCAAAGTTTGTAGTTAGTGCCAGAGAAGTTATAGGTGTGTAATCTATGCAAAGACTAAGCGAAAATGAGATTGTTATTTATAGAGCAAACCTAAAAGAGCATCCCAAAGTACCTTTTAAAAAAGATGTAATTAGGTGCGAGGGTAAGATATATGGGATATTCTTAACTAAAGTAGATGAAAATTTAACTAAATTCGAAGCCTATCTGATACTTGATCCTAAAGGAAACATCCCTGCCTTTATAGTTAACTTTGTCACTGAAAGTTTGCTCTAAGAATTCGAGAACGATATTATAAACATCATTAAATAAAAATGAGAAATTATTTCATAAATTTTTAACTCTACTTATTAATAATCAAAAGATTCAAGCAAATATAAAATATGATAAAAATACTTAAAAATAAAATTTAACAAAAATGTATTTAGACTATAAATTGATTAATTGATTGTTTTTGTTAGTAAATCAAATTTAATTTATGATTTAATTCTACTTAAATGTTTATATTTTTTGTTTGCATTTAACTTTTGTTGTGTATTTCCTAACTTTAGTAAAAAAAATTTAGCTGATTAAATTATTTTTGATATCTTAAATTATTAAAATAATAGTTAAATTTCTTTTTTTGAATGAACTAATAAATAATATATGCCTGCTTAAGTTATTTACAATCATCCTATATTCTTCATATCTAAATTATTTTCTATTTCATTTAAAGCTATTAATTAAGACTTGATCAGAAGCTAACTAAAATCAAAGTAATTAATCTGATTTCAATAAATTCTGATTGTATCTCAAAACAATTTATCTATCTCAAAATATTAATTTTAATTAAAAAATGGAGATGTTTGAAGCAAGTCATTTTGAAATTCAAAACTAATGCTTATAAAATAATAAATAAATTATAAATAAAATAAAATAAATAATAAAAGCAAACTATTAACCTGAAAAGAAAATGAACGCAAAAAAATATACTCATATCATAAAAGATAAAATTGAAGAACTCTTTTATGCAAGAAATTTGACAAGTGGATGGAAAATTTAAAAAAAGGGAGATATTTTTACTCATTCTACTATTAAGTACCATTAGCTTGAGCTTCCTCTAAATAAAATAGAAGGTGTTTTTCCTACAAATTACGAGAAAGCTGTTAATTACTTTTAAAATTGCTATTAAAACAAAGAGAGAAATGAGATGTGTGGCTAATTTGATTTAATATAATAAGTTGATGAAAACACTATTATTGGACATTTGCTCAATAAGGGAAAATTCATATTTAGCCCAAGAGAGCTGATTGTTGTGTAAAATAAACATACTGTTTCAGAGAATGAATCCTTAATTACAAGGGCAAGCATAGAAAGTCATGAAAACATAATCCTAAATTCTAATGCTGTCAGGGCTGAAGCTAAAGTTTATGGAATATTCTTAAAAAAGCTTAATGAATATTAAACATAGTTTGAAGCTTATCTAATTATTGATTTAAAAGGAAATATACCAAATTTTGGTAACAATATGATGATAGATAAATATATTGAGATATTTGAAAAAGATATAAACTATATTAAACTTCATTGATAACATAAATTACTATTATTTGTATTTATATAATATATGTTTTTAATCTTTAAATTACTTAAATTTAATCAATAAATTTACATTTTACTTTAAATTTTTAATTATTTAAAAGAATATCTCAAAAAACCAAATATTTCTAAAAGCATAAATAAATAAATAAATACTAACTTATAGTTAAGTTTTTAAATTTTTGTTGAAGAATTATTAAAATATATATCCAACTTTAATTAAGGCTAATTAGCACTTACTTCAGATTTAGAAAAATTTTATTATATTATCAAAATATAGATTATTTTAAGTTAAATATTTTTACTTTTTGAAAATATTTTAATAGCAATTATGGTTTTTAAACCAATACTAATTTATAACGTATTTTATTTATTTATTTATGAAATATAATTAATAAAATAATCATAAGTTTTCTATAAAAAAACTGCTAATAGTCGAAAATTTTTGTATTTTTAAATAGTTTTTAACTTAGGCTTTATTATTTTTAGAATATTCAAAAGACTAAATCTCTTTAATTAATTTTTAAAGAATTTTAGTTTTTTTATTTTGTTTTCACCTAATTTTATAAATCCAATTTAATCAGAAATTTTTTCTTTACATTAATTATTTCAGATGAGCAATCAATTCTTATGTGAAATAAATTATCTATTTTAAAGCAATAAAAAAGAAAGAGAAAAATTCAGTGATGTCTAAATACGCAAAGAAATTTAAGCAACTTAAATAGAGATTCATTTTATTTAGGAAATTATTTTCTTAGTTCTATTTGACTACATATGACAGTAACTTAGTAAATTATCTAAAATCCATTTTACCCATTTAAGGATAAAACCGTCTTTTAAAATATAGATTAAAAATAATATTTTTGTAAGAATTTTAGATTCATCAAATTATTAAAATAGAAAATTATGATTCTTATTTATTTAGAAGTTTTTTTCAAATTAAAAAAAATAATTAATAAATTCAAAAAAAAATTACAGATAAAACTAAAAATAAAAATAAAATGTTCTCTACCATTTACTCAAAAATTATTAGCAATAAGATTCAAGAATTGCTTAACATAAAAAATAATTCTCAAGGTTGGAAATTAGAAAAATAAGGAAATTTATTAACTTATTTTTCATCAAAGTATCAAGATAACTAAGTAAATCTAGCAAAATTCGAAGGAGTTATCCCAGTGAAATTTGAAAATGCTGTTAAATACTATCATGAAGGCTTATAAAATGAATGCAGATAGAAAAACTGTGGCGATTTAGAGTACCTTGAGAAAATAGATGATAACACTCATATTACTCTTGGAAAGCTAAGGGGAAATTTTTTATTTGATCCTAGAGATTTATTGACCGTGTAAAACACACATTAATTAAATCAAGATGAAGTACTTATTACAAGAACTGACATTAATTCTCATCATTTTTATGTTTAGAATCCTCAAACTATTAGAGCAGATACTAAAGTTTATGGTATATTCTTAAAAAAGTTAGATCCTGTAAATACATACTTAGAAGCTTACTTTTTATATGATTTAAAAGGGAGAATCCCTGCATTTATCTAAACTTCAATGATGAAATATAATTATGAAGTTTTATTGAATGATATTAGAGTCATGAAATAATTATGAAAAATTAATCAATCAATAATTAAATAAATATAAACTAAAAATGTATATCAAATTGAATTTTATCATAGTATATATTTATTTTATTGCTAAAATTTATAATTTCATTAAAAATAAATAACACTATTATTTTGTCTTATTAAAAATAATATTAGATTAAAAATTAAAAAATAACAATAAATAAATCAAGTTAAATGCTTTACTTAAATGTTTTACCTCCTTATTCCTTCTATTAGTAGATATTTGCTTTATTAAAGAGGATTAACGAATTTTTTTAAGGTAAACTAATTGCTTTTAAATAATATACTTTTTTCATCCCCTCTCTCTTAAGCATTTTTTTATAATTTTAAATTTCAATTAAGATTTTCAAAAATACATTTAAGCTTAGTTTATATGGTTAAAGTTTCACACAATAAATATTTAACATAAAATCTTAAAAATTTAAATAAAATAATTGGTCATTCTTTGGTTTTTTGGTTAAAATAATTATTTTTCAGATTTTATTTTTTTTAATTTTAGTATGATCAAATGTTTCAAATTAATACTGCTTTATAAAACCATTTTTATTTAAGCTTTAAGTTAATAGCTCATTGTTTTAGCTAATGGTATTTTCTTATATTAGATTTTATTTGACTTCCATTTTCTTTCTCTTTTACTACTATCTTTCTCTAAATTTCTTTTTTAAGTAAAAAAATAATTCTACTGCTAACACGATAATAATATGTAGAGACAAGTATAACATTATGATTTGGAGATTTATTAAAAAAGAATAACTAATTTTATCCAATATTAAAGCATATTCATTTATATCTGTTTATTTCCCATAGTAATTCAAAATGAAGAATTATACATATAATCCTAACCAGAGTAAAGAGTCAATAAAAAAATAAAAATTAGATAATCTAGGATTAAAAGGCATTAATTTTATCACTATTATAAATTGAGACAACTATAAAATTATAGCTAAAATGTTTGAAACCATCCAATTAAAGCCAAATTATAAGAAGCAAATCGGTACAATGAAGCACTCATAAAATAAATAAATTATCATAAAATTTCTTCTGTATATACTCTCAAATATAGCCTCATTTTATATTTTTTTTCTAGTTATCTCAAAAAATTTATAGTTTTTATCTTAAGATAAAGGATTGTTAAGGTATTTATACTAATAAAAGAGTATCAAAGCAGTTATTGGCACAAATAATAAAAGTAAAGTAATTTATATTCCTATCTTATTGCTGTCAAAGCTGTAGTAAAATTATTTAATCTGCTAGTTAATTCCAATCATGAACATAGCTAATATGAGCTAAAAGTATTGAACTATGAAGCCTGAAAAAAGTTTATCATAAACTAAATTCAAAATAGGTTTGATTTTTTCATTACTTACTTATTAGAACAAAAAATAAAAGCTAAGAAAAGCAAAAAAGCATATAAAAAATAAAATCAAAGCTTAGCCACTAGTATGTAGTATATCATAAGAAATATCTAATTACTCGTATTTTGCATTTTAGTACTCACTGTTATTTTTATTTATTAAAGCAAATAAATTCAAAATTTAGAACTGATGAGATGGACACTAATCTAGATATTGAAAAAATTTAAATTAAATTATTATTTAAGAATTAATTGTATAATTTACCTTTGATTGCATTTAGTGGAGCATATATTTACTATGGAAGAGCTGTATTTACAAGAAGAAGATAGCTTAGTTTAAAGCATGTTATTCCGTTGATAGATATACCAACACCAGATGATGATATTAAATTTTACACAGAACTTAAGAAGGTCGTGCTGGCAAAAGCAGACTTAGAAGAGATTTGTGCTTATTATGTAACTTGATTAACAACACTTTAACTAAAGGTACCAGATTTATAAGATAAATATTGTTGAATGCATTTTTAGTTATATAGTTTAAAACCATCTTGGCAAACACAATTGTTCTAACTGTCTATCATATACCCATTGTCAGTATCACAAACTTTACATAGCTTGTCTTGATGGAAATATAAGCCATCTTAGCAAATTAAGCAGCTTGTTGGTAGAGTTCCATCACAAGTTTCACAAGATTAATCACATTAAAGACATATACCTACACTTTTATTTAAGCTAATTATCAATTCATGAATTACTTTTTAAATATTTACCTCTCAAAGTATCCTTAACCACAAGTAGGTACACAGATTCCATCTGACAATTAATAATAAGAATTGCATATCTTGCAGTTTTATTTAGAAATATCTATATATTCAGAACATCCAGGTATAAAATTTAATATTTATTAAACAGAATTTAACTAGTAACTGCAACCTTAAGCGCAGTTCTAAACAAAGTAAGTTAATCCCTAATATTTAAAATAAACATTAAAAATAACTTTTTTATTTATGTGATTTACTTACATATTAAAAGCGAAATCTCTACTAATTCCTGTAATAATAATTTTAATTAATTTGGTTTAGTTAGCTAGATACAACCTCCAATAATTTAGATTTTTGGTTGTATTTAAATTCAAATAAGAAATCCTGACAAACAACAAAATTCTATATTAAGTTAAAATGGTAACATTTAAATGAAAATAAATAAATAATGTATAATATTTACCTTATGTTAGAAAAAATTTATTTAATTTAACGTAGGATGAGGTATAGTTTAAATAAAATTTAAATTTTCAACATCATAGACTTAAAAACTGTCACTTTAGAAGATAATCAGAAATGAAATCTATTATTAATTTTATATATGCTTAATTTGAATTTTAAAAGGAATAAGGGGTAATTAAAATGTTGAGTTTCTTAATTTTAATGTACATTTTTACAATATATGTTTAAATATTATCTAATAATTCTTAATTAAGTATTTTGAAAAATAAATTATTCAGATAGTTTTTATAAAAGTAAGAGTTACTTAAAATATTAATTCTAAAAATATTTAAAATAATTAATCTGATATCTTTAAATAATTAATTTAAAAATAATTTACATTTTGAAAATCAATAATATCTAAATAATTAACTGATGACTAAAGTTGGATCTTTTGTAAGATTTAAATTTAATTTTTGGCTGCTTACAATTTAAAAATCATTTAACTAAGTAAAGTAAAAAGTTACCACTTTTTCTAGATTTTAAAATAATGATAAATATTTATAATTTAATGTTATTAATATTACACTAACAAGTTAAATAGCATAATTTAAAGTGCTTGCATCTATTTTATAAAAATTTCCGTCTTCTAATAGCATTAAATTGCCAAGTACTAGATAGTCGTTACTGTTGCAATAGGTAGGAAATAATGATAAAGTTGAATCAATACGAGTTATACTACTAGATGTAAAAACACCTTAAAATGTAGGTGAAGATACTACATAGTTATTTTATGGGTTGCTTGAAACTGAACACAACAAGTAATACATTTATCCCTTTTATTTATTTTAATTTTAACTTGAGATATTACTGACTTAAATATTAAAGTTAAAAGAGCTAATCTAAACCATAAAAAAAGGGAAATAATATGTTTACTATTTTAAGGACTTGAAAATTTGAGCATGGATACTTCAAAGAAGGATAAAAATTTTATTAGATAAATGCGGGATTATTTTACTCTAGCATGGTCAAGTCAATAGTATAATAAAACTGTTTACTAATCTAAGATAAATATAGTTTGTTCTATTTAAAAAAAAAAAATTAGATATTTAAAGAGCCAATTTAAGATGGTGTTTTTTACATCTATTAAAAAATATCCTATAAAGTTGACTCCTGTAAACTAAATAAGGTTTAAATCATAAGAGCGTATAACTCTACCTTATGAATCCATATTACAATATTAATATATGTTAGCAGAATTTACGTATATTATCGAGCTAGTTTCCTTATTGTTATTTTTTTAAAAATTTAAATAATATTTAAAATGTAAAATCATTTTACTTTAATAAATAATATATTTATGTTCCCTAATTTTTTTGGAAATTACTCAAAGCTTAGACATCTGTGTATAATTGCTAAAAAAATAAAAAGTGTTTGTATTACTTTCATCTCTTATTTTATTTATTAATTGTTTATTTTTTCTCTTAAATTATTTAGAAATAAAATAAGCATATACTTGCCTATTACCTCTTAATTATTAATTTTTAATCAATCGAATTAATTGATTAGTGTAAATATTAGATAGTCAATCTTTGTTTTAACAAAATTAAATCTAAATTTTTTAAGTTGAAAGTGTATTCAATCATAGAAAAATATTAAGGGTTTTGTAAAATCCCTCTCCATAGATTTATTATTTGAAATTAGTTATTTTTATTAAGTATTATTGTTACACAGATTAAAGTACGTTTAGATTACCAAATTTACTTTCTAATCCTCATAAATTTACAAAATCTGGAAATTAATTTCAATCAAATAAATAGATTATTATTATATGTAAAAACTAGTTAAATGGATCTAGAATTTATGATAGATTACAGAGTTTGCATACATACTTCTTCCACAAAATAGAAATGCTTTTTTATGTTTTTGTAAATACATTTTTTAAAATCAAATAAAGATCATTTGTAAAAAAGTTTAATTTATAATAAACAGATCTCAATTTCAACCTATTAGATTTAAAAATAGTTTAATATATTAAAAATAATCAAAATTTAAGTGTAAAATATCTAATTTCAAGAACTTTTTATACATTTAGAATAGAAATTTAAGTTTTTAGAAATTAGTTTAATTCATAAATAAATTTAATTGCTTTTGCTTTCTAGATCACAATTATTTGCTTGAATCAAAAATAAATAAGATTAGGAACAGAAAAAATACTTTGAACTTTTTTTACTTTTGAAGTAATATTAAAATTAATTCTTAAAAGATATTAGCCTTAATATGTTAAAAAAACTATTTTCTACTTTATGCTTTAAATTCTTTTACTCAACGCATCTGTGCTATTTATAAAAAATTCAAGCAAATATATTTAATATGTGGTTATGTTAAAATAAAATAGTCGATTAATATTTATTAATATATATTTCAATTTTTGGTGAATTACTATTTTGAATTGTAACTTGTATTTAATTAGTCTAAATAATTTAAATATACTTCATCAAAAAAAATTTTGATGCATTTAATTGTATATCTTCCCATATAATCAAACAGATATCTTTGCCATAAAAGTATATTTCTTATATTAACTTTTTGAATTTAGAAAGATTATTTAAAATTTCAAAGGAAAAAGTACTAAAGACAAAAATAAATACAAAAGAGTTTTGAATAAATTTTATTTGACATATTAAAAACTAATTTACTAGTTTCATAGATACCTCTTGCTTCAAAAACTTTAGAAATAATAAATATTTCTAAAGCTAATTGAATATCTTTAATTTAATATTTTTATCTAATTTTATAAGAATATAGTTTATAAAATTTCTTGCAAATATGAATAAAACTGGTTAATCTTAATATATTTAATTGAGCGAGTTTAGACTTGTAATAAATTCTAACATAAATCAAGAAGGTTATTTTTATTGACTAAAATACTGGGTATATATGTACTTGATACATAAACTTATAAGCCAAAGCTACATAAATTATTATTTTATTTTACATTAATTATTTAGATTATAATTAATATGATTTTATTATTGTAAGTAATTAATAAAAAAATAAGAAAATAGATTTTTGGATTATTAAATTCTTGATTGTTATTATCGTTTAAGAAAATCAATAAATATTTTATAGTTAAGATATTTTTTTATACATACTTTTTTTTTATCAAAAGATAATTTTACAGTTCTTAAGTTTAATAATAGAAAATAATGTTACTATTTTAGTTTGTTGTTATTTTTAATAATATTTGAAAATAAAAACTAACAACTTTAAAACTCTAAATTTATTTATTTTAATATATTTATTAATTTCCTTTTAAAATTATTGATAAAATAAAAATTCTAATCCATATATTATAAATTTTTTTCTAATAATCATATCTTGTTATTCAGTATAAAATCTCTGTTAGGAATTTTATTTCTAAATTAAATATGTACTGTTTTATTGAAATCCAATTTTTTTAATTAAAAATAATTACTAACTAATAAATATTATTTTTTTCCATTCCCTTCAATTAAAATTTTATTCATTATTGTAAATTTAAATAAAAGTATACATAATCTAATTTAAATTTATTTCGTTTATAATAGTAGTCTTAGACAATAAATATTACTAAAAAATAAATAATAAAACTTGAAATTAAGTTATTTAATCATTCTTTAATTTTTTAATCAAATAAACTTTTTTTTAGATTTTATTTATTTTTAATTTTATTATGATCAAATGTTTCAAATTAATACTGCTTTATAAAACTATTTTTATTTAAGCTTTAAGTTAATAGCTCGTTGTTTTAGCTTATGGTGTTTTCTTAAATTAGATTTTATTTCACATTTATTTCCTTTATCTTTTTCTATTACCTTTCTTTCAATTTATTTTTTAAGTAAAAGAATAATTCTACTGCTAGCACTATGATAATATGCAGTGTTAAGTATAACATTATAAATTGAAGGTTTATTAAAAAAGAATAGCTAATTTTATCCAATATTAAGGCATATTCATTTATATCTGTTTTGTTCCCATAGTAATTCAGAATGAAGAATTATATATATAGCCCTAACCAGAGTAAGGAGTCAATAAAAAAATAAAAATTTGATAATTTAGGATTAAAAGGCATTAATTTTATCACTATCATAAATTGAGAGAGCTATAAAATTATAGCTAAAATATTTGTAACCATCCAATTAAAGCCAAATTGTAAAAAGCAAATAGGTACAATGAAGCA
>JH720073.1:52974-92973 GCA_000231845.2 Tetrahymena malaccensis 436 | reverse complement strand
AATAACAAAAGTAAAGTAATTTATATTCCTATCTTATTGCTGTCAAAGCTGTAGTAAAATTATTTAATCTGCTAGTTAATTCCAATCATGAACATAGCTAATATGAGCTAAAAGTATTGAACTATGAAGCCTGAAAAAAGTTTATCATAAACTAAATTCAAAATAGGTTTGATTTTTTCATTACTTACTTATTAGAACAAAAAATAAAAGCTAAGAAAAGCAAAAAAGCATATAAAAAATAAAATCAAAGCTTAGCCACTAGTATGTAGTATATCATAAGAAATATCTAATTACTCGTATTTTACATTTTAGTACTCACTGTTATTTTTATTTATTAAAGCAAATAAATTCAATATTTAGAACTGATGAGATGGACACTAATCTAGATATTGAAAAAATTTAAATTAAATCATTATTTAAGAATTAATTGTATAATTTACCTTTGATTGCATTTAGTGGAGCATATATTTACTATGGAAGAGCAGTGTTTACTAGAAGAAGGTAACTTAGCTTAAAGCAAGTTAAACCGTTGATAGATATACCTATACTAGATGATGATATTAAATTTTACACAGAACTTAAGAAGGTCGTGCTAGCAAAAGCAGCCTTAGAAGAACTTTGTGCTTACTGAGTGACTTGATTAACAACACTTTAACTAAAAGTATTAGATTTATAAGATAAATATAATTGAACACATTTTTCTTTATCTAGTTTATAACCATCTTAGCAAATACAATTGTTCTTACTATCTATCATATATCCATTATTAGTATCACAAGCTTTACATATTTTATCCTGATTGAAATACAAGCCTTCTTAGCAAATTAAGCAGCTTGTTGGTAGAGCTCCATCACAAGTTTAGCAAGACTAGTCACATTAAACGCAGATACCTTCACTTTTATATAAACTAATTATTAATTTATGTATTATTTTAAAATATTTACCTTTCAAAGTATCCTTAGCCACAAGTAGGAACACAAAATCCATTAGACAATTAGTAATAAGAATTGCATACCTTACAGCTTTATTTAGAAATATCTATATATTCAGAACATCCAGGTATAAAATTTAATATTTATTAAACAGAATTTAACTATTAAACACAGTTTTAAACGCAATTCTAAACCAAATAAGTTAATCCCTGATATTTAAAATAGACATTAAAAATAACTATTTTAATTAGTCAATTTATTTACATATTAAAATCGAAATCTCTACTAGATTTTGTAACTATAAATAGTGTAAGTTTGATTTAGTTAACTAGTTGTAACTTCTAGTTGTTCAGATTTACGGTTATACTTAAGTTCGAATAAAAAACTCCCACTTACAAAAAAGTTCTAAATACACAATTTATTGATTAAATTTTAATAAATAAATAATGGATAATATATACCTTGTGTTAGAAATAATTTAATTAGCTTAGTTAAGGATGTGGTATAGTCTAAACTAAATTTAAGTTTTCAGCATCGTAAGCATTAAAACAGTCATTTTTGAAGATGATTATAAATGATTTCTATAATTAATATTTTTTTTTTTGTTTTAAACAAGGCAGTAATTAAAAAATAGCTTATCTAATCAATTAATATTTTTTAGATTTAAATTATTCCATTTTAAATTTTAATAATTTAAAGAAAGAATATGGTGGTTTAAAGAAATATTATCTAAATATTTATGTAAAAAAATAAAATTTAATGATTGATAATTAGAAAAAATAAACTAACAAATTGACTTTAAAAAAATAAATTACATTTTAAAAGTCAATAATATCTGAGTAATTATTTCCCAAACTACCTATGGCTTAAATAGATATTTTCTACAAAATTTTGGCTTAATTATCAGCTGCTTGAATCTTGTAAATTGAAATTCTATTAAATACATAAATAGACCATTTTTTCTAGATTAAAAAAAAAATTAGAGCTATATCGTTTATTTATAATTTATAATTATTACACTTATAAGCTAAATATAAGCACTTTATGTTTGATTATCTAATGTATAAAAATTTCCATCGTCTAGCAACATTTAATTTCCCAGTACTAGGAAGTAATTACTGTTGCAAAAAGTACTAGAGTTAGGTATATTTTAATTAATACGAGTTATATTATTTGAAGTAAATAAATCTTAAAATGTAGGTGATGAAACTAAATAATTATTTTATATGTTCGTAATTTCTTAGCACAACAAGTAAAACATTTATCCCTATATTTTATTTGAATTTTAATTGATAAGATAAAAATATGAATAGATTGTTGAATTAATAATAATTGATTGAATGAAATACTAATTGTAACAAATCTAAAAAATGCAAAATATAATTACTATTTTGATAACTTGATAAGTTCCGCATGGGAATGTCAAAGGTGGGTAAGAAATCTGTTAAATAAATCCAGATGAGTTTTGCTCTAAAATAGCTAGGTCAATAATAGAGTAAGTGCTTGATCCTGACTAAGTTAAATATAGTTTGCTCTGTTAAAAAGGAAGTTAGGTTTTACAAGAGTAATTTAAAAATAATATTTGTTACATCAATAAAAAAGTATCCAATAAACAAGTTTCCAATCATTTAATACATGCTTAAATCATATGTATGCATAATTCTACCTTATTCATCCATCGTACTGTATTAAGTACTGTTAGAAGAATTTACGTAAATTATTGAGTTTGTTTCCTTTTTGTTATAAAATATAATTAATGGATAGTAATTTTATAAAAATGATTTTACTTTAATAAATAAGATATTTATGTAGCCTAGATTTATTGGAAATTGTTCAAAACTTAAGCAGTTATGAATAATGCTGAGCAAAATAAAAAGTACTTAATTTACTTTCATTTATAGTCTTATTAATCAATTACTTATTTTTTTTAAAATTTTTTAGAAATAAAATTATCATATGCCTATTTACCTCTTAATTATTTCTTATTTTTTAGTTCAGCTAATTTATTAATGTAAATTTACTTTAGTTAATCATTTATCCATCCAAATAAAATCTAAATTATTTAAGCTGAAAGACAACTCAGTCATAGAAAAATATTAAGTGTTTATTTTGTTTCTTAAAGTAAATTTGTAATTTGAAAGCATTTTTTCTCATTAATTTTTAATCTTACACTTTAAAAAAACCAACTATTTGCAAATAAATTTGCTAACATCTTACTAGTTAAATCTTCTAGTTAATTTCTATGGGATAAAAATGTGACTATTTTAAACGTAAAATTTAATAAATTAGATATAAAAAAGACTGGCTGAGCTTAAATATCATCATCATAAAAAAAGAAGATAAATGCTTCAAAAAAATAAAAAATATTTAATTTTGTTTTGAAAAAAATATTTTAAAAAGCAAATAATTAATAATTATCATTAATATATTAACAATAAATAGATTAAAATTTAAAATAATTGATTTCAAGTTAATTTTAAATACTACTTATAAATTAAATTGTTAGTTAATGAATAAAAATATCTGTTTTATCAAATTTCATTTCACTCTAGAATGAGCTTTTTAGTTTTTGAATAGTATTTAATATTTAAAATTGATTAAAATACCATTTTCTAAATATTTGCTTCAATTAAAAATAGTTAAAAACTTAAAAAGCAAAAGAAATTCATTTATTTTTCAAACAATCTTAAGATTTATTTTGAAATGAAATCAGTTTTTATTAGTTAAACTAACAAATTCAGATTTTAGCTTATTTAAATTTATGCTTTATTGCTTCTTCAAATTAAATTAATTTTATTCTTAAAATCTAAAATTAAAACTTCAAAAAATGTAAATGAAATACATTTTTTAAAGAAAAAAATTATTTTCTATTTTAAGTAGGATAAATCTAAATATTCTTAATTATAATTATTTCCTAAAAAATATTAAATAAATTTGATTAATATTCTGGAAGATTTCTTTTATTTATTGTAAGATAAAAAATATTGTATTTTTTTATATTAAATAAATATACAAATGCTGTAAAAAATTATAACTATCCTCTTTAATATAAAAAAAAATATCTTATAAATTCTTAAACATAAATATTTACTAGTAAAATATCCCAAAAATTTCATTTTTAGTTATCATTTTAATATATATAAATAATTTATACTAAATAAATGTCAAATTTTCTGAAGGAATTTTCAAATAGAAATAAGGTAAATAATAAATTAGAACTACTTTTATATCTTTTCATAACAATTTTTTTAATTTTATTTCTTATCAATTTAAGTTTTTTTATATTACAAATATTCTATTTTTATAACAATCAATAATTATTTATTATATTATTTCTTTAAATAAATTTATTTTTTCATTTTCAATAGCTAATATTAAAATAATTATATTTATTAAAAATATAATAAGCAATTTAAAAATCTTCAAACTCATAAATTTTACAAAATAATATGTTTTTTTTATAACCTCACAATATAAACTCAATGGTTATAGAAGAAATAAGGAATTTAATATTTTCCTATTTTGCTTCAATATGATTATTTTATAACTTTATGAATATTATAGAAGGATCTTTTAATCAACTATTGATTGAAATTTATTACAAATTATAAACAATAAAAATATTTATAAAATCAAAAAACGTAAATAAATGAAGCAAGAACCATAAGCAGAAAAAGTAGAGCTAACTCTCATAAAGTTTCCTAAAGCAAAAAAGGGAGCAGAAATATCTTATTAGGAACTAAAAAATTAGTATCCTCTCTATAAAGAGTACATCCAAAAAAACTTGTAAAAAGTTATTATAGATTTTACTGATAGTAGTATTTCTCAATAATTAGCTAATCATGTAATGGAAGATTTATTTTCAGAAGAGTCAGGATCTTGTTTTAGTTTAATATAGAATATATAAACATTGAAAATAAATGCTTTTAGTACACATTTGACTAATTTGAATTTTTTATTCTACTTTTCTAATCTGAAAAAAAATCCTCCAATTACTTTGCATTGCGATTATGATCTGGCTTCAGATTTTTTAAAACTAAGCACCCAATTCAATAACGATATTAAATGCAAAGGCCATTTCGATAAAAGGGCTGGCTTATATTATATTTATTGCCCACATAGCTTATTAGACTCAAAAGCAAAGATAGAATAGAACATCATTGAGCTGTCATTAAGAATTAATAATTAAAATGTATAGAATTGCATTGATTGCATAAAATAGTTAAGTATAGTTAAAATATTAAATTTAGAAATACACTCTCTTAATAATATCAAAGAAGATTACATGCATATTGTTGACGCTTTAAGTTAAGTTGATAATTTAGAAAATCTTAATATTAAATTTTACTTAGAAACATACTTGCCTCATATCAACAAGTAAAAATTAAAAAATCTTAAATCGTTAAAGTATGACTATTAGACTTATGATAAAAACGAACATATGGATGTTGCTCTAAAACTTATTCATACTTTTTAGCTTCATGGTGATTCTTTAACTATTGAACCATACTACTAATTAGAAAATTCTGAGCTTAGCTTCAGCTTTTAAAAAAGAATGCTTAACAACCATGAATTTTAAGAGATTTAATCCTTTTTACATAATTTAGAAAATAGAATTGTGTAAATCTCTATAAAATTTGACGATAAATAAGTAATGTCCTTAAAAAACTGGGTAGGAATGATGAATAATCTAAGAAATCACGATAGCTTATAAACTATAATTGTACAGTATCCTAACATAGCTACCTCTGTATCTGCTCTATGTGTAGCTAAGTTATTTAAGTGCAGGAAGACCTATATACAGATAAATCAGTCATCATTTATAAACAATGTGTTGAATTTGTATTTTTACTAAATGTATGACCATATCTTAGAAGTAATTATGAAGAATATATTTGAGCTTAAAGAATATAGAGATTAGTATATAATATAGAAATTTATTTTACAAGCAAACTCCATATTGGGATTGACAAAAGGAATCAGCTCATTTTTTAAGAAAACAGAATAATTATTTGATTCAATAACTGTCAAAGTGTATTCTAAATTTGATTTGCATTTATATTATTACACTGTTTTGAAAGACATCTCAGAGATAAAAAAATACTGCAACTCTTTTTATTTTGAACAAGAAAATTATATTAATCTTCGTTCAAATACTACAGAAACGTATAGTAATATGAGTTATATTTATAACTATAATCCAATTGTAGATACTCTTTCTATTCCTAATGTTAATTCAATATACCCTTTTCTTAGTCTGGCCTTAAATTATTCTACAATATAGGGTCGCTATACTTTCACTCAATTTTTAGAGGCTTATAAAGTTTTCATGGAATTTAGAAAATTAGTGCAATTAAGATACTATTAATTATCACAACCCTCTGTCATGCTTGCTTTTTATACTCTCATAGGACCTGAGTTACCAATCAACCCATATCAAGTATATACAGATTTGTATTTCGAATGAAAGATTTAATGATATTAAATATGAAAATAATCAACGATTCGATTATTAATAATTAAATCATAATCTGTTGAAAACTAAATTTATTTCTTAATATATTTACTTTTATATTCAAATTTTTTTTGTCCAATTCTTTTTTTGTTGAAAATTTGTTACTTTAAAAAAAAACTTTTCAACCAGAAATAATAATAAATATTTATTTTGTTAAAATAATTAAAAAAAATTCACATTTTTTGTATTTGATTGAGATTTTAAATTATAAATAAGTTATTTAGAGAAAATTGTGTATTTTTAAACATGATTAAATTTAAATTAATTTTTTTGAAATCCTTAGAATAATTTTAAGTAAGATATGGTTAGGATATAGTAAAATATTAGCATAGAATGTTAAAATTTATTGAATAATTTATGAACATTAATGAAGAACAATATAAAATAATTTTTTTTAATTATTATTAAATTCTACTATTTATTTAGTAACTTACTAGCTTTAGGATATGTCTTTATTTATTAAATCTATAAATTTTTCATTTAGAACCGTTTTTAATGCATTGATTGCATTCATTTAATAAAGTAGCAAAGAGTGTAAATCAAGTGTTTTTATGCGTTTTATAGTACTTTTAATTAAGAGTTTGATAAAAATCAAAGAAAACAAAAAGTAAACTCTTACATAAGAAAGAGAGGAGAGTTTTAGGGAATATTAGTTTACAATCATGCATTAAGTTGATTGTAATACATAAGCAAATGCAGGTTAAGGGTAAAGTAAAGATGGAGACAGTGGATGTATTTAATGCTGCTCAAAATCGAAAGGGAATAGGGATTGGAGACCTAATCCAAAATTAGAAACATATTACAAATTAGGATCTTTAATACCTCAAATCATATTATGTAGCATCTTCGTATATATTTACTATAGCGTTCTATCCGTAAATAATTTTCTTAAAACTTGAGAAACTTAATAGCTTTGAATTTGCGAATAAGAAATCAAAAGGCCATCAATTTTATTAGCTTATTAGCACTTTTAATATAAGAAGCGATCTATTTTATTAACAGAGCCTTTATGACAAATATTAAGACAAATTTATTTTGTTTATAAAATGCAAATATGGTGTTTAATTATTTTATTATAAATCAAATATAGTATTATATTGTGCCTCTTATGCTGGGAGATTATAAGTTAGAAAATTTTAATGAAGAGGGTTTGTAAAAGCTATTTATGTAAATGAATTCTTCTTATTCTGAAGAGAATTTTGATTTCAGCAATTCCATATTGATATAAATCCTCAATTTCCAAGAGAAGTTTTATCGTTTTTTTATAGATGACGCTGATTTAAAAGATGGCTAAATTAAAGGAACTGTTATATTCATTATATTACATATATTACTCATTTTTGAGCTTTGGTCTTTATATAAAACTTCTACAACTCCTCCTGGAAACGTTAAAAGTGTAATATAAATTGATTGATTTATTGTACTTGCTATTATTTAATGAATGAATACTTACATAGATAAATATAAATACTCAAAACGTATTAACTTTCTTTATAAATTTAGTCAATTAAATGGCAAGAAGAAATAAGATAATTCTAAGATAATCTAAGAGAACAAGAACTGGGTTTTTTATAAATGTTTGAGCAAAAATATTCAATGATGTATTTAAAAAATTAAAGATGTAAGCTATTCATTTACTATTAAATAACAACTTCAAAAGATGAAATGATCATTTAATTAATTTTAAATATCATTTTATAAGAAAGGTGTTAAAAATACAAAATTATTTAAATTTTTTCAAGAAGTTTTACAAATTAATTTAAATAGATTCAAAAACCATACCTGTTCATGAATCGGATTTAGAACATAATCCCCATACAAATTAAGAATATAACATGGTATTTAGTGAAAAGAATGATTCAGATAACGAGGCTCAGGATTTGATGGATGATTAAGAAGATTAAAAATTAATAAAAGCTGATGTTAAAAAGGAAGAAAAATCTGAAGCAGCTTAAATAACAAATTAAGAGTAAGTTGAGGAAAGCAAAGATTAAACGGCTTAAGTGGAGGAAAAAAAATCTGTAAAGTAGTAATAGCAACAATAAGCTGAATATCAACCATAAAAGAGAAAAATTGATGTTATGAGTATACATAGTGAATCAGAAGTAGTTTATGATGACAAAGATGAAAGACAAGAAGATGTAGAATTTCTTTAATAAGGAAGAAGAGACTAAGAGTTAGGTGATGTGCCTCTAGGGTAATATATAGGAATTTATGACTAAGAGGAATATGATAGGTTTCTTCAGTAATTGTATAAAATGCACATAGAATAAGAAATAGATAAAAAAAACTACCGTCCTTGTAAAAAGTGTTACCAGTAAACAAAATTATCTTTTTCTCATTTAAAAATTAATTTAATTCTTCCTTTTGATTTTTGTTTTAAATTAAAACCAAATATTTTTATTTAGCATTTCTAATAAATATATTAACTATACCTACAAAATCTATTTTGATTTTACTTTTTCAATCATTTTTTTCATTCACAAATTGGAAAATTAATGCTTTTTAATAAATGTTTTGTTAATATTAACTAGAGTTATAAAGCCTGTTAGGACTCACCACTGTACATAATGTAAAGAATGCATATTAAAAATGGATCACCATTGCTAATGGGTTGATAACTGTATAGGATATTACAATTATAAATATTTTATAAATATGCTCTGTTTTTCAAGTAAAATATATTCTGTGAATAACAAACAGTTAGTTATAAATTAATATTATTTTAAATAGCTATTATATTATTCTTTTGCTCTTTCACATATTTATAGTGCTACCTTGATGCTTGTGTAACTGAAAATCTATCTGACTGGAATATGTTTAAAATAGCTCTTTCATTCTTTTTTATAATTACAATGAACTTCTTCATCTTCTGCTTCACTCTTTTCCATATTTGGTAGATATTTTTATTTAAAAATATATATTTATTTATTTAAATAATACAAAGGTTAATGATTTAAAATAAAACAACTATAGAATTCTGTGAAAAGAAATCTGATTCTTCTGTAAATTATTTTCTTAAAAATAAAAATATCAATCAAAATCAATTAAATTTTACTTGTTTTTAAAAAAAATTGAAATATCTATTAAATTATAAAAATTTTACTTTAAAAACTAGTTTTTCTATTTGTTTTTAAATAAATAGTATAGTATTTTGCATATAAATTATCATAAAATTTGTTTATTGATATTTTATAAAAAAATTAATTTTTTATTTTTCATAATTAATTTAAAACTTAGAAATACGACATTGGTTTAATGTAGAATCTTAGAGATGTATTTGGAAGGAATATGTTAACAATGTGTATTCCAACATGTAAAAAATTTATATAAAATAATAAATTAGTAACTAAATTCAATTGAAAAAAATAGAACCTTAACTAGAAGGAGATGGAGCATACTTTAGAACGAAAGAATAGATATGAATAAATCTTAGTTTGCTTTAACTTGATTCTAAAATTAAATAAGAGAATAATAATAGATTATTCAAAAAGTCTTAATCGACAATAAATATAGCTCGGCTTTTAAAGGATTTTATCATTAAGAATAAATAGATAAGAAATTAAACATAAAATTAAAAATATCTTTAAAATACTAAAAATGTTTGTGTTTTAAAAATTAATATTGCTAACAAATAAATATCTTGATGTTCTTAATTTTTGCTAAATTTCAACTATTGAAAAATTTTTTTTTTGATAGATTGCTTTTGACAATTATTTGTTAAATATATTTTTTGATTAATATAATATAATTAAATTATAAAATCATAATAAAATACTTTAAAGTTTTTATTTCAAAATTCTAACTATTAAATAGCTTATTTTGTCTGTCTAATTAGTTTTTAAAAAATATTCAAATTATTAAAAAATGCAATAATCATTTTGTTTGATTTGATTGCAAATAAAAGTTAATGTGAAAACATTTTTTTTCTCTTTTATTTGATTTATTTGAAGATTTAAAAACATATTGAGAGCTGCTTTTTGAAAGATATTGCAATCATTTTATCAATATCTTTGTTTGCCTTCCTTTTTTGCTATGTGAATTTTTGATATTGAATGTAATAATTTATTGAGAAAATTAATTTGAGGATTTAAGGTAACAAAATGATTCGTAATTTTTTGAAACAACACAAATACATGCGAAAGAAAAATGTGAAATCGGTACGTATAAATTAAGATAAGATAGTCAATTCGTATGGATATTAATTCTTAAGTAAGTGCAAAAATGATTTTATGGCTTTATTAATATCTGTTTGCTGCTTTACTAGTGTATCTTTTAGATTTAATTTATAGCAAATTTTGGATTTGTTAATTATATTTTATGTCTGCCATTCAATCATGAGTTTTAGTAAAAACTATACGCTCAGCTAAATATCCTTAAAATACTATTGCTTTTATTTTATCTATAATTCCCCTAAATTCTCATTTGCATGTATTTTTCACCTAATTTTGTTTATTGATTTCTCTAAACTAAAGTATCTCAGAAATCTTCTACGTTAAGGATTTTGTTGCATTCACGAAGAACTCTGTTTCTTTCTCTACCAAGGTAGTATTCTTCACCAACATTGCACATATCGAAGAATCTTTTGTTAGACTTTTGGAAGAAGACAGGTTGGAAGTAAAGGTAACCAAGGGCGCCAACAATGGGGATAGGCCAGAAAACCATCTTTTTATTAGCATAGATTCTCCATAAAAGAACAGCGTTAGCAAGTGCACCACCATAACCAATACTCTTCAATTAAACTTCATAACGATATTCTCTCTTAGCAATATAAGCCCAATCTCTTTCGACTTGGGTCTTGTATGATGTAGTGTCGAAATCAACAATATACTTTTTAACGAAGTCCTTTCTTAACTTAGAGGCTTCTAATTCTTATTAGTTGTAGCCTCTGCTATATTCTAACTTTTCCTTTTCGTCAATAAATCTACGAGTTGTGTAAGACATCTTCTATTGCTTTTTCTTACTTTATCTTTATTAATATTTTTATCTTTTCTTCTTGCTTTTTTATTTCTTATTTCTTCTAATCTAAGTTATTAGATTAAGATATCCCAAACAAACACTTATTAATTAAATATCAAGCTGCTTTAAACATCCTTCAATTTATTTATTTTCTTATATCAATCACTGTATAAGTCAAACATTTCTTTTGTTTAAATGAATGAAAAACTACACTTCTCTTCAAATTTGCAGTAATAAATTATCAAGTGTGCTTCCTTCTAATTTATTTATTTATTTATTTTACTTTTATTTATCAATTTAAAGGATTTTCCTTCTTTATCTTAAATATGCATATACTTGCTTCATTAATTAATTATATTTTAAATTAAATTTTAAAAAAATTCAAAATAGAGTGCAAACGTATTCCTTTAAAATATTTTAAAACACTTCAAAACGCTATATAAATTTCTTGGTTCATTTAATAACCAATTTAATATAAAATAATTCATGTTAAATGAGATTTTTAATACTTTTGAAAAATGATGTTTAAAGGATTTAGTAGCTATTTTAATCATCTTAGTGAAGAAATTAACTTTCCAACAAAGTAAAATTATTATTTTTTGTAATTGAAGAAAGGTTTTGTGATATTTCTAAGTATCTAAAATTTTTGCGCTTTTTTGGAAGTTAAATGAAATCGATATATTCTTAAATTCAGCATTCATCAAAATTTTCTAAATTTTTTAATTTTGTGGATTTAGTTTGCAAAAAATTCTAAATTTATAATATAAAAATTACAAATAAATAAATACTCATTTTAGCTAAATTTTAATATGGAGGATATTTACTAAGGATAAGAAATCTATGAGGATGAAGATAGGGATGTAATACAATAAGCCATAAAAGCAAAAAAAGAAAAATTTAGGATTTAGATTAGGCAATCAAAGAATAAACAGCTAATTTAGTAAAAGAGAATGAAGTTATTGAATGGTTAGTAGCATTAACCTAAAAATGATTTTGAAGTAGATTAAAATGATAAGCAAGGATTTAAAAGCAACAACAAAGAATATGAAATTTAATAATCTCAAGTAAATATTAATAATGATTAAAATGTATTTTATTTAATACCTCTTTAAAGTTAAAGAATAATATTAGCATCTTACTTTCGCTTAATTAGCATTCAAAACAATAGGTTCAAGTAGCTGTTGATAGCTTGATAGCTTATTTATTAGATGGATCTTATAATGAAGATATAGAATAGCTTACTCAGATATCTGGAACTATTTAGTATTTAATAGTTTTAGGATAATAACCAAATAGTGATTTTAATGATTAAGAGCTTGCTAAGAGCGCATTAGCACTTCTGCTTAACATTACATATTATTGTGATTAATAGTAAATGAAATATTTTTCTAACTAAGACATAATGAATTCTTTACTTTAGCTGTTATATTCAGAAAACATGCAGATTAGAGAATATGTACATAAAATTAATTTATTAATTTTAATGAAAATTAATATTTTTTATATTTTTATTAAAAGTGTTTGACAACAATTAACAATATTATCTAAGAAGATGTAGATAATATCAAATTTCTTATTGAAAGATTTTTTGCTTAAGAAATAATAAGCCTAGTTACAACATTTGCATTGTCAAATGAAATCATTTTAGATCTTTCTTCAATCATAAAATAAATAGTTGTTCAAAGCAACATTCCATATTCTGAGGTAATTAATCAATTAAATTTTTTGGTAGATAAAAAATTTAAATTAATAAATGTATAGGCCACTGAATTTTTAATCCCAATTGATGAGCTAATTGAAATCAATTTATCTTAAAAATTAAGTGAAGACTAGGATAATACAGCTTTAAATAATTTATTAGAAAGTGTTATTGCAATATTGAATAAAGAAGACTCTGAAGATATTTATGAAAATTTTGTTTTAGAGTATTAAAGGTTAATAACAAATATGATAGAAATAATAAAATAAATAGAGTATAATTAAAAATTTAACAGTGTAGCTATTAATATATCATAAATATTTGGCTTGCTTTTATCTGGAAATATCAAAACTACATAAGTAACTTTTTTTAATCAATTAAAACACTTATTAAAATTGTTATTTTTATTCAGATTTTAGTGCAAAATGATATTTTTGATTCTTTGAAAATATTAATCAAACATCCGAAAAAAGAAGTTAGGTCTGAATCTATGTGGGCTGTTTCAAATTTATTTGTCTTTTCTAATGTTTAAGGACTAAAAGAGTACTTAAGAGATTTAGTTTTCTGGGAAAATATATTAGACGCTGCTTTTTAAGATCATAAAAGTGTAATTCTGAAATGAAAGCTGATTAATTTTCTTTAATTTTATTTATTTATTGTAAAAGGTAAGAAAATGGGCATATGTTTCTATTTTAAATGCTTTAATTATAAACGATATAGAGTTCATAGAAATTATTTTGGAAAGATTTCCTGAGTCAGATTTAATAAAATTCATATTTGAAAAACTTGAAGACAAAGATTATTAAAATGTCTTGGTATCTTTACTAGAAGCAGTTAAATCTTTGATAAGTTATGGTGAATATTGTTAAAATTAAAACAACTATGAAGAAAATCACATATTATCTCAAATGTAAAGTATTAACTCAAAGCAGATTATTTAGTAGATTCAAGATAGTCCAGATAATGATTTATATAGTGTTTCCTCATTTTTGCTAGATAAGATTTAGTGAATTTCAAAAATAAAATAAAGTTAAAATAGTGATTAATAAAAGTATTATATAAATTTAAAATATGAAATTATAAAAATAAGTTGAAGTTTGGTCAAATCAAACTCTTATTTATTATTAAGCTATTTATATTATTATTCAAAAATAGTTTTATTTTTAAAAATAATAATTTTCATTAAGTTTTTTAATTCAGATTTCTTACTTACGAATTGATAAAAACAATAAATTTTTATCACTTATTTTTTTAATAAACAAATAATTTGTAAGTAAATCAATAAGTAGTTTTTTAATTAAGATTATGAACATTTTTTAAATTAAAGGCTTAAATTATTTTTTAAATTAAAAAATTTTTAAAAATTAAAAAAATTTTTTTAAAACATTAAATAAGTCTAAAATGTTTCAGTAAATTTTACAATTATTTGTTTCTTGCTTTTTATTTTGTTATTAAAATTATATTAAATTATTTTTAAATTAAATATTTGAAATATTTTTTAAAATTAAACTATATTTAAAAAATTATTAAATATCAATTTTTTCTTTTTACAAAACTTATTAAATAATTTCAGCAAATATTAAAAATATTTCGATCTTCTCACTCTTATTTTGTTATTTAATTAGTATTTAAGTATTTTAAAATTAAAGACATTACATAATTTTATGGATAATTAAACAATTTTTATAAAACATTTATTTACAATTTATATTTTAATTTTTAATATTTTTTAGATAAATAAGTTATCAAATTATTTCAGTAAATATTACAATTATTTTCGTCCTCCTTCTCTTTTTATTATTGAAGTTGCTACTATTTTATTTATTGCAAAGTTAAAAGGTTTCCTTAACTTTATTCTATTTCTACTTCTCCTTCGTCTGCAATTTCATTTTTACAGCAGCTGAGGAATGTTCTTGTTTTTGTTTTTTGTTATACCTTTTCAACTTAAATATAAAAGGAAATTGAAATTTATGTTGATAAAAATTGTGTATATTTATTTACTTTCTTTTAAGTTTTTCTTTTCTGGGCTTGCTGTATGAAGTCTTTCAGAGCGGAACATTTGTTACTTGATTTTTAAAAAAACAATTTAGAAAAAAATTAATTAAAAGCTAATTTACCTTTTATGGAGTGTAGAATTTTATAAATTCAAGTGGTGTCTTTGATACTTAAGGACTATTTCCATTACCAATACTTGAAGTTAGAGGATTTACATTTGGAGATAAAGGAATTTATCTTGACATCGCTAGACTGTGATACATATAATTATCACGAATGGGAGAAATAATTATATGCTATCCTGTTCCAGGTACTGGCGACACTATGCTTTAGCTTAAGTTAAAACCTTTAGATTATTTCATTATAAAACTATCATCTTATTAGGGGTTTCTTAGTGGAGAAACTCCTTATGAAACATATGTTTAGTTTAAGTTATTTATACTTTGATTTAATACTTCTGTTGCTAATCTATTTGCAGAAATAGATCTTTACTAGTGATCAGAAATAATAATAGGAGATTAAGTTTTGTAAATAACTTCTTTCTAAACTAACCTGATTGGAGTGTTATTTTGATTGTTAGAAATGGCAGAATGACCTGGTTAAAAAAATAAATATTAGAATTAAATTATAAAGAATAAATTTAATAGATCAAATTTAATTTAAAAGTATACTTGATTATATTGGAGAAAGTGATTTCTTTTAGTTATTTCCATATGGAGATGTTGACTAGACTACTTAACGTACCTGTCCTGGTAGTTAGTAACTTTACTAAATAGGAGATGTCTGCTATTGAACAGGTGTTCTAATAAGTACTTATTATCTATAAGGAGAAGCTGACACACTTTATTACAATTTGATAGGGCTATAAATATGAGATTATTAAAGCTGTTATGGAGTATATTATATTTAAGCATTCTATCTCTGATATTAAGCACCTTATTAGAGTGGTTAATTATGATATTAGGATGAGTTACTTAAGTTAATATTTTGCATTTAATGAGGTTGAGAATGGTATCTATGATCACCAGGAACTAAAGGAGCTGATTTTGTTTTATGCTGTTATGCTTATGATAATGGAATGCTATTTGAGGAATTTGGGTAGAGAGAAAATTAATTAGATTCATTAGGGAAAATTAAGGGAGATATTTAATTAGGGCTACTAAATGGTATGTAAGTTGTTGAATTATCAGAATGCCCATACATTTGAGAATAAGGAGAGTGGCGATGAGATTATTTTGCGTTATCATAAACCTGACTTCCTTCAACATCTTAGTTATATCTACTTTAGTTTCCTCTATTCTGTGAAGATTCATTCTAATAAGATTGTTTTTATTGAGCTCTAGATTTCTTATAGCTTTCCTTGAAATCTTGATTGCGGAAAGTTGTTTCTTCGTAATTTTCAGGAACTTGATCTTTGCTTTCTTCTCTCACACTATCATATGACTACTCGCCCATCTTTATTTACTATTGTGATTCATTAACAGCAGTCATAATGTTTTCACTCAACTACTTAATTTTGCTTTCAATATTCCTAATATTATCGAGTCTTTCTCTTATCTAGTTTGGCTAAGAACCGTTTGCTTAATTAATCCTACGAATATTCTTGCTAGGAGATTCATTAAATGATTGATTTTATGAAATATCTCCTTATCTTTGAGATTAGTACTACTTTTAAGCACTTTAACCTTATGTACTTACTGAGACTGATCCGTGAGAGACTATAGTCCTGTAATTTACTTCATCTTCATTGTTTATAGAATTATATTAAGGACCTGGGTAATACTAATTCTATTTAGGTAGGGGAGATAGACCTTGATTTTATTGTTTTCCTTATTCTTCTATATCAGATGCACGAATTTTTGATTCTACAAACGAGTTCTTTAATGAATCATTTTATTTCTATTAGTTTTGAGATTAGCTAGACTGCTATTAAATATTTTAGTTTGAAGTCCTATCATCTTCAAACCCTTTTACTAAATAAGAAGTATTTTATTATTAATAAGGGAATTCAGATACTTTTGAGAATAATTATGCATTTTTACTAGGCTTCATAATAAAACTATGTTGTTCCTATTGTTGCTATTATTGAACACTCGAAGAAGATTGATTTTATTAAGGACTCTAGTATGTTTAATAATTTGAATCATTATTTTATGAGTACCATTGAGATGTGTTGTCATTTGTTTTATTCTTGCTATATTGATTTTTGTTATTTGCTGACATCAAAGGATTAAATAAAGAAGATGATTAAGGTTCTCTGCCATCGTTCTATGAAAGGGTTCTATATGAATCGTCTAAAGGATTCTATTAGTTCAAGCTCTTATTATCCATACTAAAGCTATTAAATCCTTATTAGTTATTATTCACTGTACCTGGTAAGGGTGTAACTCCAAGATTATGATATTAATATTTAGATTATTTTCTCAACTCTTCTGGTAAATCCTAAACATCTTGCATGTCTTTTTAAGATGAAGAAGGAATAGACATTTATTAGTTGCTTGCAGAAACTTAATCTCTTTCAGATAATTAATTCAACGTACCTTAATTTTACTACTTTTATGGTGAATAAGACCTATTATTCTTTTGTTGACTATTTCCTAATTAGGAGAATGAGATATTATCATTATTAATTTTTTATTCTGGTTTTCTGCTTGCCTCACTGAGTTCATCAAAACTTTAGCTATTAAACTATGCAGTTTATATAGGAGTATATCTATTATTTGACTGACTACTTTGGCTATTAAGCATCTTAGGAACTTGTAAACCTTAGAAATTTTAATCTACAGACCACTAGTCAGTATTTAATCTTTGTTATGCTTGATTTGTTTAAGAATTATCTTTGAGCAAATCTTTTCCATCGTTTTTACTGCTTTAAGTTTGAGCTTCTCTATTTACTTCTTTTTCACTAGTATTTTCAAAAGCTGGTTTCTGTAATAATTCTTAATAGGTTTAGCTTAATTATTTAGGAGGAAGAGATTATTATCTCTATGAATAATCTTGCTATTATTAATTTTATGCATTTTTTTAAGGTGAACTCTATGATCTTAAGCTATTATCTAAATCTTATTAGTTTTAATTACTAGCAGCTGCTGATGGGTATTAATTTACAGATCCAGTTGAATAATACTCAACTGATTGATTAGGCTGACTATGTAAGTATTTTTCTCTATTTTTGGCATCTTCTGAATTTAATGGGATGATACATTTCAATTAATTTACTGAGTTAACATCTTAACTTATGTTTACACTGCCTTGCTACTTATTTGGAGGCGAAGATTGGTATGAAGAAGAAGATATCGATTAAGTATTTTAATATTTAGGAGCTCCAAATGAACCTTCATTTAAAGCATGACCCTTTATTTAAGGATTATTAACATGAGATAAATTATCAAAGACAGATGATTTATTCTGATATGTTTTAGGTATAGAATAATTTCCTAATGGTGCCTTTTCACCAAAATAAGATTAACTCTCCTCAAATTTATTTGGGCTCTTTGATTTCTTTTTATCAGATTATAGGCTCTTATTTAAATCAGTTGTTACATCTAAAGCATAATTTTATTCTCTTCCTATCTAATTACTAGTAGAATTAGTAGGGAAATATGGTTAATTATAAGATTAAGCTTAGTAAATTTAGTTAATTTATTACTTTGCTATTTGATCAGTATTATTTTAAGGAATTTAATTTTTATTTTCAAATGAGGAGCTAGCTATATCTTAGCCAGATTTATTTATAAATTCAATTGATTTGTTATATGAGCTTCTATTTAAAGGACCCTATGCTTAAAATGAGCTACTCATATTCACTGATTGTTATTTATTATCTGGTGATAGGTTTGGTCTAGATTGGTATGAGGAATATTTCAGTACTTGGGTTTAACTTAAAGGGTGATTTAAATTATCATTCATAATTCCCATATCGCTTTTCTATGGAATATCCATGTAATCACTAATTCCTTATTCCTTTTATTCAGAAATAAATTATCTATTTGCAAATGAATCATTTGAAGTCAATTAATCAGTTCTTTTCTCTTAACTTTGATTGAAAAAGTTTGAACCTTATAATTAAGCTTTGTTTACTTCTTAATAGCTATTATTCTATTAACCCACTTAGATTTGAGCTGATTAAGGAGCATTGAAGCTTACTTAAGGTTAATTTGATATATTATGTTAGCTATTTTGTACTGATTAAGAGGGCTTTTATCCAGATTAAGTATCTTTTTACTCATATTAGAATTATCTATCTGGCACATATATCTCCTAATTGTCTTACTAATATGCAGATTCCTTATTAGCTTAGTACTTTAATTTATTTAATTAACTATCTGCTTATGATTGGATTATTTAACCTGCCGATTTTTCTAAAGTTTAAGAGTTTATTACTTATTTTTATTAGGAGTCTTGGAAATTTTCTTAAGGCATTTATTATTAGTAAGTTGCATGCTTTGTGGGTTCTTCAATTTGTTAATGATGCTATTAGATATCTCTTAATGTGTTATTAGTTACTTACTCATTCTTGTCTAGTTAAGAAGGGTAGTAATTTTAAATGCCTCCTTAATTTAAATTTGATACTTGTCTTTTATCTGATGAAGATTAATTTTAATTAGGATATACTTATTTGTATGTTTTATCAGAAACATCAAATTGATTTTATAACTATAAAATATCTTTTACTTCTGTACTTATTTAATTCTAAAGTGTGTTTTTAGATTCGTTTTGTGGCTATATTGCTACTGGTGATGGTTAACTAAGAGAAGATTAGTTTTATTTTTCAGCCTTATTTAAATTCTGATCATATTTAATATATGGATTGTTTAGTATTTATTCACTTGGCTATCTATCAGTTTGCTATCTAGCTGAAAAACTCATTTCTTCACATTAGGTTTATTGCTTATACTCTTATTATGGAGGAAGCTAACTTAACTATTGTTATGATAATTAAGATTGAGAAGGATTTTATTAGAATTATTTTTATTTTTACTATTCTGGAATATTTTACTAAAGTTAACTTTAATACTTATCTTATTCATTATTTAAAATTAATTGACCACCCTTTTATTAGCTTGTTTAGACTTAACCTTCTGGCTATTTTTATTATTACTGATCAAATGAATATTAGTTATTTAATCCTTCATAATATTAATTATCTCCTTAATTTTATGAATTTTATAAATATGGTATTTATGATTATCCTAATTATATGTTTTATTTTTTATCTACTTCGTTGCGAAGTGGACTACTTCTTCTAAATATTTCTTCTTAGCTTTATCTTGAAATTTACTCAGAGCTCTTTTCATTTAAAATATCTGTAACAGGAATATCCATTTTCTTTGGGATGTAATATCCTTAATACTATGATTAAGTGGAAGCTTAATTTTAAATGTTTTTATCTTTTTATTCACTTTAATTGATAACATTAGATTTAGAGTTTTATTACTCTTTCTTTTCAAATTAATTTCTACTGTCTCTCAAGCTTTTTTATGAAACATTTTCTTCTATGGTTGGAGATTTTATTGTGGAGCTTTTAATAGCATTTGAAGAATAAGGATACTTATCAATTGAATCACTTACCTATACTGTATAATTAAATGGAACTTAGCTTTACTAACTTCCATTATTAAAGAGTTAAGATTATCTATCCATATACATACCATCTTTTTCCTAAATTTTATAATTTGCTCTATATTAATCGCTCACTTCTTTATTAGATGACTATTTTTGATATGTTTACTAGTCTGAGTATGGATTAGATTTGAAGTTGCTTTATGATTCGATTGAATAGGGGTCTATAATTTTATTTTATTGTGAAGAAATTTACATATTGTTAGAGCTTTCAATTTTTGAATTGCTCTATCCATATTAATCTTAGCTCTTTGAAGATGGGTATATAGGCTTTTCTCTGCTTTTTTAACTTTAGAAGTAAGGTACTTAACGTTAATGCTATTAATCACCTTCTAATTACTATTGTTATTGATCAAAAAATAGTGGGGAAGTTGGTAAAAGGGTTTACTATGAAAAAGGATTCTACTATTATCTTTATTAGGTAAAATTGCCTTGAGAATTACTTAATGGAGAGAGTATTGGTTAGAATGAGGGAAGGTTTGATTACAAATTATACTAACTACCTTGTTAAAAGTCTAATTGCATATCATTTATAGACTTAGCATTATTTGAGAAAAGTCCACTAACGTTTGGTGAAATTTTTGTTTTAGTGGTCATAGATTGTATTTATTATTGCTACTTTTAATCATTAAATTAATTATAATTTGATTCATAGTTTTAAGATGGCTCATATTATTTATCAGAATAAAAGTTATTTTTTGCTTATAAATTAGTTTGTTATTAAAATACAAAATCAGAATGTGAAAAAGAAGGGTGTCTTTGTTGATTTTTAACATTAGTTAGATCGGTATCAACTGCATATGGTGGTTATACCAATGGATTGCTTTGAGAATTTGTGAGTTATTCATAGCTTTATCTACGAGAGCTACTACCAAGATATTTTTCTGAGTTCAACTTCTTGCCACTAAATTATCCTTATTATTTTTGTTGAGGAGATTACAAATATTCTGGTAAATTTTAGAAATTAGTACGAGGAACTTCATCTGTTTACAAAATTGGGTTAGAGAACTTTCTTTAGCTTTATTAGATTTACTTAGATTCAGAATTACTTTTGTAAGCTAAGGTTGGTATGCTTGAATAAGAATTATTATAAGTTGTTTAAAACCTTTAATCTTATTGTTGAGGGATTGTTTGGAATTATTATGAAATATTAAAAGAAGAAGTAAGCTTATTCTTGCTATTAGATTCTTATTTAATCAACTCGTCTTAGCTTTACCTGCGAGAAGTGCTGACAGGAGAGATATATCCTTTCTTCTGAATAATTTACTATTGTATATTTCCTTCACTTGATTGCCTACTTCTTTATACCTAGTTTGGCTTTTGTTATATTTAGCTTGAAGAAAAATTTATATTTCTATCATTATTTTGTCTGGGACTGTCTTCTCTAAATGGTTTACCACTTTCTAAATTTTGGCTTTATCTGAGATTTTAAAGTTGTTTCTATATAATTTGCCTTGAGTTACGAGATTCATTTGGTGAAAGAGTTTAATAGTAAATAGGGCTACTGCTTCTTTATTCACGAGCAGATGATTACTTATCAACTAAATCTGGAATTTTTTCTTAAGATTACTACTTTTTATGTTAATTGGCATATTATTCAAATCCTATAGGACCCTCTGAGCTATATGCAGCTATATTAGCTTTTGTGTTTGGAGAAACATTGATTGAACCTGTCCTTTAAGAAGCATAAATATTATTTGAAGGAATCTAATTTGATGTTAAGGACTATGAGACATTACCCACACTTTGAGTTGTTGTATGGACATTTGGGATTAAGGAAAGATTTCCTTATAAATTACTTGAACTGGATCTCATTTTTTGCAAATTTTAACTTTCTTATCCTCCTCCCTATTTTGAGGCTGACCCTTAGTTTTGATATATTCCAGTTACTAATTGTATTGGACTTTAAATGTTATACAAAGGATTTGCAAAAAATTCTTGTTTATTCAGATCTTCTGGTAAAAACATTTTGTTACCGTCTTAACTAATTCCTTTTTTTAGTTAAGAATAAATATTTGAAGATCTTGTTTGCTCACCGTAAGTACGTGCACTTTAGGATTAGTTACTTTAATCAATAGGAACGTTTGAACTTTTCAAACGGGGACTAACATTTGGTGAATATGGAGGAGATTAAAGGCTACCTACCTTCTTATAAATAGTTTTATTTGGAGATTTAACAAATTCTTCTTGTGATTTTTTTATAGACTGGTTAAGGGGAAGTGCCTGAACGTCTTCTCTAATAAGAACACTAGAGTATTCTTTATCTTAAAGATGTCTGCTTGCACTTGCATCTATAGAAGGATCTAATTACTTGGCCAAATTTTATGTGCGTGGAGTATTCACTGGAGAAATAGACTATCTTGATTATCTTTGGCTTTCTTTTATAAACTCTTCATTTAAATTTTTTGATGATCCCACAAATGCTTCTCTATTAACATTTTGCTAATATCCAGAGATTTATAATTCTTGATTCTTATAATTGCTTTATGGACTTATTTATTAAGATTCTTGGAAAGGGTCTTATGATTTACTAAATTATTTACTGCTACTAGGCTTAAAGTTTGTAGTTTAATCTTCTTATAAATTAAACTAGCTTAAGTTAGTTTGATTTAATTACTATTTTAATCTTTCACTTTACTAAGGCGAGTAATCACTTCTTTCACCATATTAAGAGGATTTTTACATTTAATTATTTACTTTTTCAGGAGTTTTAATATCTTACGAATAGCTTTGTTTTACAGGAGAACCCTTGGAAATTTATGAATGAGAAATTGGAGATAATTGCTAACCTTAAGAATTTTTTTCTTAGGATTTGTTAAATATCTATTAACTATATTCAAGTGGTTGACTTTCATTTTAAGAAGTTAATTTGTTAAACTCTTAAGATCTTTATTAATTTTCAGTAGAAGCTTATATTTTTTGTTAGAAATTTATTGTTTATTCTTCTTAATCTTGTCCTTAATAAGAATAGGGGGATGAAGGATTTTTTGATTTAGAAGTAGATCCTTATTAATCTTAAGAGTACTGCTTACTTTTGAAATTAGTTATCTAAGGAGATTGTTCATTAAAATATCCTTATCCTGATTCCCCTTTATTTTACATTTCTGAAAGTTAACCTTAACTTGACAATAAATTATCAGATGCATTTTATCTCTATTAGTGATAAGCAGATTAAGGATTTTTCAATTAATTAATAGAACCTTTTTATTCAGAAATCTAATCTTTATCTGATTAACTATAACTTTAAGGAGAGGTTCTTTGCTAGTAATTAGGGCTACTACTTATTCTTTACTTATCTTATTATTAACTATAACCAGAACCTTTTAGTTACTAAATATTTTATTATTCTTATCTGAATTTTGGACTTAAATTAGATTCAGCTTCTTGAGAACTAATTATATTCTATTGTGAAATAGGATGAATATCATGAATATTAGAAGATTAGTTTTGAGGTGATTAAGTATTTTAAGGCATATATTATGATGAACTTTTTTATGATTTAGTAGGACTTTGGTTGACTTAAGAATAATGACCACCATCATTTTCCAAATACTTGTTTTCTTCATCTTAATTTTGATTAAAAATTCCTTATTAATTTTAAACAACTGATTAATCTTTATATTATAAAGGTGACTTTTGACTATTAGAAGAGTACTTTTAATTATCAGAATATTATTAGCTTTATGATTAAGGGCTTTTTGAGGAACTATATGGTTATTATTTGTGGATTTGTCTTTCAATTGATTGTTAATCATCTAGGTTTTGTTTTGGAGAACCTTATTATAAACTCTTTTCATAAGATTAATAATTATTAAAATCTTTATTTTAATCATCTTCTTAGTTTGCTGAAACTGAACTCTTGTCAAGAGATGATTTCTATAAATTAGATTTTACAGGTTCATTTTCAAAATATAAATTATCTTCAAATTCATCTTAGAGCTATCCTTAATTACTTTGATCATTTTATTACCTTTAGTTATCTCTCATAATTAATTATTAGCTTTTGCTTAAAGGAGATTGTTAATTTTAAATCTAATTATGTGTTGATTTATTAAAATCTGATTATGGGCTTTTAGAAGAACTATAAGGCTATTACTTAACTATTTATCTTTCTTATTAAAATTGTTTATCTTCTTGATATTTAGGACTGGTTTATCTTTCAATCTATCCTTATACTTACTCTGAAAAATGTCTATTTTGATCTTAGCTTAAATTAGATGATTGAGGACTTTTATTTATTTTTGAAGGGGAATCTTTTTAAGATAATAAATTCTATTAGATTTGACTCTAACTGTGTATTACTTATTCTCTTGAATAAGGACTTTATTGCATTGACTAGCTACTTTTATTTTACTAATCTTCTACATAAGGGGATTTAATAGAAGATTATACATTAAAATTGCTTTATAAAGGACTTTATGACCTTTAATCATAAATCATTTACAATTATTGATCAGACGAATGAATTTTTTAAGGACTTCTTTATTGTTTATCATTATTATTAGATATTCCAGATTGTTGAGAATAGAAATTTTATTAAGCTTCATTAATATTTATCTTATTCGGAGATGTTGTCTATTATCTTTAAGGACTACCTGATTGATATTACTCTTAACTCAAACTTTTTTATGAATGAATTTATAGATCTCCTTAGCTTTTTATATTACTCTATATTTACTCATTAAAGTGCTCTCTTTCTTAATTATAAGGACTTTATCCTGATTATTTTTGCTAAAAATTGCTACTTATTGGTGACTGTTTAAAATCACTCTGTAGGATATCCTATTTCTAAGATGAAATATTTAGAGGATTATCTACTTATTATAATTACTCCGAGCTTGTTTCTTGTTAATTATACACATTTGGTTTTTAAGAATGTTATGAATAATCGTATTTTTATTGATCACTGCTGAAATCGTTTTATCTAATTTTCTAGCTACTTTAATCATTTAGATTTGATGGTCTATTTGAGTTTTATGATTAACGATTAGGAGAAGAAAACCCAGATTCAGAATAATATTAATTATCATTTGAAATAGTATTATCCTTAGCATCAACTAAATGAGCTTGCTATCCTTAAGAGAAACTTTGTTTTTCAGATGTTTTCTATCCAAATTAATTAGATTATTGTATTTAATCATTTTCTTAAATAGCAGAAGCTCCTTTATTTACTTGGTTGCTTGTGTAAGGAGTGTTAATCATATTTTATGAATAATTTTAATCATATCCTGGGGTATTAAATTTTTGTAAAGAAGGGTTGAATGATTATTGATAAGGACTTTATTATGTAATATTAAACTAGCTCTAAGATTAATCTATAATATGCACTTTTCTTTGTTCAGACTAAGGGCTTAAATATTAAGAATCCTCTTATTATGATTAGAAATCTGCTTATTAAATAAACCTAGCTTATTTCGAATCTTAAAATGCTTCTTAATTGTTTTTTGATACATTTTAAGGCGATCCAACTAAAGATTTATTTTATGATAAATTTTATCCTGATTCTTTAATTGATTTTTTTGAATCATATTGATGCTAAGAATTGGAAGGAGAGTGCTGGTTTAATTCTTGGCTTTAATTACTCCTTATTAAATCTATTTATGATTGACTATTTTGTTTTTAACTTGATTACTAGTTTTAAGGAGATAAATGACTTCTTTATGATGGTGATTACTAATTTGATAGTTATCCTTGCTATTAAAATTACTAAGATGGTAGTTATCCTGACTACTAACTATAATTAATATATTCTTTATTTTTTTCTAAGGATTAATTGTGAGGAGATACTTCTCTTTAATTAATATTTTTTTATTAACTTTAAACAGATTTTCTAGATATATCTGATTATGGTGTCTGATATTATTACGGAGACTCACCAATTTAATATTATTACTCATAATATTCTTATTATTGAGCTTAATTTAAAGCTTTTTAACTATCTTATTACCTATCCGAGTAATATTTTTAAGGTGAAACACCACTCTGGCTATGTTCTTACTATTTATGAATGCTATCATAATTTGCAAAGTTTTTGTTATCACTTTAGTTATGGCTTTATGAGATACTTTTACTTTAATTAAATGGTGATGATCTTTTTATTTATGGATTTACATCTCCTTCTACTTCTTATTCTTCTTCAAAATGCTATTATAAATTATCTTAATTTTATTTAGATTATTCATTCTATTAACTTTTCAAATTTTAATATCTTAAGCTTTAACTAGAGGCAGTAAAATCCCTTTAATCTTATTGATTTGAATAATCTACATTAACATTTTATTATTATTTTTGGTTATCTCCGATACTTTATGAAGATAAAGGGCTTTACTATTATCTAAAACCTATTTAATTTTATTTTTACTGGTCTTCATTATTTAGACTCTGATTTGATTTGAATCCTCTTTCTTAATCTTTCCTTTCATTTAAAGTAGCTTGATGCTATTGTAATTATTGTTAAAGCTGAGCATCTTTACTTTATGAATTGAATGGGCTTGATAACTTTGTTTAATTAATTTAATCTTAAGCAATCTACTGATAAATTTGTTCTTAATCTATTGTATTTTGTCTTTACTAATCTGGATATAAATTATTAGAAGTTCTAGGGGAGACTGATTATCTGGTTTAATTTTAACTATTAGCAATTCCTCTTTAATTCTAAGTATTAAATGATTGTGATTTTTCTTAGTAATAAGCAGAATTTTATGTAGCAAGGCTTCTTTCTTATATAGGTGTTTAAAGTTATTTTTATTAATAGTAATGCTATTCTTAAAATTAGCTATCACCAGCATTCATATTTTAGGAAGAACGTGGGCTTGATTGATCTCTAAATATATTTTAATCATTACTCTACAATTAACTTTAATTAATCTAAGATTAATCTATAGTTATCTACCTTCCTTAGCTCAAATTTTTACTTTTTTCAGTTATTATAGGAGATTCTGTTTACTAAGGTTAAAATTTATTTTAATTTTAGCTATTACTTAAAAATTCTTAGCTTTAAATATTCTAAGATTAAAATTTTCTTTCACTAGTAGGAGAACTCATATTCTGCATATTACTTTCCCCTTATTATTGATATTATTGCTATTGCTAAAATTGTTTTTAGGTAAAATTTTATTAAGATTATGGGCTTGATGAATCATTAAAGTTGTCATTGCTTTATTATTATTATCTATTTTATTGGTATTAGCTTTTTTAAGATATTATTGGAGAATTTGAATGCTCAGAAACTTATTTATTTAGATTTTTATTGCTTGTAACGTTTATCTCACTTAAATTATTTCCTGAAAATACTTTCTCTTCTGAAAAAGGAGAGTTTTAATTTTATAAATTTTTTTATGAAACAATGTTTTATGGCTATATTTATTGAGTATGTTAATTATCTCTAACATTTTATGATGAGTAAGGGCTTGAATCTAGCTTTTCTTAACTTAAATTTTAGTAATTTTCAGGATACCTCTATTAAAATGTGATGGAAGATTCTGATACTTCATTAGCTTATCCAGAATACTTATCTTTTTGTTAAGGGGATTGCTACTTTTTAGAATTTTGATTGAATTATTAACTTTTTATTTCATTTTAATTATATTCACTTTAAGTTTATTATTCCTATTGATTTTGATAATTGTAATTCATTTATGGAGATAATTATTGTTTATCGCTATCTCTAAAATTACTATTTTACATTTATTAATTAGGAGATTGCTATTTATTCTATTTTTATGGATTTTGATTACTAAATTAATTTTCTTAATGCTATGAATTATCTTAGGAAAATTAGTTTTGTTATTATTTTCTTCTCTCTTCATAACTATCTTGATCTTCGTTTGAAGGAATACCCTTGTAAACATTTTATTAAATTTAAGTATTTTAGTTTTATTAAAATTATGAATATTGTTATTATTCAGGATTCGTTTATCTTTAAGATTATTATTAGCTTTATTTTTCTAAATTTTAGCTATGGAGTGGAGGTGTATTTTAGATACTCTAGTTTTATTTTTATTGATATTAATCGTTATTATTTTCTGTAAAACCACTTAAATCTAAAGGTGAGTCTTCATATTTACTACTTATCTTTTACAAATTTTATTCTTAGCCATATCCTTACTGCTATTAATTTTAAGAATTAATTGTTTAATTATTTGCTTAATTAGTGAGATTTTGTTAAGGATTTTAATTTTAGGCATAGTGCTCTTTATTTACTGCTACTTTTTATCTATCAGGTGTTGATTGATAGCTGCTTCTATCAATCACACGGATATTATCTCCGATAAAACTTTACTGCACCTATTAGTCATTAAATTAGCTCTACTTATCCTCAGAGTTTCTTTCTGTAAAGTTACCAATATTGATGTTTTCAAAATCTTCACAAACTTCATCTGGAAGTGTTTAATCAAACTAATTTTTACTATTAGAACTCTTATCTTGCAAATTACTTAAATTCATAATTTATTCATTTTGAGGATTAATCTATTAATCATATTACTGCTGAAGCGAAATTAAACGTTAGTTACTTTAATTATTTGAGGCAATTGATTACCTAAAGGAATTATTGTTTGAATTAGTATTTTACTGATCATTAGTTGTTAATCTAATTTATTCAGGTGATTGACTGTAGTTTAAATTAGATTAAGAATACTAACAACTTTCAATAGCACTTAAATTATTTTACAAACCAGGGCTTGTTTAGTTAATAACTTAAGATCCTTACTTTTCTAAAGGAATACTTCCTTATGCAACATACTAAGATCCTCCTTAGTTAGCTTATCTTGTATCAGGAGAGTAGTAACTACCTTGTTAAATTATACCTTAATTGCTATTAGGGTTAAAAGTGATAGTATTCGCAGGGGTTCTTTAAGGTAATTATCTCATACTTTCATTTTGATCAATTTAACTTGAATATTACAGCTCCATAGAATCTTAATCCTCTTAGTTATTTCTATTGATATAAAAATCGCTTTTCTTTTAATTAGGTGATAGTTTGTGATCTTGCTGTTAATTTTAAACAGAGCCCTAATGCATATTTGTCCTTTAAAAGACTTCACCTTATTTAAGATGCTCTTTTTATTAATTAGTTTATCCTGCTTAATTACTAGCAAAATCTCCACTCTACTATCTTGATATATTTTGGCTCTACTCATTAGTATTCTTAGGGGAGATTATTGTAGAGTATACTTCTCTAAAGCGATGAATTGGAGGTTTTTAGTCATTTTGTGTTATTTAATTATTATTCTACCTTAAATTGTAATTATTATCTTGGTCATTGTGAATATTTTGATTTCTGCCTTCGCTAGATAAAGAAGAAGATCTGCTGTGTAAATGCTACAAATTTCTCATTTAGTTTTGCTAGTTTCTTTAGTTATAATCAATAGGATCATTATAGTTTTCGTATTGAATTTGGGACTCTGCTTAACGTGTCACTTACTTTTAAATATACTCTTATCTTTGCTCATAAGGGAGAGATGAAAAAGTTTATAATATCTATTAACTTTCAGGGGAATTATTTCTAAGTTTTGTTATAAAATCTTTAGCCTTAGGATCTATTTGAGCTTAATCATCACTTTATCTGCTAAAGAAGCTCTCAACTTGCCTGATTAATTATTTTGGATTAGAAATTTAGCTGTTTTACGAAATATAAGAAGCTTAATGATGAAGTAAATCCTTAACTTTATGTAGCTATGGATTAACTTTTTAAGGAGTGTCTGGCATAAAATTAGCAATTTGTTCAAACTCATTCTTTTAATTTTATTGTTGATTTGGACTTTAAGGAATTATTATTTAAGGTACAATATCATTATTTTTTTATTGTTAGAATGTCATCTCAGTAGCCTTTGCTGAATTCTGTTTATTATCTTCTAAATTTTCTTCACTTTCTTAGGTGTGCTGAGTGTAGGCTTATTAATTCTAAATTTCTTGTGAGAATCTCACAGATTTAGGCGAAACTCCCTTACGAGGAGTAGAAGGGTCTTTAATAATTCCTTATTTAGGAGTAAGAGGAGATCCATCTCTTTTCATTTAGAATTACTAACTAACTTAGTTTTTTATTTCTTTTTCATTGTTTTATTAAACATCTTTTTACTTCTTTTACTCAGCCTAAGTACTAGGAGATTAACTGTATTATTATACAGATGGAGAAGTAGATTAGTAGTGCATTTATTAGTCCTTAAATTAAGTATAATTGCTATTTGGTCCTCTAACAGATTATAAAGTATCAAGAATAACATTCTATTGTTGGCTTGATTAAGAAGCATGGCTTTAAATGCTTGTTTAATGTCCATAATTTTATTATGAATAATTTGACTTGCCTGAAAGAGGAGGGAAATTTTGAGAAATGTTGTACTAATCTTGGGGTAGTTGAGAAGGAAGGTTTAATCTTTAAAGATTAGGTTAAGAAGAATAACGGACATTTTAAGCACCAATATTCAACCCTGCTGGGTTGCTAGAATTAAAATTTGAGTTTGATATTATTTATTAGCTTTGCTAGCTTGCAAATTTATTATCTCTCTGCGAATCTATGTTTGTCCTATAAGTAGATTCATATTATGATTAAACATCTACTCCTAATGCAACTGGGCTGTGTAAATCTCCTCCTTAAAGTGAAGCCATTAAAGATTTTGACCTCTTTTACTTTGAAATAAATTAATCTTGCAAACCTATTATGGAAGTTTAAAATGATATCAGATCATCTTAATGAGAGGCAGCTTATTCTAAGCTAAAAAGTTTGTTTTATTCAATTTTATTAAGAATTATTTTGTTTCTTGCACTGACTAAATCTTAGTAATCTGAGAATGTGCTTTTTGGATCATCTTCAAAGAGAACATTTCTGTATTTTTATAGAAACTCTTAGTTGTTATCTGTTTCTATTGCTTTTTTGACAAGCTATTTAATTGGTTCTTCTACATTGTTAGCTATATATTAAGAAAGTCTTAGCTTTCTAGGATTTTAATCAATTGATTAAGATGATGAAATCTACTAAGATAGTCTTGTTTCGCTAGGCATTTTTTAATTAAATAACTCACTTTAAGCATTTTTTTACAAACTAGAGTGAAGACTTTAGGAAAGTGGTCTCCTATTTTATTATGATTATTAGTTTAAAAATTATGATTATTATTATTCTACTGGATTATTAAAAGTAGAGATAGGTTATGAAAATTAATCTTTGTTTTAAGATTATTGAGACTTATATTCTGATTAGAAAGGCTATTCGTTAATCGTAGAGTAGGCTGTAGGAGATAAAGAATAGCCAATAGTTTCAATTGGACGAGATGCTTAGTTATGCATAGAGTTAGATTTAAATGGTTTTTGGTCAGGTAAATCTTAATAAAATTATTAGTCACCTCCTTATCTGTTTCCGTTTTCAGTATTTTAAAATTTTTTTTCGCTTGGTATGTTTTAATCTTAACTTTCTTTACCCCCAGCTGTTGAATGAAGTTACGACTACATTTGCTAAAGATGCTTTTGAGCTTATTCCTGAGTGTAATGTTATTAACTACCTTGCTAAATTTACTAATTGAAAGTAGGTGAACTAAAGCTCTAAATTTAAGCAGGATTCTAATCAATTATTATAAATTTGCTTTCTTAACCGCTTACTTAAGCGGGTATTTTATTATTTTGTTGTTAAGATAATTTACTCTTTTTTTATCTTTCCTCTTTTTCGTATGGGATGCCCTCTATGCTCATATCATAAGAGTCTTAAATATTTATATAGTTTTAATTAGGGTCGCTTTATACTTTTGAAGCTTACAGTGGTTAAGCTGTTTACTATTAGCCTTATTAATTATTTTTGTTACCTTTCTTAGAATTATTAATTGATGAATACAGCTAGGAATTCATCATTTATTTAAGCTAATCAGGTGTCTTTTAAGGAGAATAATATTGGCTTGACTTTTGATCTGACTTATTGAAAGGGCTAATTTATCTTCCTCTATTATTGATTTAGTTTGGGTACATCTAATTTTGAATTGGAGAAGATCTCTTTTCTCTTTCGCCATCTTTTTTATTACCAGATCTTTTTACTAAATTTTCATCTTACTCAGTATTTGCAGATTTTTATAAATAATGCTAGTAAAGTTTGGAGTTAGGAGAAGCAGTCATTGCTTTTTCTGATTAAATCATTCTCATTTTTTATCTTTAGCTAAGATCATCATAATCTTTGAAAACCTATTCATGAACATATAAGCTGCGAATTAATTTAGGAGATTTTCTATGGCTAAAGGTTTTTTCTCTCATTTATTCAATTTTTTAAGGTTACCATTCTATTTCTTTTCTTTATTTCTCATTTCTATTATATCCTGTGGGAACATAAAAAATATTAGGAGCAACTATTTAATCAACATAACGATTAGACTTTTTGTGATGCTAAGCTCTAATTTATTCGACGATTTATAAAGGATACTTTCCTTATCCCTATTTAGATATCTTTTTGCACTCTCCGTTTTCGAAGTGGCCATAGAACCAGCTCTTATCTTTAGGATTATAATACATACCTCTGCCATTGAATTTTCCATTTTTAAGAAGTCCATCGTAAAGACCTCCATCTTTCAGATTTATGCGCCCAACATCGACGAATCTTCCATCATCACAAAATCCTATATCACATTTTCCATCCAATCTTCTTAAAATACCCAATCCACAAGTTTTATTTTTATTTGCAGCACCTAAGAATTGTTAACCGTCTTTAAAATCTAAAATTTTAACTCTTGGATTCTCAGGAGTTTTGTGTTTATCGCTTATAGACTTCATTTCACTTAAATTTGCTAAAACATCTTTTTATAAAATAAAACTAAATTAATTATTTAGCAAATAAATTTAATTCATAATATTTCATTCAAAATATTTATTATAAATGCATGTGTTTGGTAGGTGTATTTTGTTGTATTAAAGAAAAAGTAGTTGTTTAATAAAAATACATTCATTTATAGTAAAAAAATATTTTAACATTTAAAATGAATATTGAGACTAAACACTATTTTAGAATATTTACTTGATGGAGCTCTTCCCTCTCCTTCTTCAACGAGGTTTTAAAATTTTCCATTAGAATATATGCACTTTAACCATAAATTTTCATCTATAAAGTAGTTATAGGCCTCACCGTCTATAAGGCCATTACGCCAGTAACCTTCATAAATCTCACCATTTGAAAACTTTAAAAAAGCAGGCCCATGTAATTTGCTTTTTTCAAAATATCCATGCACAAATCCTCCAAATGCAAAAAATAAAATTCCTTCTCCTTGAAGCTAATCGTTTTCCCATTCACCAAAATAAAAATCTCCATTATCAAATGCGAAAACTCCTAATCCGTTTTTTTTCAATGGATAACCAGACATTTGACCCTAAAATATGCCATTAGTGTATTCAAGCAATTGTGTTGTTCTAATTTCTCCCTCTAATAAACATAATTTTATAAATGAGTTAAAAATTTGAGAATTTGTAAATTTATTTTTAATTTCTGTCACTCATCAATTAAAATTTATTATTGTATCCAGTAAAAATGAGTAATACATTTTGGAAGTGCTGCTACTGATAATGTTGAATGCCTTAAATTTGAGTTGTTCATAATCGTTAATATCTTAATTAGCTAGTATTAATTATTTAAAAATGCAATCCTTTTAATTAATGAGACTCTTATTATAGAATTTCTCTTTTTATTTTTATAATAATTGAATTATCTCTCTATTTATATGCTTACTATCTTAGCTTCTTAGCTATAAAACTATTAATTAATAATTCAAGATACTCTCTTTTAATTATTTTTTTGAAATTTCTTTTTACTGAAAAAATACAAACAGCTTTATAGCCTCTTGATAAAGTACCAATGATTTTTTTAGTAAAAAATCTTATTTAAAAATTGCCTAGCTATTTATTTTACTAGCTTTTACCCATTTAACATCAATATTCAAACTCAATCATAAATAAACTTTTTACTGTAAAATTTAAATTATAAAGAGATTTCAAAAATTAAAAGTAAAAGAAATATGAAATTACTAACAGCCTTTGTAAATTCAAAATTGCCAAATGATAAAAAATAAAATATAAGTTGAAAGTAAAGTGTATCAGATAAATAAGGAAGATAAAATTAGATTTAAAAACAATAATCAAAATTAATTTATTTTAACTTTATACTAAAATTAGATATGTATTTTTAACAATATTTGTGAAATAATTTGAATCAAAATCAAATATTTAATTTTCCAGGAGATTTTTTTTGTCAGATTAATTTTGCTTTTATCAATTATCCAGCCAGTTCGATTATTAATTATTTTTTTATTTATATATTAATATCTTTATCACTTTTTTATGACAGAATTGTTTATAGGACTTTAGCTAACTTCCTAAACTGAATTTGAAAGATAAATAGAATTTCCTTATAGATCTTTGATTTTCCTATAATTAATTTTCATTTAGGAGTAAGAATTAAAAAAGAATTTTTTTAATTAAAATACTGTAATGCTTTATCTTTGTCTTTCATTTTTATTAAATGAGTGAGCTCCTCATTCAAATTCTCATTTTCAATAGCATATTAGCGCCTTTTCTCTCTAAGTTAAAAATTGAAAAATAAAATAAAGTATTATTTTAGATTTAGTTACATATTCTTTTTTTCTATTTCTTCTCTTAATTGTTTTTGCTTTAATAATTTATTATGTAATTTTTTCTCTTCATCCATAAGGCTATCTGCTTTTTGTTAATGAGCAAAGCATAATTCCATATATTGGCTTTAATTTTTCTCCATAAGGTCACTCTTCCTCATCATTTTTTATCTTATCTTTTATTGTAGCTATTCTTTTTACTTTTGTAACTTTCTCTACTCTTCAATAAATTTTTCTTCCAATTTTCTTCTATGCTCTCTAAATTAAAAAATAAATTAATAATATTTTATCTGAGTAAAAAAAATACTCCTATGCACATTAAAGATTTTCCAGTCTTTCTTTTATTTCTTATTCCTTTTCAACTTTAATCTTTAACTTATTTTAAATCTTCAAACTCTAATTCTGTTTAAAACTATTCTATTATTTAAAATAAATTTTGTATTTAAACAATTGCTTTTTAAGAAACTGAATACCAATGCATTTTCTTTTTTCTCATTTCTTTCCATAAAACTCTAAAACATAAATTCTTCTTATTTTTACTTAAAAGTGTCTGCTTTCTGCTTTTTAGAAGAATAGCTTTATCTTTTTTCTGATATGCTCCTGTGCTTAGAGCTTATTTGACTATCATTTTCATAAAACATGCTCTTTTCTCGTTCTTCTATTAAAAGCAATTAATTTTAATCCTTAATCTCTCTGTTTTTTTAAACTTTTTCTGCTTTCAATCTGTCTTTTTCATGCTGAATTTAAATTTTTTTTTTTTTTTCAGCCAAAAATTTGTCCTCATAATGAATGCTTTCTTCCCTTATAAAAATAAATAAAATTTTTTAATTAGCCAATAAAAAATTAGAATAAAATTGTTTTCAAAAATGCTTTTTTATAATTTAAGAACAATTTTAATCTAATAAGTGTATAGCTTTTATACTTGGATTGCTCTATAGACTCTTTGAATCTTTTATAAAAGTTTTAAACTTGCCTTTTTTACTAATCTCTTTTAAACTCATTAAACTTTTCTTAGCTCTGTTTGTAAAGCTCCTGCTGCTACTTAACCTTTTTATCAATAATATTTTTTCTAATCAATTCTGCTTTCTTTATTTTTTCTTCATATCTGTCTAATAACTCTTTTCCTTTAATATCATCTTCTATGAATTTTTAAGCTAAATACTATAACAAAAAAACTAATTTTTGTAAAACAGCAAAAAATAAGTAAATAAATACCTTCTTGAATTAATTTTCTTTTTCAACATTTGATGGAGAATTTTGTAAGTAAGAATTATCGTTATTTAAAGGTTATTTTAATCTTGCATGGCTACTTTTCGCTCTAAAGTTTGTTGAAGTGCTTTTTTATCAAAAATGAATCCTGCTAAATAGTTATAAATTAGAATTTTTTACATAGGATTGCTTGGTATGTAAGCCCCTAGACTCCTTTTTTGTTGAAAAATAAAAGGATTAGCAGAAGCTAGCCTTTTATATTTATTTCTTTCAACAATAATGCTCTTTTTTATTTCTAAATTAATTTAATAAAATGCATTTAGTTCAAGCCATTTAAAAATTTATTTATATTAGTTACCAAAAAGTTAATTTAGATGATAAGAATATCTCTTTTCACAAATCTCATTTGGTTCACCAGGTAACGCAAAATCTTGTTTTTTTCTAAAATATAATGAATAAATACTTGAATTTAAACCAATCATTTTGGTTAAAAAATTTTTATATTAATCTAAAATACCTCCTAATACAGTCCTATATGGTAAATCCGTAATTTATCATAACCTATTTTGTTCGCGGAGAATCGAAGTCAATCTATTGCTAAATAATTGTATCTTTTTTTTTATCATAAGTTATATCTATATCCTCAAAAAATGATCTCTTAATCAACCTATTTAATTATAAAACAATTTATATTAGTAAAATAAATTTTATCTTTTACGCTGGGTCTTTTTTAAGTTCTTTATAAGATTCCTAATTTTACTAAAGTAAAGAATCGTACATTTTGTATTTTTTTACTTTAACTCCTACTATAATAACTTGCTCTATCTAAAATTTGTTAATTGATTTCCTTTAGTTCTAATTTTGATAAATATCAATAATAAAAATTATAAAATACAAAGACTAAATTATTTATTGGTTAAGATTAGCTAATTTAATTTACATTGCAATAAATAGCACCAATATTCTTGATTTTATTTTACAAATAAAGTAAAATACAGTTTATATTAAAATACATGATAAATATCGAAAATAAAATTTATAAAAAATTCTTTCATAGAATATTAGACATCTTATTTATTAAGTTAAAAATTATTTCATTTAATATTTCTAAAAAATATTGTCTCTAAGACATGTATTTAAAAACTTTATCTATTTCTTTGTGTCTTTTCTAAGAAATTTCAATAAAATTAATTATAATAAATTAAAAAATCTTTTAATAATCTAACTCAATTATTTATATCATTAATAGTAAAAATTAGATAATTTTTTTATTAAAATATATTCTTATGGATAATTAAATAATAGCTTACAAATTGATAACATATTATTAAAACTTATTTTTATATTAAAATAAATTATGTAATTGTAAATATTACATTTATTTATTGATTTAATTTAAATCAATTTAAAAGATAGTAAAACATATAAACATGAATTATCGATTTAATTTTAAATTATTTATTTAATTAAAATGATTCAATATTGTTCTTAGATTCATTAATTTATTATTTTTCATACTAATTTGTCATTAATTTATCATACAGCTACCCTACTGTCATATCAGAATTTTACTAAATAAGTTTTATGATTTCTATCATTAATTTCACATAATTTTTTATGTTTATCTTTTTGGTCTTCAAGATAATTTCTCATTTTCAATAGAAATCTTGTTCTCTTCATTAGAGTTTTGGAGAATTTTATGGAGTTTCTCCATATTTTTTAATAATTTTATAATACTGTTTAGGGTCAGTGCTATTTTATTATTCTTCTATTTCTATTTCAGGAATTTAATACAAAACTTTCTTCAACACTTTAGAATTAATTCCTTCTTTTTCTTAATTTTATTATGTGTTTTCGTTAGCCTATTCTATTTATTTCATTAATTTATCTTTTTTCTAATTAATTTCCTTTTTGCTAACTTATATATTATTCTGTAAGTATTCTAAAATTTGTAATAATGATCTATTTTTATTTAAAAGATCAGAATTCTCTTATAGTTAATAAAAGGTATTGTATTTTTTTATATTACTAATATCTATTTTAATTTTTAGAATTTTTTAACCAAAAGAATTATTACAAATTATAATGATTTGTTTTAATAATTTTATTTAAAATTCATGATTTTGTTTTTAAATAAAACAACTATTGAAATATTTAAACTAAAAATTTTTTGAGTTTAGATTAAATTCCTAAGTTAAATTTTTTAATACTTTAAAATAGTTTGTGCTTAATAATAAATTTTTAATTAAATATTTTTATATATTCTTAAAATTAATAAATAAAACTCATAAAAAGCATAAATAATATCAATTATATAAATAACTCAATATTAAATTTAATATTATTATTATTACTTCTAAAATTTTTTTTTTTCATGTTTAATGATATTTAAAACAAAAATTATTAGTTGGTTTTAACAAAAATTATTAGTTGGTTTTGATCAAAAAAGAAAAATTAATGAATATATTTTATATAATCCAACAAAAATTTAATAAAAAAGGAATGCTTGTAACTTAAATGATTCTTAAAATTTTATTAACTAAATTTTATCATTATATCATTTTGAAATAAAAGAATTAAATAAGTAATATTTATGTTTAAGTTCCTTTTGATAATTTGATATAAATACTATAAATCTTATATTAAAGATATAAAATAATACATAGAAAGTTTAATAAATATTGATTAATTATATAACTATATAATAAAAATTGAAATTCTAGTTAATATTTGCTTTGATGTTTGATTTATTTTATTTCTATGAGAGATTTGCTTATCTGGTTTTCAATTGCACATTTTCATTTCGCACATTTTATCAAATAACTAACCAACACTCATTTCTTTGTGTTGCATTACAAAATCTCTCATATCATTTGTTCTTTTGCCAGTCATCATGCAAAGTCTGTCAAATTTTTCATCCATACCTTCACCCATAGGTTCCCACTTATCACAACAATCGGTACCCATAGTACCCATCATAGTTGTCATTGGGTTACCTGTTAGCAATCCAGGCATCATGCAAGGTGTTTCGCCTGCCTTTTTAAAGACAGTGTAGCATTTTTTAGGATCCATACTATCCCAACATTCTTCCATTTCCATTTCAGGAGTTCTCATGTATGTTTTTCTGAATACAGAATCACATCTAGGTTCTGTTGAGTTCTTCTTCATCTCATCGCTGGTAGTTTCCATTTTTTTGGAGCATTCTGTTCTCATATTTTAACACATCATCATATTCATTCTCATTTATTCCATCATAACTTAACAATTTTTCATTGCTTAACTATATTAAGACTCCATCATACTCCACATATCCATCATTCTTCTAGTTGCTTCTTCCTTTCTCATACCCATGTTCATCATTTATTAATTCATCATTTACATCATTTCTGTCATCATGCTCATATTAGGCATCATGTTCATCATACCCATATTTGGCATCATATTCATCATATTAGGCATCATGTTCATCATGTTAGGCATCAT
>JH720073.1:0-52475 GCA_000231845.2 Tetrahymena malaccensis 436 | reverse complement strand
GGCATCATATTCATCATATTAGGCATCATCATCATCATCATTCTCATCATATTCATCATACCCATATTATCAGGCATCATATTCATCATATTAGGCATCATGTTCATCATGTTAGGCATCATGTTCATCATGTTAGGCATCATGTTCATCATAGTAGAGGGCATCATATTCATCATGTTCATCATGTTCATCATATTCATCATATTCATCATCATCATGAAAGGAGAGCAAGTATTTCCCATCATTCCATGCATTTACATTTTTCTAAGCATATTAGCCATCCAAGGCATCATAAAAGGATACATAGTATTCATTCCTCTAGTATTGGTCATATTCATAAGCATCATGTTCATCATCATTTGAACCATTTATGGGGGAACACCTAAATTAGTCATCCAAGTTCTAATAGGGCAAGTGGTCATATTTCCATTACAAGTTAATGGAAGTCCTAATTAATTAACCATTGTATTCATCATAGGAGGGCAACACATATTAGAACCCATCATATTTGGCATCTAATTAAACATATTAGGCATTCCTGTCATAGGGCAAGTTCCAGCAGTAGTTGGCATAGTACCAGTGCTTGTAGGCATGTTAGTCATTGGGCAAGCTCCAGTAGTAGTTGTAGGCATACCAGTGGTTGTGTTTGTCATTCCGCAAGTGTTCATTGTTGGATCTGTCATACCCATCATATTGAAAGTAGGAGTGTTCATCATTCTATTTTGTCCAAACATCATTTTTAATAGCTTTTATATTTTTTGCTACTATTTTTTTGAATTTAATTAAGTTTGTTTTTTGTTTTTTTAAATAATTATATAATTTATGAATTGGAGTCTGTCTATTTAAAATCATCAGTTGTTTAGATATTAATTTTTTACAATTGTTGTAATTGAAATCAACTGATAAATTATGATATCGAAAGCAAATTGTTTTTCTTATTATAACTGGTTTATTCGATGGGGGCAATATTGTTGCGTAATGATCCAATTATTTTTGTAAATTATATAATAATAATACTAGCAAGGTAATTCATCATCATTTATAGAATCTTATCAGGTTTATAATAACTTGAGTTGTTATGTTTTAGCTTGATAAAATATAAAAAAATTTGTTTGAAATACAGATTTTAGAAATAAAAATTGTTAATCTGTTCAAATTAATATCCATATTGATAATTAATTGTCTTAACTTTATATACATTTAAAACGTTATCGTTATTTGACTTACATATATTTTATTCATCTTTAAAAAGATTCAAATGACTTATTATTTATGTCTCAATGATGTATTTCTTAAAATCAAACTACATAACAAATATAAACATTTAGTATAATTTTTTAGTATTTTAAAACACAATATATAATGGGTAGTGAGAAAAGTATTAATTCTAGCAAATATTTAATAGTTTTTAACAAATAATACCTCTAAAGCTCTATTATTTATTGGTTAGTCATTTTATCATAAACAAATAATAAAGAAAAAAATTAAAAGAAATAAATTCTGTTTTTTAATTAAGTTGTTAAGAATAGAAAGTTTTTTGCCAAATTTTTACTCTTTTTGAAATTAGATTAGTGATTAATTATTTTCATAAGCAAAGTAAAAAGGATTTCATGATATAAAATTTTAAAAAAACTGATTTTTAAGAGTGATACTGAATAATTTAAATACATATTTAATAAAAATAGGAATAGTATATTTATATTTTTAAGAGAAAGTTAAGCTCTTAACAATTGTTGTATTCAAATATTTTAAAATTAGAATTGAAATGAAGTAGAACAATTATCAAGTTAATCAAATTTATTGATAGAGCCCACTACTTAAATAAAAGCTAATCCAATTATTAATAGTATTAATTTAAGTAATTTGGAGAAGTAATAATCGAATATCAGATAAGAATTATTTCTAAGCATTTGCCAAATTGAAAAAAGAAAAATATGGGTAAAATATAATTTAAAAACTATGGTGTCTATATTCGATATAAAAATAATATATAGTAATGAATATTTATTTTTTTAATCTGACGTATAAATCTCATTATGTTTTTCTATTAATTACATATATATAAGGTATTATTGAAAGCATAATATCTGATCAATAGTGATGAAATATTGGATGATTAATTTTTGTTTTAATTATGACGCATTCGCATTTTTAAATTTTTATAATAAAAGTAAAAACATAGAAACTTCTTAATCTGATTTTCATTCGTTTTGAGAGGAATTTTTATATTATTTTTCTGGTCTTGATTCATCTTACAAGTTTAAGAATAAATCTAAGAATAAAATATTACATATATCTTTGTAGAAACTAGTTGTATAAAGATATTTAAATGTTAGAATAAGAGTATTTATAAAAAATGAGAGTAAATGCTTACAAAAATAAATAAAAAATAGGTCTCTTCTTCTCCAATTAATAATCAATAAAAACGAACAAAATAAATTGTAATTAGAAAAAATCTGATTTAATAAATCTAAAGACAATTCATCATATGAATTAATGATCTAAAATTGAAATTAATTTTTACAAACAATTTGTTATTATCATTAGAAACAAACATATTCTGATCTTCAAGTAGTTCACTAGTGAATTTTTAATTTGTGTGGAATTTTTAAAAAACTTTACTAAAAACACAATTGTCAATCTTTAAACGAACGAAACTGGATTAATTTTCCAATATAGGTAAAAAGTTATCCGTTCTGTCACATTTCTTGTTTATAACCGTTTTTTTACAATTCATAAATTCCAGGATTTTTCAAAAATAAAAACAACATTTCTTTTTGAAAATGAATATATTTATTATTTGAAGAAGGATTCTAATTGAAATTTTAATATATTTTTTAACTATTTTGTAAATGAAAAAAAACTATACTTTATTTTTTATTTACTTGAATAGTTTAAAATGTTTTTATGTAAAATGTCTACGTTATTTTAAAGCAATATTTTGAACATAAAAATATAGATTATACCTAAAATAAAAATAAAAGAAAATATATTACAAGTCTAATATTAGAGTTGCTTGAAAATTATAAATAAAAACTAATTTTTAATCCCTATTTTAGAAATCTTAATCCGTCACAAGTAAAATTAAATATTACCTTTTTTTGATAAAAGATGATTTAATATGACACTTTATGACATTTTAATTTTTTGATACTTAAAAGCTATTTTATTATCCATATAAAAAATGAGAAAGTATTCATAAAAAAATATTTTTATTATATATTTTAGTATTTAATATTATTTCTATCAATCCATTTAAAAGCCTTTTAGTTATAAAATTAATGGGACAAATAAAATGTAACTTTAAAATGTTTATTGACATACATAAGTATTTAAAAATCAGTAAAATTTACAAATTTATAAATAAAATTTTAAAAAGTTTTTTTTATTCCAAAAATATTTGAGTATCTTTCTTTTATAAAAATGAATCATAGTATTTTTCAATTAAAAAAATTATAATAAAATTAAAATAAAAGTTCATTTTTGATTTTATTTTGAACTCAATAAAATCATATTTTAGATTTAATTTAATAATAAAATAAAATCCTATATAAAGAGAGGTTAATTTAGAAAATAATTTTAGAGCTGATAGAAAACTATTTATTTTTAATATGAAAAATTTATATGAACCATATTTATCATTAGTATAAAACTCAATAAAAAAAATAAATAATATTTCACTAATTGAAACATAATAATTCTTTCAAAAATCATAATCATCTCATTTTTAAAATATGTAATATAATAAAATGATAATTAAAGGATATTAAATGTATTACATTAGTAATAAAATATTTAAACAATTGCTGAATTATACAAATTTAACTCTTGTTCTTTTGTATGTAATCATAAATTAAAGAATTTTTAATATATTTTAAAGTAATTATTTATGTGAGAAAAATTGCTTTAAATAAAAGTCAAAAAATTAATTTAATTACCTAAATTTATAATTTCTGGTTTAAATATTAAAGATTTTATAAAGGAGTGTAATGTTAAGGATGTATTTTTAAAGTGAATATTCAATCAAATATTACTCATTCTTATTAATTATTTTTTGTAAAAAATATTTTATTTGTATTTTTAAAACAAATATTTATTTATTCTAAAAATATGATTCTTATATTTCTTACAAGTTAAATTTTAGTTTGAAAAAAAAATTAATTTTTGTAAGCTTAAATAACTTTTTAATAATAAATATATTTTATATTTTAAATTCATGCATCAAATATATTTCAAAAAGTAAATTAAGGGGAAATATATTTGATTCCTATTTTTACATTAAAATTTCAAATAATAATTTTTAAAATATTATTCATTTTTATTTGAAAAAAATTTGACTTGTCAATATTTTAAATTGCTTAGTGTAAAATTAAAATAATATCTTTAAATATTTTGATTTTTTTTAACATCTATTCTATAATTGTTAATTAATTTAATTAATAATATCCATCAAATATTTCATTCACATAAGTTTTATTGTTAATTGATTATTTATTATTTTAGATCATAAAAAGTAAAACAGTGCTTATAAAATAAAGGGAATTCATTCTATTTATTCTGCTATCAAAATTTTTAGTTATTAATTAGCAAATTAAGTTATTGAAATTAATAATTTGATTATAAGTTGTTTATTTTTTGATAAATTTTAATCAAATATAGTTTATTATTTATTTAGATATATAGGTCTCATAAATTTGCTTTTAACATTAAAAACATTCTAAATATTATAAAATGGCTATTAGAGTAGGAGAGAGATATAGAGTTGGAAGAGTTATTGGTTAGGGAAGCTTTTGCAATGTTAAATTAGGTAATTTATTAAGGATAAAGAAGTTGCTTAATTATGAATTTGATAGGTTATGATACATAAAACGAAGATAAGGAAGTGACTATTAAATTAGTAAACATTTCATTATTAAGATGCTGGATTCATTAATTTTTATTTTTTTTAAGGAAGAGAAAAAATCTCCTCAACTGTAATTACTATTTGAAGCTAAAGTTTACAGAATTTTATAGGGCGGATGTAAATATTCTACAATATTTTGAGATTTCTATTTTTGCAATTTGATTAATTAATTTATTAGTAGGAATACCAAATGTCCACTGGTTTGGATAAGAAGGTGATTTTAATATTATGGTGATGGATAACTTAGGTCCTAGTTTAGAAGATTTATTTAATTACTGTAATAGAAAATTTTCTTTGAAGACTGTGTTGATGATTGCAGATTAAATGATTGAAAGAATCGAATATTTACATACAAACAATTTTATACACAGAGATTTAAAACCATCTGATTTTTTAATTGGATTAGGGAAATAAGCTGATATTATATATTTAATTGATTATGGCTTAGCCAAAAAATTTAGAGATGCTCGTACTACTCTTCATATTCCTTACTAATCTGCAAAATCACTTACTGGAACTGCTAGATTCAGTTCTATCAATACCCATCTTGAAATAGGTATTATATATTTTTACTAACTTAATAAAATTATTTTTTTTTTAATTAAGAGTAAAGCAGAAGAGACGATTTAGAAAGCATTGGCTACTGTCTTGTTTATTTTTTGAAAGGAAGTCTTCCATGGATAGGAATAAAGGCAGAAAGTAGAATAGAAAAATATTAAAAAATAGCTGATAAAAAGATATCTACTCCTATTGAAGTGCTTTGTGAAGATCTTCCAGGTTAATTTATAACATTTTTTTATTAAAATTAAAACAAAAATAATATATAAAATAGAGGAGTTTGCAACCTATCTTAAATATTGTAGAAGTCTCAAATTTGAAGAAAAACCTGACTATGTTTTAATTAGAAGAATATTTAAAGACCTCTTCTTCAGATGTGAATATAAATGGAATACAATTTTTGATTGGGCAGAAGTTGCAGTTGTAAAATAACCTAATTTAACTATTTTTCATAAAATCAATTTAATCTTTTGTAAATTAACAGAATTAAGAAAAAGAAGAATATGAAGCACTCAGACAAGATGTTTTATTAAATGAGCATGAAGATTAACAGAATTAATGAATTAAATTACAATATTAAGATAGTTAATAAATATCTAAATATATTTTAGAGCATACTTTTATAATAAAAATATATTAAATCTACAATTTATTAATTTAATTTATTGACATCTAATATTATTTGCTTTTTTATTTAAGAAGTTTTTAGATTTTTAAGCTCACTGTTAAAAATTCAAATAAAATAAACAATATCAAAAAAAAGAAGAAAATGAAGCTCTCAAACAAGTTTTATTTAAAAGACAACTAGATTAAAAAGGTTTAATTACATAATTAAGATGATAAATAAATAATATTTTAGAGCATATATTTATTTGAAAAATATTTTAAATTTATGGTTTATTTATTTACAATTAGTAAATTATTAGTTTTTATATTTAAAATCAAAGATTAAGCTTTTTAGTTCACTGTTAAAAATTCAAATAAAATTAATAACATTAAAATATATATTGAAATAATAAAAATAGATTGTGTGTTATCTATTAAAAATTTTTAAATTATAAAATTTCAAATTACATTATTTGCAAAAAAATATAGATTAATAAAAATGATAATTAGAAAGCCAACCAAAATAGAATTAAAGCCTGAAGATGACTTTGAAGAGTATGAAATGTATAAACAAGAATAACACGAATAATTAAGCAAGTATAATAAAAATTAAGATAATTGTATTGGACAATTCGGCTCTGACTTTGGAATCGGTATCCACACTAGCAATAGATATAATTAGTAATTATCATTAGGAGGTACAAATGATAGAAGTTTTATTGGCGGGTCTTACTAATCTACCTTTTAAGGAGGATTGTAATTTCATTATTTTGTAAAAGAGATTTTATTATATATAACTTATTTAAAAAGCAACCACAACTCCAGTATTTCTGAAAGCTCAATAAACAATTTTAGCTCTAATAACTAAGCATCATTTGATAGATCTCAAACTGGTAGTAACAGCACCGAAGGAGGGCAATATAATTAGCTTTTTTCTGCTCTTATTGGAGGATAAAGTCTCATCAGACCCACTCATACAGTAGGAAACAGTTAATAAAATCCTAATCCTTAAACTAGCCTAAATAACTCAAACTGAATAATTCAAACACATTAAACTTTCATCAAAAAAATATAAATAAATAAATAATTAATAAATTGCTTTATTATTTTAATAAAGCAGTAGTAATGAGTGTATTTAAAAGTTGTATAAAATTGTTAAGATTTATATAAAAATAAGCTTAATTAATTATAAAAGAATAGATTCAATTATTATTAAAATTTAAAATACTTAATTTAAATTACATGTAAATATTGTATTTTAGCAATACTCTAGAAGTATATTATATAATTTTTATCTTACTTTAATAAGCTTTTAGAAACATTAATTAAATGCATAAAGACAGAATTTAGATTCTAAATAATTATCTTTTATCAGATAAGGTAATTGAAAAGAAAAAATCTTACTCTATTTATTTTTTGATATAATAAGGCTATTTATGATTCAATCATTTGATAATTAATATAAACCTTAGTTTTTAAAGAAATAAGCATTATATCTTAATAAATATACAAAGTTATTTAATTAAAGTATTTGTTTGAACTATTAAATATCATTCAATAAATGGATAATCTAAGCGATTAAATTAATAATTAGGAAGTAAAGGAGATGCAGGAAAAATTAGAATTTTCATCATTTTTACGTGTAGAGAAGACACCAATTATTAATCAGGAGATTAGGCAAATGCTTAACAAAGGTTAGATATTTTACAATAGCGGATAAAAAGCATTCCTCTTTAGAGAAAAGGAAAATGTCTTTTACGTACAAGAGTCTTAAATCAATTAATTGAGATAATCTTTTCAATTTAAAATTCCTTATGAGTAACAAATTAACTTTTTTAGCAATGGAATTTAAAATTTGCTTTATTTTTTTAAACTTTGAGCACATTTTGACTTAAACATTTTTACACAATAAATTAGTAAAAAGATATTCGCGATGAGTTTTCATAAATCTATGAACTATATAGCATATTAAATAGCAGATAATACTCTAGTAAAATATATTTGCTTTAGTTTGAAAAACCCAAATTTTTTTTACTTGATAATGAGAGAAAAAATTATTTAAGTGTTTACAAAATAAAAAAATAGGTAATTGTGAATATTGCAGATGGCAAAAAAGAATAAAGAATTAAATTTGATGTGAATCAGAACATTCTTCTATTTTCATGGGTCTATTAAAATCCACATGAAAAAAACATTGATTTTATACTTTGTGATAAATCTGGAGTGAGGCTTTATAAAATAGATGATAAAGGTATTTTAAAAGAGGAAAAGTATTATGAATTTTAGTGTACTGCTGCTTGGTATGAACCTACAAATTAAGTACTGATTACTTCAAGCTTAAAAGAGTTTGGAAAAGTGCATACTTTTTTCTTTGGAGAAAAGAAATCATAACGAAAATATAGAGGACCTGAATTTTACTTAGAAGACAATAAAAAAGAGAAAAAAAGTATTGATGTATTTTTGACTTTATTATAAGCTATAAGCTAAATGGAATAATTAGAAAATACTAGCAGTTCTAGCACTACATAAACATAATTAACCATGGATACTCTCTTAACTAAATCCTTTTAGACATAGTATTATTTTGATGAATTTAGTTGTTAAATTTATTTATTAAATATGTATTCTAAAACATACTTGGTCTTTGTTAATTAAATGGATGGTAAAATAGTGATTTATCACCTTCTTTATGAAAAGATTCTTTGTCTTGACTGGAAAATTTCCATTCCTTCTGATTCCTTAATATCCATATGTGTTGTTGAGGACCTATTACTAGTTAATTCACATTAGAATTCTATATCAATGGCTTATGATATTAAAAGATAAGTTCCAACTAGTCCTTTAGGACCTCCTTAGCCTATTTTTATTAAACCATTCGCTAAATAATTATGTAATAGTTATTGTTCTTTATTAATTAAAGTTTTAAATAATTTTTTGAACTTTAAGATGATAAGTAGATTATTTGTCTACAAAATGAGTGGATAATAGATATTGAAGATGTTGAAGTTTATAAATTTCACGTTAAACTAGAAGTAATATAAAATTTGATAGAAGGAGATGTAAATAAGTTTATTTTTATTCTTTTTTTAGATTAATTTGTTTTAAATGTATAGGTGGAGTGTTTTAATATTTTATTAAGAAGAGGAAATCCTAAATAAATAGCAATAGATTTTATAAAGAAAAGAATTAAAGAATAAAAAGAAATTAATATTATTTCAATTTACTTTAAACATATATTTGAAATTTATAAAGAAGCATATAAGAATACAAACGAAATAGATATTTAAAGCAAAAATTGCATAAAAGCCACCATAAATGAAGTAAATAAAACTAAAATTAAGCAAGGCTACACAATTATTCTTCCATCAGAACTTCACAAAGAGTTATTAGTTCCCATAGTTTAAGATAAAACTATTTCTAGATAATATATTATTTATATCCTTTCAGAGTACTTGCGATTGGCCTACAGTAATTAATTCATTATATTTCAAAAATGTTTTTTTAACTATTGAAGATTGATATCTAAAAATATAATTTAAATTTAAATTAAAAAAAAGATAATGATGTCAAATTTCTAAATAAAACTCAGGAGCTCTTAATAGATGTTGTTTTTAAGTAGTAAAACTATAACACATTACACTTCTTAATATAATATAAAATTTTATCAGATTCTTCTGATTTAGCTAAAAAGCTTATTGATATGAGCTGTCCACAAAGAATAAGTAAACTTTAATAATTTAAATTTTTATTAATTTCTTTTTGAATAAAAAAGAAAACTTAGGTCTCCCTTAAAATGATTTGTTGTATAAGCCAGGATTCTAACTTGGAATAGATATGCTATTTAGACTAAAAAATTACTATGATATCATTGATATCTTTTTTTAATTTGGAATGGTAAATTTTATTTTTAAAGTATAAAAAATGCTTATAATTATTTTATTATAAAGACTTTAGAAGCTCTTGATTTAATTCAAAGACACCACATTTATACTATTAAACCAAAGGATATTGCAATGAAAGCATTTTAATATGAAGGAAACTGCACATATAAAGAAATCTACAGATTTTATGAATATCTTTTATCTAGTTCCCATTATTAAAATTACTTGCAAGCCAACAGTAATCAAGCGAATTTTAAAAATAAGATCCCCTTTTCATTAAAAATACTTAATTAAGAATTTAAAACTGCAAAGGAAAAGCTTCACTTAGCAAAATTTTATTCAGAGCAAACTAAATCTAAATAATCTAATTCTATAGATACAATGAGTTCTCCATTAAAAGAATAAAGTAATAGAAGAATATAATCTTCTTAGTCACCAATGAAAGGAGAAGAATTTAATATTAAAAGTGAATCTATTGATACAAATATAATAATGAAATCTTTGACTTTACAAGGAGATGAATAAACCACAGATAATCCATCATTATCTCATTAAAATTATTCACTAAATAACTAAACAAATATCTTTTAAAGCTAAAATATTTAAGATTTAGAACAAAAAGACAATATTTAGAATTAATTATAAGAACAAGATACAGAATAACAATTAAAAGAAAATACAAACTTTATTTAAGAAGAAGAGGATAAATTAATAGATTAATAAAAATCAGCTAACCTAATTGATAAATAGAATGAAGAAAATATTAATTGATTAAGCAAACTGAAAAACATGTTTATTTATTTATTAAAATTATTATTGAAAAATTATCAAAATATATTAAATAAAAAATATTTGTAATAAATTATTGTTTTAGAAAAAAATATTAATCAAATAAATAAATTTTTGCTTTAAAAATTGGTAAAAAATACCGAAAATTTTCTTATTTATTTAATTACAAAATTATACTTTAAAATTTATATAAAATCATGAAAATAAAAAATATATTTCAATCACTTTTTAATAATTTAATCAACTAAAATATAAAAAGAATATTAGATGGAAATAAATAATTTTTCATTTTTTCTTTTTTGATTTATCATTTTAAGCTTCTTCTTCTTCTGCAGCAACATTATTACTGAAGAGCCATAAGCAAGCCTCTAATTTTTTTGCAAGAGATGTATTTGCACTAATAGGAGGCTTAGAATCAAATCTAAGAAATTTAATAGCACTATAAAATAATTAATTTTATTTAAGATAGGATACCAAATCGTTTCTATCTTGGCATAAGGTAATAATTAAGGAAAGAGATCTATCGAGCAATAGACCATTTACAAGATTTAGAATTAAATCAATGCTATATGTTAAAATGCTGTGATACTCTCCACTTTTTTTGGCTATTTTGTCTTTGATTGTTTCATCGATATTAGCTAATTAAACAAATATACCCAAAGTTTCTTCTTGGAGCTCTTAATCACAAAAGTAATCATCTTGCTCTCTGTTTAGAGAAGGTAGCATAATTTTGTGAAATAAATCTGCAGATTCTCTAATTTTAATAAAATCATTTTCATTTGAATTTAATAACTTTCTTGTTAAAGAGAGAGCTGTACACATAACTTCTATATTATATCTATAATCTTTCATACCTTTATATCCTTTAATAATTTGTAAAATTTTATCCTAAAGCACATTCATATTAAAAATCTATGAGGTATTCATTCCATCAAAAAGATTGTATATGAATTTTAAAGAATAATTAACCATTTTTTAATTTGAAGATTCTAGCTTTGAGTATATTATTTCAATACAATTATTCTATATCATTGTTTATTTTGAATCACTGACTTAAACTAGGATATTTTGCAAAGTTATGCATGAATAAAGTTATAAATTAGTATCATCTGATTTAGAATATAAATAAATCAGAGGTGCTACCAGCTCATTTAATATTTATCCTGCTTAACTTGGTATGGCTTAATCTTCTGATTTCTTATTTAGTTTATCTATAATATGATAACATACAGCTTTTTTGAGCTCTATGGAATGATGTTCCATTAAAAAGTATATCATTAGCTGTTAATAAATATTACTCTAAGACACATCTTGCTCAACATAGTAATTATAAAAGTAATGATTCTTAATCAATTATATCATAACTCTTTCATTAAAATTATTAAGATTTTAAATACTTTTTTCTACTGATTTAGTTATTCCCGTGTAGTTCAGCTACCCATCTTCACTAAACATAAATAGACAATATTCTAATAAGTCTTAGCAATCCCTTTTACATTGCTAAGAATAAAAATATTTTAATATTGAAAAAAAAATAAGACAATCATACTGAATCAGAGATGCCTTCTATTACATCAACTAATGAAAATCTATCGCCAAATATTCCACCATCAACACAAAAAGTAATAAATCTATTTTTTTTAAAATTACTTTATGTATTTTTTTGAATGTATGATTTTAGTAAATTACCTAGAAACCTTTTTTTTCCAGTTGTATGAATCGAAAGAGAATTTTTGCATTTACTTGCTAAGCATATTGATACTGTTTCTCTCAACATCAAAGTTTCCACTACTGTTGTTTCTATGTTATCTGTTATCTTCGATCACCGAGTCTTACTATTCTAAAAAATTTTGATTTTCTGTATCTTAGAAATCAAATTGCCTTGCTATTTCATCTTAAATATGTAGGATGAGTTGCTAAATATTATTAAACTAAAGACTTTTGAATTTATTTAAATTATCACTCCCTCTGAACACATGTAATCTTGTCATTCTACTAATAATCTAATCCTCTTTTAACTTTAATCTTTTTTACTAACTGACAGAGTTAGAAAGCTTATTGTGAATGTACTTTATCACCAAAAAACTATAGTAAATAGCATTAGGATAAAGGGGGGCTTTTTTTATATTTTCAATAATTTTGAGTAAAATAAATTATCTAATTAAATTAAATTTACGGTCATGGCTTAGTAAAAATTCATAGTTTATTTCACCTAGAGAAAGAGAATTGCATTTATCTTAAATAAGCAAAGAATATATCGGGAGAACCATATTAAAAGGATAAACACTATCTGCAATTTATCTTGCTTCAATTTTCCCTTTCTTGTTGTAAGCAGCATTGTTAGAAAAAAGTACAATAATAATATCATTAAAATTTTCTAGCAGTGGTGGAAGAAATGATCTTCTCAAAATTATAACATTCACTTATCTTATTTTAGATTAATTAGTTACTATACTGATTTCCCATCCTTTCCATTAACTCTTATCTTCAGTCAAGTTATGACGTCTGATATAGGGATTTGAGTACTCAATGTAATACTTTTATATTCCGTATTCTGCCACAATTTAATCAATATATTTTAATGCATACTAGTCTAAATAAGAATATACTCCCATCTTTTGAATCGTGTATAAAGGTAGAGGGTTTGATACTTAAATAAAAAGCTGATAATCTAAAGGGGCAGCCTTTGTATATTAAAAAATAATACTCAAAAAACTGAAATTTATTTTTAAAGTATATATTGAGAAGTTTAAATAGTTACTTTATATTCATAAATACCTGTTTGTACATTTTTAAACTAAGCATTCAGTTAAAAAACATAGTTATTAATTGTAAATTTTACTCCATCATCTTTCTATTAAAACATAAACTCAGGAGGTCCTTTTGGATTTAAAATTAAAAATATTATATTCTTGTTTAAAAAAGTAATTTTCTGAATAGGATAGGAAAGCTAGATAGCTAGATATTGTAGTTTGTATTGTAATTATAGCTTTTTTCTTTGCTTTTTTGTTTTAAAAAGATCTAAAAACGAATTTTTAAAATTATGAATTAATTATCAAACGTAAAAATATAAATAATTCTTAATAAAATAAAATAGATTTTAACTTTAAAAACAAGCGTTTTGTAAGGTTTACCTACTGTTTTTTTACTAGCTTTATTCTAAAACTTTATATCTTGCTAATAAATAGGAAGATCTTTAACTTCTAATTAGTTATACATCTAAAATGTTTTCCATGCATAATTTAAATAAAATATCAGATTCTTTCTATCATGACAAATTAAATTCATTTTTAGAGGCATATTCTGATCTTTACTCTCTTTAAAATGAATTTGCAGTATTGACTCTATTTTTTAGTCTACTATTATTCTTAGTAGATTGTTGTATTCAGATTTTCCTCTTACTTAATCAAAAAACTCATCTATGAAATAAAAACTGCTCTCACCAACACAAATATAGTAATCTTTCTCAGATTCTACTAAGTGAAGAGCTTTGCAAACAAATAAAATTTCTGTATTTAAAGCACCACCAATAGCTTTAAGAGTCATTCCACATTAAGCCATTTTTACTAAAGCCTTATTCAAATAAATTTTATACTATGAAATAAACAGGTTTTTTTTTAATATTTCTTAAAAAAGATTAATATTTTTTTAAGTTCACAAAATTATCGCATAATAATCCAATTTGATAAATTAAGATATAAGTTGAGCACGAATAAAAAATAATAATCAATTAAATAAAATATAAAAACGATTTATCTAATTTTGGAAGAATACTTACTCAAAACTCTCCAAATAATTTTTTTTAACAAAGTGAGTAGATAAACAAAATCAATGTTCAATTTGAGTAAAAATATTAATTTTTTAAAAATGTGATTAGGAATTCAAGTTTTTTATTGATCAATTTTTATTTTTAACATTAACTTGTTGAAATATTTCAGCAAAATATTAGTTTTTAATTTGATTATTTAGTTTAAATTAAGAATAATATAAACAAATGATATTTAACTATAAAAATTTATTGATAATTTAGCTTATTTTTACTATTGAATTTATCGAAAATATTTAATTTGTTATTAAATTTATAATATTATTTTTTTTGTTGTTGTTGTCATAGTGTGTTTTAATTAATTTTAAAATCAATAATCAGGATTTTCAAAATATTAAAAAATAAAAAAAATAATTTAGATTTTTAAAGTATTAAGATTTATTTGTATACAGTAAATAAATATATCAATCATATATAATATCGCTGATTTTATATAACCTAAATAATTAAATTCAAAAAGATTTACAAATAAATATTATTAACAATTTTGAAATTATTTTGAATAGCATAGATAGGTTGATTTAAGAGAATTCTATAAAAAGAATGGCGAGTGATTAAGATTGTAAATTATCAAATGATCTAACATGCAACAAACTTGAATATATATATATTTCTTTAAAACAGTTTTATAACAAAATGCTAATAAGTTTTTATCAGAAGTTAACAATTTTCATCTTGCAGATAATGATCCAGCGAATAAATTGGCTTTAAAGGCTGCACTTTTTGAAAAATTAAAAGAATATGACAACGAGTATTTACTTTTTAAATATTAACTATGAATGAACCTTCATAAATAATAACATAACAAAAATAGATTTTACAAGAGATTTAACAAGGTTCCTTTATCTGAACTTGCAAATCAATTCACGCAATAATAAAATTACAGAGATCTGCCTGATCAATCTACTATTTAATCAAACTTAATGAAGAATACTTTTGTTAGTGATGCAGGGTAAATATTAAGATTTTAAAGTATAAAAGCCACTATTTTGAAATCACTATAAATTATTTTATTTTAATTACAGTTTTAATAAATTTTATAAATTAATAATTATAAAAAATTAAATAATAACATGAAATTAACTAAATAACTTTTTAAATTTTATATTAGATTTAGATGTAATTTCTTTAATATTTAATCTATTTATAATTTTACTAAAACTTCTGATTTTAAAAAATAATTTTTAGATATTTAACTCGCTACTAGAGATTGCATAAAACAACTACTCAAAATCCTGTTACTCAACCATTGAATGCTGCTTTATAGCCATAGCAAATACAAAGAAACTTTGAAGATGAATTTATCAATACAAGATATAACTTTAAAGATACAAATCTAAATTAAAAAACATATCTCTCCAACCCAAATTTAAAGATCGAAGAAAATAATTTTAGAGGAAATTTAGAGCTAAATGAACTGGACTCAAACAAATATTAATAAGAATTATTGGCTTTGATGAAATAACCTTAAATACTTTAAGTACAAGATTAAGTAATTATTTAAAACCATAAGCAAAAGATAGAATAGTTGGGTGGAATAGAAGATACAGTTGCAGGTAAATACAGATATTTAAATATTGAATTAAAATTTTAATATATTTAATTTAGTTATGGAAATGTCATTAAATGACCTGTAGAATTAAACACACCCTAATAGATCTTGTAAAATTCATTACATTATAAATTTATTTTTGATTAAATATAAATTTTTAGACATAAATAATCAAGCTTCGCTAAGATAACCTAATTACTAACAAACTGATGGCCAGAGTGATTATTTCTTAAAAGAATATACCCAAAAATAAGGAAATGTTAATTAAGTGATTGAAAAGAGTAAGTAATTAAGGGAATAAATGCTAAGAAAGATTTAACAAATTTGAAAAGGACAATTAAAATAAAAACTTATACAAATAATAACTGCCTAGAAAAATTATTTTTATGAAGTGTTTACACAAATAATTATTTTGAGATCCAAATATTTTGTTTATCATAAGTATTTTTTATATTTACCTTGTTCCATTTTTCTACATAAATTAATTATTTTGAATAATTTGATCTTCAAGTATTCATCAAAAGCTATAACCAATATAGATTATTATTCATTTTAATTCAATTAAAATCTACCAAAGTATTTTTGTTTGTTTCTATACGCTCTGAAAATGTTTTGTTATTCTACCTTAAAATACGTATTAAAATATGTAGAATTAGAAAATAAAAGATATTTTTTAATTAAACAAATATAATTATAACTAACTAGGAAAAAATAATGGTCTTAAAAGTAAATAATTTAATGATCCTAGTTTTTTTTTACGAGAGTGTTCTCTATTAGTCTATTACCAAGTATTATCACAAAATTATATATTAAATCAGTTTGATACCTCAAAAAAATCTTGATTTAATAATTTACTTAGTACTAAATTTTTGACGAAAAAATTTTTGATTTATAGAGTTTTTTCATCAATAAGCAAATCAAAAAACTAAGCTCGCAAAAAGTTTCAGAACTCATTCAACTAGGTATAGATTAAGCAAAGATGATTGTTGAGGATTAGATTAGTTAATAGAAAGATACCTAAAGCAATATTTAAGGATCTGGTATGAAAGATAAGAGGTCAATTACACCCAAGAAGAGGAAAAATCAAATATTTATACATAATTAGTTTTTAGTTTAAGAATGCATTTATAAAGGCAATTTTTATAATACATACAAAGGTATGATTTACATTAAAGCGTTTTCTCAAGTAATGATTATAAAATATGAACTAATAGGGTTTGATAGAGAGGGAAAGAAAAATGTAGTAATAAAAATGGTAATGGTTTACTTCATATTTGCTTTATTAAAATATTTTTAAAGTCTGTTGTATTTTTTTGCAAAATTCCACTTCATAATATTGATTTAATTGAAGCTAAAATAGAAAAAGGTTGCTCTTAATTTAGATATTATTTATATAAACATTAGTGCAATTAATACCACGATCACATATCTCATGAGCTCAAGATCATAAAGCATCTAGTATTAAATTGTAAAATAAATATAAATATCTTCAAAAACTAAAATATCAAAATTTATATTTATTTTTAAGAAGCACTTTCTACTCATTCAATATTTGCTAATTAAATATATATTTTTTCTTTCTTTTCGAGTAAAGAAATGCAATAAATATTTTTTAATAGAAAACAACGTTACTTGCTTTGTCCCTCCTATTTGGCAAGGAGAAGAAAAAATAGCAGGTGTGAACTATCAAGTGAAAGTTTTAAAGTAAATGGGACCAAGTCTAAAAATAGTGTTTAGTCTATTGAACAAATAATTTATGCAACATACAGTTCTACTCATAGGATTAAATTTAGTAATTTATAACTATTCAATAATTTATTATTTCTTAATTAATATCAATCAATATTAAGATAAATTCAATAGAAAATCTTCACAGACATGATATTGTCCATAGAAATTTAAGGCCAAGAAAAATAATCACTGATTTTAATCTGAAGTCCCTCAATTTATATTTCGTAGACTTCAAGAATGCAAAAAAATTTAGGCATAAAAGTGGATAAACAATTAAATACATAGAGTCAAATAGGTAGTAGAATAAAGCTTTTGCTAATAAATTTTCTAGTTTAGGTGTTCACATGGGAATATGTAACTATTTTATTTAAATTTTATGAGCATATTATGAAAATTAAAAAAAAATATTATTATTAATTAAGCCCCAAGTCAAAAAGATGACATGGAGAGTATTGGATACATTTTAATATACTTTTTAAAGAAAGGTAACATAATTTTAATTGCATTAAAGAAATATAAAGAATTTTGATTACTCTGAAAGAATGATAATTAATTGAATTTAGCAGCATCAAAAATTAATTTTTTATTTTAACAACTTTAAAGGAAAGCTATTTCATAAAAAAAAATCCTATTTAAACCATGAAGAAAAAATAAACCACTATGAAGAATAAAAATTAAATTTTGTGCCTGAAAACTACAAAGAAGTTTTACCTGCAGAAATAATTAGTTATGTTAATTATATAAAAATGCTCAATTAATAGGATAGAATCGATTATGACTACTGTAAAAAGCTTTTTAAATCTGGTCTATAAAGATTCAATATAAGTGCTCATGAATAGAGATATGAATGGGTACATAAATTCACTAAAGTTATTTTTTAAGTATAATTTTATTATTTAAAGTCAACTAGGATTAAAGAGGATCTAATTACCTTCAGCAATTAATAGAATAATGGAAATATTTTAAATCAATAAATATATGAGCTCTCCAGCAAAGTTCCTATTAGTGAATAAAATATTGATAATAGCTTTATGAAGGATTACAACAATGCCTAATAATAAAATAAATAAGATCGTGAATATGAAGAAATTTAAGAAAGAGAAAAAGATATATCTATTGAAATCAGAAAAACGACTGAAGGGACAAATCATAAATTGGAATCAAATGCAAGTGTTGATTAAGGAATTAACGAAGCTTCACAAAGATAAATAGTTGTTTAAAATGGCACTAATAGCTAATATCAAATTACATAAAACACGTAGTAATTGAATTAGTCATTTACTTCGATATAAAATAAAGAATAATAACAGATATACCCTTATTAATAAGTAAGAGTTGTCATAGGCTCATAAATAAATGTTATAGGAGACAATGAATAAGATATTGCCGAAGTTGGTGATAAATATGACTATTAAGCTTTCCTCAGAATGAATAGCACAGATGAAAAGAACCAGGGTGGCTTTGTAAGAATGAGCAGCCAAACCTTAGAGTCTCAGTTTCTGAAAGACCCATTTCAAAGATAAACTTCCAATTTAAGCCGAAAAAGCGACAGATCCCTTTTTTCCAGGTTTAACAGCAAATCTTTTGAAGAAGGTATTTCAGATGAGACAAACACGGAGTTCCCTTCTTTAGAAAAGCAGATCATGTCTTTAGGTGGTGGTATTAACCCATTTAACATGTTCTCTGCTTCTAAAAGGAATAAATATTTTTCCAGTCACACTAATGATAAACCTTCCTTTTACAACTAAAGTAATAGCCAAATTGATGAAGTTGAGGAGTTTTCGGAAGTTCAAGTACAAAACAATTAAAATTTTTATAAAATTGAAAACGACTGAAAAGAAAAACTAGAAATGAATTGGATTAGAAGATAATCAATGACTAACTAAATAATAATAATTTTGCAATTTAACTAATCATTTTAAAATAAAATTTAGATTTACTAAATAACTTTACTAACTCACAATTTAAATAAGACTACATTAATTTTCTATAATAAACAAAAAAACTACTCTTTGACCCTACCTATCTATCTATCGAACAACAAAACAAACAAACAAAAAAAAAATAACCAAACTAATAATATCTAACTTAGTTTAAATACTTAAATACATAAAAATATTTACTATTAATTAGTTACTAATTTTACTTGCACTTTGTAATAATACTTTTTAAAATTATTTTATAAATAAATCATGAAAAAACCCTTTAGTTATTAGTTAGATTATTCTTTATTTTTTAATATATTATAATTACCTTGTCTCAAAACAGTTAGCAATAAAAAATTTAATTTTCTCTTTTACAGAATATAATATTTCTTTTTGCTTCCTGAGTTCGAGTTTTACTTTTTTAAATAAATTCTAAACACTTTTATGAGAAAGTTTATGAAGATTTTAAAATGATATAAAACAAATAAAACAATATTGTGGTTTTGATCAATATGAAATAGCTTACAACCCTGTATTTTTATTTAAAAATGCTAATTATTTTATCTAAGATGGCAAATTTTCTTTTGAAAAAAGTTTTCTTGCCTTAATTAGGCAAATTTACTATTTTTTCAGTCTAAATTGAAAAAAAAAAATAATTTAACTGTTAAAAGAATAAATTTTTATATTTTTGTATTTATTAAACTACACTAGTATTATTTCGAATGAATTAATGAATAATACTATTACTAGTACTGATTAAAATACTTTACTTTTTATTACTTTAATCAGAATTGGTTTCTCTTTTTTACTAAATTTATTTCCTATTACAAAATTAAATTTCATTTTTAAATTAAAACTACATAGTGATGTTTCATAGTTAACTCGTATTAAACAAAGAAATTACATATAGTGAGAGACAAATATCTTCTTTTTACACACAAATTCATAGGTAGTATAACTTTTTTTGCAAGAGGCAGAGCAAGCTTTAACCATCACTAAATTAAACATAAAAATAAAACTTAAAATAACAAAAGCTAAATTTGGATTTATCAGAAATATTATAATAAATTCTTTTTCTATTCATTTTATATATTATATTTAACTGTATTGATTTATTTTTAAATTAAAATTGAATTCATCAGAAATTTAATAATAAATTCTTCCTATTTTTTTTAGATGCAAATTTATTTTAAGATTATAACTAATTATTGTAAGAAGCAGAAAAGGTAATAATCCTTTAAATCAAGCATTCTCAAATCAATTTTCACGCTTATTAATTATTTATAAAAATTTAACATACTTATTTTAGTTTTTTAAAACGCTAATTAAATTTATTTTACTAAATCTCTAGAAAAAATTTAATGGATAGTTAGATCTTTTCAGAATAGAAAATTATTAAATAAAGTTAGTCAAGTAATTATATGTGAATTAATAAAAAATCTTTTTGATATCAGATCACATTCAAATTTTAACTATTTTTATAATAATAATTGAAAATTGTTAAAATTAGAGAGGGGGGACAGGAAAAAATTAATTAACAAGAAATTAATTGTCAAAGATTTAGCTAACTATTAATTAATCTTTTAAAATAAAAAATCTTAAGTACTTATCTCCCCCCTTTGAAAAAATGGAAAAAATAAGGAAAAACTAAAAGGGAGCTAAGCGCGTGTACATAGATAAAAATATAATAATATGCGTTTAAAGTAAGAGAGATATTGAAATGTCATTCAAAAAATGATTAGATTGTTTGTTTCATTTGCATAAATAGATATAAAGCGTGGGGGAAAAAGCAATTTTAATAGAGTTCGCGTAATAAATTAGAATGGGTTGGAGAGATTGAAGACTAATAAATTAAGGGAGTGAAGGGTAAATAAAGAGATGTATAAAAAATAAAAGTTTATTAGAAGAAATGTGATTATGAAGATTTAAGAAGAATCTTCTAATAATTGAAATAATTAATAAAACTTTAAAAGGTTGAAAAAACTAAAAAAAAAGCAAATAAAAAAAGTAATATTTTTGTAATAGAGATGGTTAACTTCACAATTGAACAAATTAGAGCAATTATGGATAACTAAGACAATATCCGTAATATGTCAGTTATTGCTCACGTCGATCACGGTAAATCCACCCTTACCGACTCCTTGATTTGCAAGGCCGGTATTATTTCTAATAAGGCTGCTGGTGAAGCTAGATACACCGATACCAGAGATGATGAAAAGGAAAGAGGTATTACCATTAAGTCCACTGGTGTCTCTATGTATTACGAATATGATTTGAACGAAACTGGTAAGAATGAACCTTACTTGTTGAACTTGATCGATTCTCCGGGTCACGTCGATTTCTCCTCTGAAGTTACTGCTGCTTTGAGAGTTACTGATGGTGCTTTGGTCGTCGTCGATTGCGTTGAAGGTGTTTGCGTCCAAACCGAAACCGTCTTAAGACAAGCCATGCAAGAAAAGATTAAGCCCGTCCTTATCGTTAACAAGATTGATAGATCTATCTTGGAATTAAAGCACGATGGTGAAACTATGTATCAAAATTTCATTAGAGTTATTGATATGGTCAACGTTATCATCGATACTTACCACCAAGAAGATATGGGTAACCTCCTCGTTCAACCCGATGAAGGTTCCGTTGCTTTCGGTTCTGGTAAGGAATGTTGGGCTTTCACTTTAACCAAGTTCTCCAGAATCTATGCCAAGAAGTTCGGTATTGATAAAAATAAAATGATGAAGAAGTTGTGGGGTGATAATTTCTTCGATGCTGCTTCCAAGAAGTGGACCAACAACAACGTTAGTGACAATGGTACTCCCTTGAAGAGAGCTTTCGCTTAATTCATCATGGATCCCATTTGCAAGCTCGCTAACGCCGTTATGGATAACGATATGGAATTGATGGAAAAGATGCTCAAGACTCTCGAACTCACTCTCACTCAAGAAGACAAGGAACTCAAGGGTAAGCACCTCCTCAAGGCTGTCATGTCTAAGTGGTTGAACGCTGCTGATACTATCTTAGAAATGATGGTTATCCATTTACCCTCCCCCAGAAAAGCTTAATAATACAGAACTTCTTATCTTTACGAAGGTCCTCAAGATGATGAAGTCGCCAAGGCCATGAAGGCTTGCGATCCCAAGGGTCCTCTTATGATGTACGTCTCTAAGATGGTTCCCACCGCTGATAAGGGTAGATTCGTCGCTTTCGGTAGAGTTTTCTCCGGTACTATTGCCACCTCCCAAAAGGTTAGAATCCTTGGTCCCAACTATCAACCTGGTAAGAAGGAAGATCTCCACGAAAAGACCCTCCAAAGAACTCTTCTTATGTAAGGTAGAACTACTGAATACATTCCCGATGTTCCTTGCGGTAACACCGTCGGTTTGGTCGGTGTCGATCAATTCATCTTAAAGACCGGTACCATTACTGATCACCCCGAAGCTCACACCATCAGATCCATGAAGTACTCCGTCTCTCCTGTCGTCAGAGTCGCCGTTAACGTTAAAAACGCTGGTGATCTCCCCAAGCTTGTCGATGGTTTGAAGAAGCTCTCCAAGTCTGATCCCTTAGTCATCTGTACCACTGAAGAATCTACTGGTCAACACATTATTGCTGGTTGCGGTGAATTGCACATTGAAATTTGCTTAAAGGATCTCGAAGAAGATTACGCTAACTGCCCCATCATTAAATCCGACCCCGTCGTCACCTACAAGGAAACCGTTACTGCTGAATCTAACATTACTTGTATGTCCAAGTCTGCTAACAAGCACAACAGAATCTACGCCAAGGGTGCTCCTCTTGAAGATGGTCTCTCTGAAGATATTGAAAAGGGTACCGTTAACCCCAAGGATGATCCTAAGGAAAGAGCTAAAATCTTGAACGAAAAATACAATTGGGACAGAACTGAAGCCGGTACTAAGCTCTGGTCTTTCGGTCCTGAAAACGTTGGTCCTAACTTGGTTGTTGATCAAACTAAGGGTATCCAATACGTCAACGAAATTAAGGACTCCGTTGAATCTGCCTGGTAATGGGCCTCCAAGGAAGCTGTCATGACTGAAGAAGGTATGAGAGGTGTCAGAATGAACCTCCTCGATTGCGTTCTCCACGCTGATGCTATCCACAGAGGTGCTGGTCAAATTCTCCCCACCGCTAGAAGACTCTTCTACGCTTGTGAACTTACTGCTGAACCCAGACTCCAAGAACCCATCTTCACTGCTGAAATTACTGCTCCTCAAGATGCTATGGGTGGTGTTTACAACTGTCTCAACTAGAGAAGAGGTATCATCAACGAAGAAGAATAAGTTTAGGGTACTCCTATGGCTATTGTAAGAATTTATTTCTCATTTCTAATCTTAAAAAAATTCACTTTATTCAAAACCAACAATTTACTTAAATCTATTTTTTAATTTTATAGGTCAAGGCTTACTTACCTGTCTCTGAATCTTTCGGTTTCACTGCTCACTTAAGAGGTCTTACTCAAGGTCAAGCTTTCCCTCAATGTTTCTTCGATCACTGGGCCATCATCAATGGTTCTCCCTTCGAAGCTAACTCCAAGGCTGCTGATATCGTCGCTGCCATCAGAAAGAGAAAGGGTCTTAAGGAAGGTATCCCCGATCTTAACAACTACTTGGATAAGCTATGATCAAACTTGCTTGCCATTTAAATAAATTAAATACAACATAAAAAGCTTAATAAATTTAAATCCTAATTATTCTTATTTTCACGTCACCAATCAAATGAAAAGTGGTGTGAAAATTTTTTTATCTTGTTGTAGTTAGTTATCTAAAGTATTTTATCAATAATTTTTTACAACCCTTCAAAATAAATTCTCAAAAATGTATGTGTGTAGTAAACAATATTCATATATAAAAAGGCAAATTTAACTAATAGCGTAGCATATATTTGCAATCAATAAAACAAAATTGTAGATTCAAAAGATTCAAAGCCAAATATGCTATAAAATTATTGCCATAGTTAGTGTAAAAAAAACAAAATCAGATTATTTCGTTTTTCATACGATAGAAAATTTGAGAGACAATAAAAAATCTAAATTTGTATCTTTAAAAATAATGTTTCTTTTACCTTTTTGTTCTTTTGGAAGAATTAATTTAAAAAACCAAAAAAAAAAGATACGCTCTTCAAAAAAGATTTTTTAACTGAAAAACTGAAATAATTTAATACGCTTACTTAATTAAGCCTGAGATATTAATTATTTTTAAAGCTAACAATATCTTATAAATTCTATCAGTTTTTTATTTTTAAAGACAGACTTAACTTGTTTATATTCATTCACTCATTAAATATGCAAAATATAATTTGCTTAAATTTACTAATAGATAAACAAATAATCTTTCTACTTCTATTAATTAATTAAATGTTTTTTTATCATTTAATTATCATCATTCCTAATTTCCTTCCCTTCCTTTTTATAAACTCTTCATTCTCTATTTAAGTTTTTGAAAAATTCAAAACTTCTTAAAACTTTAGCTGAATTCTAATTCTAATCAAACAAAATCAATAATTATATTTGAATAAACATTCCAATCAATCAATCAATCAATCAATCAATCAATCAATCAATCAATCTTATTAAAAATTAGAATTCTTTGAAAGTTAAATAAGAAGAATAATAATTTAAATTATTCTAGGTTTTAAGGCAAAAATAAAATCATCAAGCAAAAATAAAATTATTTATAGTAAAATTGATTTAAGGTTATGAATTTCACTAGCAATTAGAATAATATAGCAAACTCTCACTTGAATAATAATGTCCCTCAAGATTTAGAAGCAAAAAAGTTGCACATCTTAATGAAGATGAAGGAATCTAAAATGTACTGGAAACTAAAGTAGCATTTATTTAAAGAAATGAAAGCCAAATAATAGTAAGACATCTTTTCTGTTAAAAAGATATAGCAAGCTTCATATTAATCAGGAATAGAAGAATAATTAAAATAGCTGATTATAAATTGTGCAAATAGAAGTTTAAAATCAGAACCTATAAAATTTGATCCATAAGACTTTATAAATTAAGCAAGAGTTAAATGGACTGAAATTTTACTTAAAAATTACGATTACGCACAAGAAAAGCTGAAAAATTATAAGCCAAATGGAGGTTAAAATAACGATGCTGACTAATCTGAAATTCTTTATGTCTATGATGAAAAGAATTTTTTCAATTTTATGATAACAATCAAGAATACTTCTGCAGTTAATCTAAATATGTCTCCAAATACTTGTATGAAGGTTAATTTTATAACACCATCATTAAATGACTTAAGATAAAAATATGACCATTTGCAAAATTCTGATAACATTGAAAATAAAAATTCTAACGAATATAAGCTTAGAGAAAAAAGATGTAAAACTCTTGCTGAAAATGAAGCTTTGGAATCAGAAATTGAAACGCTTGCTTAAGGGGGTTTTTCTAATGGAGAGAGAGTTGAGTTATATATGAAATATTTTGGAATAGAGTCTTCTACTTTCAAAGTAAAATTTAAATAAATAAATATTGTTCTTTAAAAAAATTTCATAAAACTTGCAGCACTTCGCAAAACTGGAGGAAGAAGTAGATAAAAAAGAATTAATGTTTGATGAAATTCTATTAATGGATTCTGAAGTACTAATTAATTAATAAACTTACAGAGCTTTGTAAAATTCATATTTTTTTCTATTATGAAATAGGAAGTTGCTGATGATGATTCTTTTTTTATATTTTAAGAAACTGTAGAAAGAATTACTTAAGCATTTTTAAGAGATAAAGAAGTTAGAGATAAGTTGAAAGTAATTTCAAATAATTTCATGATCTCACACACATTTTAAATAAAATTTTTAATTGATAGATATATAGCATAGCTACAGAAAAGCTAAATGCAAATGATTTATAAAAAATACCTCCATGTTTCATGATCCCTATGAAATCAATGTCCATGCTTGTGGCTCCTTTAGGTTTTTGTTCAAATAAAGTAAGTTTATTTTTCATTTTCAGAATTTAGTAAAAATTGATAAAAATAGGTTGATATTATGTATATGATTTTCAAGGAGTTTTATTGTAATTTTTACTGTCATTTACACAGTATTTCATCATAACCTAACGGAATATTATTCCTTTGTTGCATATTTGAAGAACTAATGGTACATGCATGCAACAAAGTAATGAATCATCTTGCTTCAATAAGTATATATTTTTTAACTTATAAATCTTAATAAGATAAATATTGTAATTAAAAACAGATATTGAGCCTTTAAGAATAGCATTTCCTTGGTTCTTTTACTGTTTTATTGGATTTACTACAGTAGAAAATATTTTCTTACTTTTAGATAGAATAATTGGCTATAGAAGCTTAGATATTTTACCTCTTTTTGCTGTTGGAGTTTTTAAACTCTATCAAAATGAGATACTTAAGTGTAAAAATGCTGCTGATTTAGAAAAAATATTCTCATAAAAAATTGAATTTCCTTTTATAAATTGTGTAAGAGCTGTATTTTAATGATTTTTCTTTTTGGTCTTTTTAAATTTACATATTTTAATCTCATTTATTCTAAAATATCATCCAAATAATTATATATTAAACTTAATTTAAATTTCATGACAAAATTATAAATTCAATGAAGTTTATATATTAATTGTTCATTAACAATAATTTTTTAATTCATGCCTTTATTGGATGAAATATTTATTAAAAATAAAACAAAATTTTATTTTTATATTTGATTTTAAAAATTAATGAGATTATAAAAGTGTCAAATCAATTTTTAAAAATTATGTATGTTTGCTCTTTCTATTTTTTTTTGTATTTTGAGTTTATTTATCTTCTATTTTAATATTAATTTCTATGGAATTTTTCAATCTGATTCAGTTGATTTTAAAATTAAAAGGTTATAATTCAAAAATTATATTAAATTATTAAAAATCAAATCAACAAATTCATCAATATTAATTATTTTTATTGTTTACTTTGAAGTTTAAGTTATCAATAGAGCATGAGTCAAATTCAAAAGCAAAAAATGAGCTTTAACCAATAGGATAGTGATTTGAGTAAAGATGAACTTTTACTTGGAAATGATTATCATGAAGATTAGTTATTTTAAAGTTAAGGTGATGATAAATTAAAATAGTCGCATTTAAATGATGAAAGAAATTTATCTCCAAATAATTTATCTAGTATGAAATCAAGCAACATAAATATTTAAAATGAAGGTCAAGGTAACTCTATTAAATGCTACATTTTTGCTTGGGGTAAAAATGAATCAGGAGAGCTTTCGTTTGGCAATTAAAAGCAACCTTTTTACAATAAACCTGAAAATCCCAAAAACTTAGATAGAATTTATATAAAATAAATCAGTACTTCTTAAAATCATTCAGCATGTATTTCAGCTAATGGAGAACTATTTGTCTGTGGTTCTGCTCTTCATGGTAATTTTTGCTTGAATTATACTTTTAACATTACTCATTTCAAAATATCACTAATCAATCAACCAATTTATTAAAATTAAAAAGGAAAGCTTGGTCTTGAAGACTTGACAATGGCAAATATTAACAAGTTTTAAATGATTTCAATATTTAAAGGAATGAAAGTATTACAAGTTGCTTGTGGTGATTATCACACTCTAGCTCTTACAGGTACTTATATTTTTTGTTTATATTTTGTTAATATTTAAATTGTTTATTTTTAATCACAGATAATGACTAAGTATATTCTTGGGGTGGTACTCTCCATAAAAAGGTAGGTTAAAGATCTGGAAAGCCTGCTCCTATTTAGCAATTAAATAAAAAAGGCGTAATACAAGTTGATTGTGGTGATTATCACTCAGTAGCTATCACATAAAATGGAGATGTCTACACTTGGGGAGGTACTCAATTTAGCAAATTCATATTTTCTTTTAAAACCTCTTAATAAAATAAATAGGTGGTGGATAGGATTACAATAAAGGATAGCTTGGTTTAGGACATGTAAAAGATATAGAAAATCCAGAAAAATTAAAATTTTTTGAAGGTAAAAAGATTGTTAAAGTTTCTTGTGGCTAATTTCATACAGTGGCACTTACTTCTGAAAATGAATTATATGCGTGGGGTGCAGGTGAGTTTGGAGAACTTGGAACATCAAAGGTATTTATTAATCCTAAATTTTGCTATTAATCTTATTTATCCATAAAATAAAGTTTAAGCATGAATATACACCTGTCAGAGTGAAAGTTAACTTCAATTAATATAACATTCTCTATGAGAATATTCTCTTTGAAAATTCTATACAGAGTAAATTATGAGATTATGAAATAAAATAACAAAATTTAATTGATATTTAATGAATAACTAATAAATAGATCCTTAAATCATAGATATGAAGTGTGGTGGCCATCACACTTTATTGCTTACTAATAATGGTTATATTTATTCTTCAGGATATGGTAGATAAGGCCAATTAGGATTAAGAAACTCTGAAAATTAGTGTGAGTTTCAGTTAGTTTGGACCTTAACCAAGAAAAAAATTATTAAAATAGCTGCTGGATGGAACCATTCTCTTGCATTATCTGACTAAAATGATATATTTGCTTGTGGTCATGGTGCAAGAGGCTAATTGTAAATAAATTCTAAAAAATAATCTAATTTTAAAAGTAAAATTTAATACACAAAAGAGGATTAGGTGATGAAGAAAGTAGAACAGTTTTTACTCATGTTGTAAGTTTAGGAGGTAAAAATACAGCCACAATTAGTGCAGGTGGTGATCATTCTTGGGCTGTTCTAGATCAAAATTTTCCTATCAAATAAAGCTATAGACCACCCTCTCCTTTAAGGTCTCTTGACACTAGACCACTTAATAAAAGTAGAGATGTTTCTCCTGACTTAAGTATGATGAAAGAGAATCCCAGCAAAATCTTGCCTGATGAATAAAAAATTATATTTGAAAAGATTCTCTAAGTAGTTTATGTTGAAGTAGATTTGTGCCATAGATTTGTAAGGTTTACTTTAATTGACCCTTCAAAACCCTTTAAAAAGCGTTTAGATGAGTATCTTGAAGAAATAAAATAATTCGAAAATGGAGGAATAGTATTTACAAAGTGGTAGAATGATGATTTACTGTTAGATGAAAATAATAATTAAATTAATAAAAAAGAAAACCTTGCTAAAAATATAACTTTAATGATGATTTGTCATCCAAATAGATCTGCTATCAATTAAAATTAAAATGAATTAAATCAATAATATAATAATATCAAGGACAATAACACAGCATTTAGCAATCTTTTTAAAACTACTTCTGTTGGTGATATGACCCTTTACAAAGAGTCAGATGTACAAAAAGATCCAACTTAACAAAAATTAGGATACTGGTTTGTGCTTTTTTCCAAAAAGTTTAAAAGCATTGTAGAAAAAATGAAATTCTTTGAACTAAGACCGTAGAGTTTAAATAATAATCCTTCTTAAAACTGAAATAATAATTAAACTGTATTTATTTATATTAAACTACAAATTAAAATTATATTAAAAAGAGTTAAATTTATTTTAATCAATAACTAATTAATTTAAAGTTTGTTTTATTTTACATCTAAAAGGAAAAATTAAATAATAATTTTATTTCTATAAATTATGCAATAAAATCAATCATAAAATTAATTGAAATTTTACAATTATTTCTATAGATAAACTAATTGAATCAAATAATTTTGTTAAGTTTGTTTTAATTTTCTTCTTAAAAGAATAATGAAATTTTGTTTTAATTGCAATATTAATTGGAGAAGAAGAAAAAAATATTTTATAAATTTAATTTATATATAACAATTAATTCTCTTAATAAGCTAATGTAGCCAAATATTTTTTTATAAAATTATATTTCAAATTTTTATTAGAAAGTTCTACTAAAAAAATAATAAATTGTAATTTGATCCATGAAATTTATTTATTTTAGAATCTACTTTATTTTTCAAACATAAATGACCAGCAAATAGCAATTGCATGTTAAATTAACAAATATTTATTAATTTCTAGAAAAAAGGTTATTATATTATTAGATAGATATTATTTAATTAGAAATTAATTACTTTAAAAAATTGGAAATAAAATCAAAAATTCTTGAAATGTTTTAATACGGTTTAGTAGGAAATACCATATTTTATGGAGGTTTAGCAATAGCATTCGGATATATAGGTTTCATTCTATATTTGTTATCAAAGTAGTGAGTTAAATATCTTTTTAAAAAATTAGGCTGGGAATTACACAACATTACATCGTATGCAGCTAAAATTGATGAAAAGGTTAGATAATTAGATTTACTTTAAATAATATTTCTATGCAATTAAAAAATGTTTTAATGTATAATTTGCTTGAATTTAATAGGAAGCAAAGGAGATTTTAGGTTTGATAAATGACAATAAAACTAAAATTCACAAGAAAAAAGAAATTACAGAGAAAGAAATACAACAAATGGCAGCAAAATTGCGTTTAGAGGGTAAAAGCGTAGAAAGTATTTAACTATAAACATAAATAAAGGATGATTTCGATTAAGGAAAGCAAGCTGATATTTGATGTTTTCATAAAAATGAATTATATTTATTTTGTTTACTTAAATGCGAGTAGCTTATTAGAACAATATATAAATAATTTGCTATTCAACTTTATATTCTTTTAATTTTGTGTTATTTATTTTATAGCTAATCCAATTAAATTTGGTTTTTTCATAAAATAAATAAATTAATATATTCAAAAAGTTGCTTAAATTTAAAAAATCCATCTTATTTTATGAGAAATTCTTTCAGTAATAATTTTTGAAAAAATGTTTTATTGTGATATTAAATAAAAATCTGTGATTAAATCAATATTGATGGATTTTATATAAATCTTGAATTAATAAAGACTGATTATGCTCTATTGAATATATCAAGGTGAAATTTTTGATATCAAATATCTTAGATTTTATAGTTATATTAGCCTTTGTTTAGTGGCCGTTCAAATCTACCTATTTATAATTTGCAAAAGAAAATAAAACTTAAGAAATTAAATAAAACAAGGAAATAAAGCAACATTTTAAGGTATTTTTTATAATAATTAAGTTTTGAGATAATAAATTTGTTAATTAATTAGATAGTAAAACCTACATAAATAAGTAAACAAAAAAACAAGAAAAATGAATAACACAGGATATTCTTAGTAAAACGGTTCTGCTTTCAGAACTTAGAGACCTGAATCTAAGGGTTTCGGCAATGATATAAATTATACTAGCTAAGGCTTAAACTCTTTTAGCACAAATTCTAATCCTGCAAGCCTTAAAGGAAAGATATAATCATTAGAAGAAATGGCATTTTCAGTAAATAATGAATTATAATTGCATAAGAAAGAGTTAGCAATATTAAATAGCGAAAAAGACTCCTTAAGTTCAGTATTAAATATGAAAGCATAAGATGTAAAAAAGACATTAATGAATGAATTGATAAGATTAGAAGATGAAATGAATAGACACTTTAATAATTAAAAATCAGAAAATAATCGTATATAGTCGCAATTAAGCTCAATTAAGACTGATAAGGCTGCACTTGATGAGCTTATAGGAGAATTGGAGGGTAGAATTAAAGATTTAGAATATCATATAGGCAATAAAGAATCTAACTGATTTAATAAAGAATTTATGCAAAAAACCTCTATCTATCCATCTATTCATCCATCCATCCATTCATTCATACATATATACTCTCTTTCTTTTAAAAGCTTTCCTGAAAATATAGTTAAAATTTATCTTGTTGAAAAAAATACTTATTACCTTTAATAATAGGAATAAATGTTAAATTATTAAATAGCTTAAAAATTATTTTAATTTAAGCCAGTATCTAGATTTATGATTGATTATTTGTATTCGTTTTTAATATGATTTAATTTTAATAATTTCTAGTCAATCAAAAAAAAATTTATTGTATTTATTAACATCATAATTTAACTAAGAACACTACCTTAAATTATTTTAAATCTATTTTTTTTGGTTAATTCAATTTAAATATATGTTTATTTTCTATTCTAATTGATAAATAAATATTTTTTTTAATTACATCAAATTTTTTCCTTAAAAATCTTTCTTGAAAGTGTACTTAAAATTTTAAATTATTCAAAAAAATAATTATTTCTTTTAATAATAATAAAAAATTTAAATATTCCCTTTCTTAAATATTACCCTAATTTAGGTCAGATTTTTTATTTTTGATTTTTTTATAGTTTTAATTCATTTTAAATACTATTTTATATCATTGATCTCGTTATTGAAAATTATTTTTAAGTATTAAATATTTATCATCACCATTTAACTTTTATCCTCTTCCTTTATAATTAATTTAAATCTTTTAATTCTGATTTATTTATAAAATTCAAAATTTTTTTTATCAAAGTTAATACTTGTTTTTAAATAAATATTTTACAAATTTTTATTTTATCTATTAATTTATAATACTTAGTTTAAGTTTTTGATTAAATTAATCAATTCAAAAATGAATTTAAATAGAAAAATAATTAAAAATTGAATAAAAAGAATAAGTTAGATAGATTAATTATTTTATTTTATAAAAATAAAATTTTTTTTATTAAAAATCGATTCTAATTTTTCTAAATTTAAATTTAAAATATTGTTTTTGCTAATTCACTTATTCATCCTTCAATTCAAAATTATTTTAAATAAATTTGCCTATTTATTTTTTTTAGAGTTACTTTTAAACAAATTTTTTATGAAGTAAATAACTTAAATTTTTGAATAAGGCCAAAAATAGATTCAAAATAAATAATTTAAATAATAAATTTATTGTTCTTAATTGGATTGGAGTATTAAAAATTACACAATAGGAGATTATATATATAAATACAAAAAAATAGGTTTATAAAACAACTAAAATTCCGTTTACAACACAATACACGATATTTTATCTTGCTTATTGAGTTAAGAAAATTAAGTGAATTTTATTAAAGTTATTTCAAATAATAATAACTTTTAAGTTAGTGCATAAATATATTTTTATTTATATTGATTCTAACACTCTAATTTTAAGTAAAAAATAATTTATGTAAAAATTTAATAAACTAATTAGTTGATTGCTTTTTCTTGGAATCTCTATCATAAAATAATAAATTAAAATTAAAGTTGTTGGAAGTAGAAAATAAGCAAGCAACTTTAAATATGCAAACAAATAGTTAAACTAGTAACTCTGTTTTTTATTAACAAGATAAATAATAGATATAAAATCATTAAACTGAACCTATTGCGATTCAAAGTAAAAAAGATTAATTGAAGCGTATACAGTTAGCCTACTTTGAATAAATAGATGTTAACAAACCTAATAAATAAGTTTAAAATTATTACTTCTAGGATAGCAAAAATTTAAGATGTTTTAATAATTAAAGAAACTATTTTCATAAAACTCAAGAACCTGAAGCTTTAAACACTTCTTATGATTACCTCTAAGTAAATAAGTAAGATAAAATAACTAATATTATGCAGAATAAGAACAACTATAATTCTACTCAGAGCGATTACTTTAAATTATAATCTTCACCAATTTTATAAACAATAAATTCAGAAAATTTAAAGACCAAACTATTATAAACAAATAGCAAATCAAAAAAACATGAAAAAGTGAGTAAATAGCTTTATTATGTTACTTACAGAGACTCCTTCTCAAAATAAAAAAGCATACAGTTAAGTGAGAGCTAAATGCATACAAGTAGAACTAAAGAAAACTTACAATAATCCTAGTTTTTTAATAAAAACAAAACAACTGGTTAAGAATTTTACAAAAAAAACAGTGATCGTAAACTTATAATTGAAGGAAATCATTAAAGATCTTTAACTAAAATTCTTAAGATGTTTGTAAGTCAATAAGGAGAATAAAGCTCACCAAAATCGGATGAATATAATTTATTATAAATGAACTCAAACACAAAAAAAACATTAGAATTCGAAAAAATTGATTATGCTAATTCAAATAAATTCACATTTAAAGAAACTATAAGTAAGCCATTAAGTAAAACAAATAAAAAAAATACAGCATATTCTTCTCATAGAAGCTTTAGTTAATCATCAACTTAAGCTAATTTTATGGGAAATAACAGTGGAAAAGGTCCCTAACTAATTAGTAAATACAAAAATAATAGAATAATCTAATTTCCAGTTTAAACTTTAAAGTAACTTATTTCCCACAGAAAGTATGAAGAAAGCTTAAACAGTCATTTATAATGCAATCAAAATCTTCCAGATTAGTAAGATTATGCAAAAAGAAAATTCTCTACTCCCTATAAGGCTGAGTTTGACAGACTCGAAAATAAATTTACTTTAAAAGAATCCATTGATTTAAGCAATTCTGCCTATCACATTCCTTCAAGTAATAACAAATTTGTAAAGCTTGATGGAATACGATAGAAATATAAAAAATAAAGCTCACTTTGTGTTCTTATGAATTAGCAAAATTCTAACAAATAATAGAACTATATCTCTAATATCACTATTCCTAACTGCAAGCCTTCACACGAAACGAGCTTTACCAATACAGCTAATTAAATATAAAAGCCTAACTCTATTGTAAATTCTTTATTTAATGCTAAAAGTAAGAAACTAATTGAGGAAGAGTTTACGTAAATATTAGATCACACTAAAATTGAGGATGAAAAGCAGGAGCTCATACTAAATACAATTAAAAATAGAGAAAAAATTAGCAACATAATCAGACTTATTGAAGAGTCTCCATTGGATTCTATTTAAGGAGACAATATTTTATTTCTAAATTAAATTTATGAGTAAATTAACTTTAATTAATAAAATAATTAATCTGTAGAAAAATCAATAAGCTATAATAATAATGAATAAAGTCCTACTTCTAATCAAATAAATTAAAATTAATAGAAATAGTTTATGCTAAACATCCTTGATGATTCTTACATGAAATTTACTTAATAGGTGCAGTAAGAAACAACATAATACATCATAAGTAAAGATAAATTACTTCATTTCTAACTGTTTCGTTCATAAAAAGAAAGAAAGAACTTAACAAAGAAGCAGCATAGAGCAAATCTAATAAAAATTTTAAACCATATTAAAAACTTAAATTTAACACCAAAAGAAGTAATTCAATTTTTTTATTATAAAAAAATCTTAAAAATTTTTTTTTTAAATTGCTTTACTAAATTAGATATATCTAAACAATGTTTTCAGTACAAAACCGTTTGAGAAATAGTATTCTTATGAGTTCATTACTGCAGCAAAGCATAACAATCTTTTGCTGTGTGATTTCTTTATCACCAAGAATAAATACCTTGTCTATGACTTTGACTACGTAATAATAATTATAATTTTTAGGTTTTTATTTAAAGTTCATATTTCGTTCTAAATAGTTTTATTTAACTGCTCTCCATTGGGCAAGTAAAAGAGGGCATTTGAAGCTGACTTAATTTCTGATACAAAAAGGAGCTGACGTTAATGCCACAGATATTGTAATTTTTAAATTTATTATTTTTTATAGTTTATCTTTTTAAACATTTATAGCTTGGAAAAACACCTTTGTTTTACGCTTGTTAGGAAGGTCATATAGATATCGTGAAAGTAAATATTTAATTTATATATTCATTTTTCTAAAATTAGTTCTAAAATATAGATTTTGCTGTATAATAAAGCTTACCCTTGGTCAAATAAGTATATAAGCTACGATTAATTTGTAAAGCAAAATCCTTAAATTTCTAGTGCATTGTTTAAAGCAAGAAAGGTAAATTTGATTTTTGCATGAAATTTATCTTATGAATATCATTTAAAAAAATAAAGATATACTCTCTAATGAAGATGACACCATTCAAACAAAGAAACTTAGTTTGGTAGTAAGAACTCGTAGCTTTTTCATCAATTTTGGCATGATGAAGATTGCAAAATAATTTTAAATAAAACTTTATGAAAATATTTAAAAATATTAAAATAAAATTATTATAATTGAAAATTCAAATATTTGCATAAGTAATGTTTGTTTAAACACGTACTTTGATAATTATATCGTTATAGAGTTACTTTGATTAGAAATAAAATTATTAGATTTTGTGAAAGGTTTTTCATACAAATTATCAAAAATACATGCACTATTTATATGTTATGCTTTTTAACAAAGAAAAAGATTGTACTTCTATCATAAAAATCTTATTTTATTATTAAATAATATAAATTAATCAAAAGTTTGATATCAAAAATAAAAGCTTAGTATAATAAGTAGTTAGTTAGTTAAATAAATAAAAGTAAAATGCAAGAAATCGCTCTTCTTTTAGCAAAGAATAGCGTATAAATAGCTATATTTTTATATTTCCATAGGGACAATGGCTTTGACACTATAAGTTCTATCAATTTCATGACCTTTTTTTTGATTTTGGTGTCTTATTTCTGCAAGTAGCAATTAGCCAGAGCTTTCAATTCATAAATGCTTGATTCTTAGATGGTAATTGATAATTTGCTATCAAATATCTTTTTAGTTTAAAATCTTACTTATATTTAAATAGTTGCTAAGAATTGTATTAACTGTCATAGTTACTTTGCTCAATTAGACATTCTTCGTTTATAATTTGATAACATACACTTTCTTAGTGTAAATTAAATACACTTTTAATTATATTAAAATGGTAGTTTAAAAATTCCTAAAATTAACAAATCTAAAAATAGACACGATTTAGCTGATCATATTTTTACTATTTGCGAATTCTATTATAAAAAGCACAATGAAGCAGATTTGATGATCATTCCAAATTATAAGAATGTAAATAAAATATATTTTCTTAATTTATAAATTAAAACAAAAATAAATCAATTCATAAATAAAACTCACATTATAAATAAATAGGGCTTCCTGAGCATAGTTTAGATTATTATAGCATTTGTAGTTTTTGTAAAAGACGTTGGGACTAAGGAGCTATTCTTGGCTATTACTTTAGCATTTTTAGAAATAGCAACAAAATTGGGAAGGACTCAATTATTACAGCTCACTAGAGTAGATACTAAAGCGTTTGACGGAATAACAATCTCTCTTTGTGTTTTAGTGCATTTAGTTATTGCTATTATCAGAGTATTAAATTAGATTTTAAATATTATATAAGTATGATTAAGATTTTAAAATATTTAAAAACAGAGCATTTACTATGGTAAATTCTAATTGTTATCTGAAAGCAGCAAAGCAGAAAATCCATTTTAAGACTTTGGCCATCTTTTAATATTCATGCTGATTTCAATAGTTTTTTCATACTTTACCAACGAAGGCTTAAAAGGTCAGCTACATTTGCAAAAGAGAAATAGATACTAATCTGCAATTTTATGGATTCTATTGGTAATTAACAAACTAGTTATTGAATCAAAAGATATGGAATGGAACACTCAATCTTTGATTATTATTTATGGCATATTAGCTCTTTGTGAACTTATTAACATGGAAAGCCCTTAAATTAATCAGTTGATAGTTTCTTCTGATTAAAATATAATTATGGGTAATGTAGTTTTGAACTCATCGAATTTCTAAGGAGTAGAAGTGTACGACAAAGTATCTTTGAGCAACTTTATATAACATATCAGAAGAAACCAGGATAGCAAAAAGCTTATTTTTATGCTTTCGTAATATAAAAATTTTTACTTTAAATCTATATTTAATCTAAATAATTTATTAAATATAGCTTTAACTTCTCATTTATGTTTGTTGAGCTAATTTATGGACTTTTGTCTAACTCTCTCAGTCTAATCTCTGATTCTGCTCACATGCTTTTTGATTCAAGTGCACTTGCTATAGGTTTATATGCTTCTTTTATGTCTAAACTAAAACCTTCTCCAACATATTCCTATGGATTTGAAAGATTCTCAACTTTATCTGGATTCATTAATGGACTCTTTTTAATTGTTGTTGCATTTGATATTTTCACTGAATCAATAGAAAGAATATCTTCTCCTTAAAAAGTTTTGTTTGGCAAGATGATGGTTGTAAGTGTTATAGGTCTTATCATCAATTTAGTAGGATTATGCTTCTTCCATGAGCATGCTCACGCTCATGGTGGTGATGATGATGAAGGTGGTGGATGTTCTCATTCTCATTCTCACAAAAAAACATAAAATACAGCTAAAACTACTTCTTCTACTCTCCCTAATACTTAAAAACACACTTCAATAAGCCAACATACCCATAAGGAAGGAGGTTGCCATGATCATGAACATGAACATAGCCACGATCACCATGATCACAGCCACGAACATGATCACCATCACGATCATGATTGCCATGATCATGACCACTAACATGACCATGAACATGACCATCACCATCATGACCACGAACATGACCACCATCACGATCACGATCATGACGACCATCACCATGATCACGACCACAGTCACCATCACGATCACGATCATGATCATGATCATGAACACGATCATAGCCATGGACATAGTCATAGCCATGGAGAGGGTCATAACGAAAATTTAACAGGTAATTTTAAAATAAGGTTAAAAAACTTATTTATTTTTGAAAAATAGGTGTTTTTCTTCATATTTTAGCTGATGCTTTAGGTAGTGTTGGTGTTATCATATCATCTATTTTAATATATTACTATGAATGGTATATATCTGATCCAATTACATCATGTATAATATCTATATTTATCTTTATCAGTGTCTTTCCTTTACTAAAAGGCTCATTTACTACATTACTTCAAGGATATAATATAAAGAAATACCATGTTCAACTAGAAGAAATAATATAAAAAGTAAATTAAAAATGTTTTTAAAATTTAGTATTTAGATAGTTAATTAATTCTATTATAGTTAAGCGGTCATTAAGACATTGAGAGATACAGTGAAATTCATCTTTGGGCATACACATCAAGCAATCTTGTTTTTACAGTGAAAGTTCATATAAGAGACATAAGAAAAAGATTTAAAGTACTTAAGGAAGTTAAAAAAATAATAAAATCATATAAGAACATAAAGTACTAAACAATAGAAATAATTTGTGATAAGTAGGAAGAATTAAGTGAAATTAGCCACTTCTCATAATAAAATGTAGAATAAGGATTATTAAGCGAGCAAAGTAATAATATTAGAGAGAAATCTAATAGTTATCAAGATAACGAAGTAAATTCAGATGAAGTTTAATTAATTTGATAATAAAAATGATAAGTATAATATGTACTTTTAATCAAATAGTGTTAAGTATATTTTTTAATTTATTTTTTAACGTTTTAAATTAAATACTCTCTCTATTAATTTCAACAAAATATTTATTTGACTTTTTATTTTACAGGGTTTCAAATTTAATATTATTAACATTTCTTATCACTTCTTAATCAACTTTTGAAAAATAAAAGAATTCATTATTTAGAAAAAATCTGATTAATTTAACCCATATCGTTTGACTAACTAGATACTTCATATAAATTAATTATTATGCCTATTCCTTTAGATTCTCTAAATAAATAAATAAACTTTCATTTTTGAAGAAATTTTAATACTTTTAAAATAGTTATTTTGTTTAAATTTAAATTCATTAATTTTATTAATTACTTTTTATTATCAACAAAATAATATTTAAATCTAAAAATTATTTTAGTAAAAAGTAAATTATTAAAATAAATTGATGTTTTTTTTCATTTATTTTTAGGTTTTAATTGAAAATAGTAAATTGTTTTTATGTTTGAATTACATATTTATGAGCATATATACAAACAAACAAATAAATAAATACATTTTGTGTTAGAAATATCAAATAAATACTAGTGATCATTCAATTATCTTGTAAAATAAATAAAAATTAAGTAAATATTGGATTAAAAGGTATTTTCATTTTATAAACTGTATTTAATCAATAAATCATTCAATTATTCAATATATGGAAGGAATAAATATATCTTTTTCTGAGCTTTCTAAAAATTTAACTAAAACGGTCATCTCTATTTATTTAGAGGTTTTCCTATTTTCGTCCAAAACTTTTTTGATTTGTGAGCAGATTTCTATATTCTCGAACATTAGTATAAAGTCGTCATATTTTTCCTTGTTTTAAATTAGATTAAAATGTGTTAATCTTGGAAATAATTTTACTTTGCCATTATAGGTAATATTTTTTATCACTAACTCTAATTTTCTTGGATCTCCACGATCTATTTATGCTTCTACCTTTTTTAATCTTTCGTTTTTGTAAACTTTCACCTCACTCCTATTACTTTCGTTATACTCTACCAATATTAAATTTTGTTAGTCTTTTATATAGTAGAGCTACTTTACTTTTTTATCTTTCTCTACTAGTTCACAAGAATACATTTTTTTTTATTCTACTTTGTAAATATTCTTAATAATAAAATCATCATTTAATTTTTTATTTTACATATTTCATAAGTTTTGCCCTCTTCCCAATGTGGTATTTCGCTATTCAAGAAGCTCTTGTATGATAAATCTAAATTATTTTCAATTTCTTTAAGACCTGTGTTAGCAATTAAAATATATCTTAGCTTCCTAACAATAAAAAATAACATCAGGTCTCTTCTTGTTATATCTCTTTTAGTTGTAGGTTATCTAAATAGTAAATCAACACCTTTAATAATTATTATGATTAATGTAACAATTTCTTTGATGAATTAATTACTGTTTGGGCAGTTGTCTAATGGTAAAAAGCAGAAATAGTCTAATTATTTGGTTTACTTTAACAGATTTTATTCAATGAATTCAAACTCAACTTCATACAAATCAATGATGAAATCCCAAACTATTTGAGTTTTAATCAAGGCATTCATTTTTAGAATCTATAACCTATATGCATCATTAAATAAACATATTTAATCATTCGTTAAAAGAATATCATGAGAGTGGTTTACACAAGCAAATTCATAAATTAATTTCGATATAATAAAATAGTTATTTAGCCTAAAAGGAGGATCAATCTATAAAATCTAATAACATTAATTCAAAAAACAGTTAAAGTAAATATAAAAAAAGAAATATTTGATTACTTTCATTAAATTGACCTAAAAACTCTTCAGACTATCTAAGTTTTTTGGATTTTTATAGTTTATTTTATTTTTTCTTTAAGTTAACAAACCGCAATATTCTAAAATTTCATCACAAATGAATTTATTTTGCACAATACTATTTAAGAATTGCAAAGTTAACATGATTAAGTTATCATCTTTAGACTTTATGATAAATTTATTTTTTAGTTAGTTAATCAATATAATTATAAAATATATGAAAAATTACTCTTAAATATGATAAAATCAGGTCTCTAAAAGGGTTTATTTCATAATTTTAAGCAATAGCTTATTTTCTATCATCTTGTGATATATCTTCTTACTCTTGTTGTTTTTAAATACCAAGTTCTCTTATTGTGTTGTAGTAAATATCATATGGAGATTCACCAAGATAGTCTTCTTTTTGCTACTGATTTTGTGGGTCTTCTATTTGCATTTCTTCACTTGTTTGAACCAATTTTACTCCTAGTGCTCTAGTTAATCTTCTTATTTCTGATTCAAGACGTCCTTGTGAATCCCAGCCAAAGTAACTTCTAACATCTAGATAAGAATAAGTTTTCCGGGCGGTGTCGGAAACTAATTAAAATAAATAAGCTTTTTTTGGGGGGAGAATAAATACTTCTTCCAAAAAAAACGGACAGAAGCTAAACTGCTTTCTGAACAACTTTGTTTTGTCAAATGTAAAAAATTTTTTCTTTTAATTTTTTTTGGAAAGAGAAGTTTTAAATAGATTTATTTTTTTGAATAATCTCATACAAAATGAATCTTACCTGATTTTGAAGCTTGTTCAGGTTGTTTATCACCTTGCTGCTATTGTTATTTAGGTGACATTTATCCAACTGAATTGTTTTAGATTTATTGGTTTCTTTTTATTTAATCTATAAAAATTAATTCTGTCTACTTCTTAAGGAAATCATCATAATCATCCCAAAAATGTTTATAAGACCACTGTGCATTAAAATGCGCAGGTTCTTAAGCTGGATGTTAAATCCATTCTAAATGTTTTCTATTGATTTTTTCACCAAAAAGAGTTAATATGATTATTTCAAGTATTTCTTTATTTGATATGTGCTGCAGTATTATTGTGAGTATGTGAAGTGATAGATAAATGCTTAGCTTGCCCTATTTATAATTTAACAATATTGCACTATTACTTATTTTAATGTTCAAAAATTTAAGCTGAATTTTAAAAAATTTTCCTATCAAATTAAAATAGATAAAGAAAAATTTAATAAAATTCAAATTAAAGTCTTAGAATTTCTAAAAAATTTTGTCTAATTTTTGAATTTAATTTATAAGAATTTGTTAGCCAAATTATATTTGCTAAGCTATGAAATATCAAAAAAGAATAAGTTACTTTCTTTGTGGAGATAAAACTGTTAAAGATCGAAGGAATTAGAGCGTAGCTTATGAATGAGTTAATGGCTATCTATTATTTAGAATATTCAATTACAAAAAAATTAAGAGGAGTTTATTTGTATAAATTAGAATATTTTAAATTCTAAAATCAACCTTTTTCGCTTATTCATTACAGGAGTGAATAAGATCCTCCCAAAACAAAATCTAATCAATTTGATCACTCATTAGATCGCTTAGCTTTTGATAATTGCTGTAGTCTGCTTGATGAATTTGATTATCAATTTGTAACCATTAGCTTGCCATAAAGCAAGCATTGTTGACATAAAAAGTAACAAAAGGGAAACCTTAGAGATACTTTTCTAACTAGTCAGCCTTAACTTGAATAAATAATAAATTTGGTTAATTAGTTATTTAAAAGTTAGAAAACTTAATTTACTCTTCATTACACCAAGCACAATATTTTAAACAGATGTTCTAATCATAGTTTCTTTGTGGTTATAGAATCTAATCGTTTACCAAATTAATGGAAAGTTGCTATATTTCTATTAAAAATTGAAATCTTAAATTAGAAAAATTGCTCTCTGTAGGAAGTGAGACATATTTAAAGTATAATATTTTACACTATTGAAGAGTAGTTGCAAAGGTATTTAGTCTAATCTTTAGCTTAAGCTTTTCAAGAAATTTATATAATAATCAACAAAATCGTCATCATTGAAATCAAACTAAAAAGTGATTAAATCATTAATGATTTAATGCGAAAGAATATAATTCAATTGCATAGGCTTTTTCACATTTAAAATTAATAAGCAAATTTGTTAAATAACAACTGTTCTAATATCACGGCAATTTTATAATTTTTGAGTTATATGCAGAAGTTATTCTAAAAAGTTTGTTTCGCACATAAAGCTATTTTTAAAAAGCACATGTTTTCATTAAATTTTATGAAATAAGCAAAAAGCTAAATTACTCAAAAAAGTTATCATCATTTTTATCTCCCCATATAAACATAGAGACTATTAACTCAATGTCCTCAATAAAAACTTCTTTATATTTTTCATCATATTCGTTGAAAATTTCGACGATTTCATTAAATATTGAGCTATAAAAAAATAAAATATTTAAACGAATGCCCTTGAAGACTTTTAAATAGTTTTACTTTAAAGTTGGATAATTATATTCCATATCCTCTTTATGCTTAATCTAATATTTCGCTACATTTTTATCTTTAGTGTTTCCTGATTTTTTATTTGAGTTGCTTTTATTGTTAGACATTTGATGCTGCTAAAATACCCTAAAATGTTTACTTTATAATAACTACTTGTATTCGTTTATATGCTAACTAATTTTTGATTAAGATTTATATTATAAAAGACTAATTTTTGATTCTATTTAGTATATATAATAATAATATTTCCTTTTTGGCTTTATTAGGTGAAAAAAACTATGGTAAATTTTCTATTCATTTACCATATAACAATTTTAGATTACTTACTTCAACATAATTCAGTGTTGGTATTATTGACATTTATAGTAATCTCAACTTTAGATATATTTAGCTTTTTTCTTTCATTAAATGACACTAAAACATGTTAGAGTTGAAGTAAAAATACCTTCAATCAATTTTACTTAAATTTACAATTCATTTAAAAATAATGACATATTTTTTATATTTTCTCAAATTTTAAGTGTTTAATAGACCAATTAAAAATAACATTTCATTTTAATAAAAATTATTTATTATTTATTCTAAAGTAAACATTTTTATAATTATTTTCAGTTAAAAATTTAACTCACAATTATTTTTTGTTGTTGTTGAGGGATTTAGCTTTTTAATTATGAATAATTTGATAAGAATTTATATTTATGCTTCCAAAGTAAAGAATATTATTTAAATTGATTTGAATTATATTTAAATTATTTTTTATAAATAACAAGAATTAAAATAATTTCATCAGATTTTAAAGTATTGTAAAAAGTATCTTCGTATTGTATTTAAAATTAAAAATAATGCAGAGTTATAAACAAATAGATAAGAGGATGATAATGGATAATGCATGCTTGGATGGATGGATGAATAGAAAGATAAATAGATAGAAACATCTATGTTGAGTTAATAGAGATTTAAGTAAAATCATTTTATGATAATTTCCCCATCATTTAATTTGTAATTAAATTAAACGAGAGCCTTACTCACTCACTCAATCTATCAAAGTTGAATGCTTTCTTGGATAAGTTAGTCTTTATATTTTACTTAATAAATCTTATTTAATCTTACTTAAACATAGAATAATCAAAGAAAGATAGATGATACATTACTAACGAACGAGAATAAATATAGAAAGATTCATATTTTTAGTAAGATATCAGGTTTTTTAATCAAATTATTCTTCCATTTTCATTCAACTCCTTATTTAATTTAAAAATAAATCTTCAAATTCAATGGTGGTGATGTTGTTTTTAGTGAGCATCGACTGCAACGAGCAATCCGTTGGGTCTTTAAGTAACTTTAATGTTACCAATTACAAGGTCTTTTCCTGGGTTTGTTTTGGCGAATTCCTTGTATTTGAGACTCAAACTACCTAAACCTTCATCTACTTCCATATTATAAAGGAAGGATACACCTGCAGTGAGGAGGAAAATATTTCTAAAGTATCTCCAAGCAGTTCTCCAATGATTGAACTTGAAGTATTCGTAATCAACTTATGCAATAAAATTACTCTTTCTTCTTTCAAAAACCCATCTATCATTATTTTGATGATTTGCGAAATTTTAAGCAACTTCATTTGTAATATTTTAATAATCCATAGTATCTTTACTTTATTTTATTTAATGAATCAATGCATCGTGAGCATGAGAAGGGGCTCCAAAACCTTCACCATGAAGACCCTTTCTGATGACACCCTTGCCTTTAATGGGAAGACCACCTTTGTAACGACCCAAATGATCTACGTTGAATTTAGCACGTTCTTCAGCTAATAATCTTTACTTTTCAGCAGCATAAGTTCCAACTTTATGGGGTTATCTGATAGAGTTACCATCAACAGATCTTCTGCGCAAAAGTTCATCTTCAAGAGCAGAATCTTCAGTATATCTATCATAAGGAGATGGTTAATTCAAAAAATCATAAGCTCTTCTTTATTCTTCGACTGATAAAACTGCATAGGCTTCAGCTATTTCTTAGAATTTTCTGGCTGAAGGTTCGTGGGCTTCAGTAACAGTTGTATTAACATCTGGATGATACTTCATAGCAAGTTTTCTGTAAGAATCCTTAATTTATTCAGTAGTAGCCAAACGGTCTACTCCTAAAACTGCATAATAATCAAGCTTTTATGTAGCAAAGCCATAACTAATATTTCTGAATTACTATCTAAATAATCTATTGACAATCATCTTATCCCTTAAGATTTTTGATTGATTTTGCTTAATAATCTTATTGAATCAAAAATTTTATTTTATATTTAATATTGATTTTGCCTTTTCTTGTTTATTTGTGACTACAAAATCTATGAAATAAATAAATAACTAAATAAACCCTTATTTTCTTCTTTCTCTCTCTCCTCTTTGAATTGGTATAATACTTATCAAGCAAACAAGCACACACTAACTAAATCAAATATGAGTACTTTCTATTCATTTATTATGTAAAAAAATATTCTTTGTCTTTATTATATTGTCTGGATCTATCTATCTATCTATTTAATTATTTATCTAAATATCTTCTTTCACTTATTTTATATTTTTTTCTTATTTCATACTAATTTTTCTGCTTTTAATTTATTAAACATTTTTCATTTTTAAATTTCAATTAAGTATTAAAAATTATTTTCAAAAATAATATAAATATGTTATCAAATTTTCTATTTAAAACTGACAATTTCTAAAAACATTTATAAGTAGATCTTTAGTTTAAATATTATTTTTAAAAATATTTTAGTGTTTTTTTTGAAAAACTATTTGCTTTATTATTAAATTTCGCTAAATTGAAAAAATGTTTTAGATTTAAAATCACATTTTTTTTTAAATCAAACTCATTAAATTATTTAATTTTTAAATAAATTGAAAAATTTTTTTCAATTAATTACTTAAAAAATAATTAAATAATAAAGTATTCAATATTAAAGGAGATAAGGAATCTTTAAAATATATTAAAATTTAGTTTTGATTTAAATATAAAAGCGAGGTCTAATATACATATTTTAACAGGAGGTGTTTAAGAATTTATGGGATTTAGGTTTAAATTTAGAAATAATATTTTAAAAAGTAAAACAACATTTATATATATTATTTTAATTAATATTTTATTTTGAGGGGTGATAGGAATTAAATATTATTTAATTAGCATTTTTTTGTTAGGAAGCATTGCTTAAAATTTAATGAGTACTAATTTATATTTAGCTATCATAATATTTACAAATAAATTATTTGACTTTTCAATAATAATAATTATGACATATTCAAAAGTTTTTAATATATCAAAATTAAAAATAAATATTTCCACTTCATTTTAGATTTAGCTTAAACATAATTTTTTATAAAAGATAACTCTAAAAAATGTATATAATTTTATGTTTTTTAGATCAATAATTTTAAATTATATATCCTTTTAACCTAACTACCTATTACTATTACTGGAAAAAATTAGATACCCTTTTTTTAATTAGCATCAAATATTTTTTTTATTTTAAAAGTTATCAATTTAATAAATAGAAAAATGTCTAATAAATTATAAATAAATATTAGTTGATTTATTTAAAAAAAAAGAATTTAAATAAATTACAAAATTAATTGAAGAGAATAAAATCAGAATTTTTAATTATACGTATTATTTCAACACAGCTTTATACAAATTAGCTCATAATAATAAAGATCTAAAATGTAAAAATGTACTAAAGTTTTCTATTTTTAAGATATATTTTTAGATATAATTAATTACAATTATTTCTGTTAAGATATTCAAATTTTATTTTAAAAGGAAAACCGAATTCTCCAATGTAAAAATGAATCTAAAAGAAATTCTCCATTTAAAATATGATTTTACTAAAGATTTTACTATCAAAACGAAGATAATAATAATTATATTTTCTCTATTTCTACTATAAAATATATTTTTTTTATGATTTATTTTTAGTCTTTTACTTATTGTAAGATTAACAAACTAAAAAAAGACTATTTTTTTAATTTTTATCCAGAAAATTAGATTGTTTTTATTGTTATCTACATTAAAATTTTGTTAAGGTCAACTTTATTTTTAGTAATAAATAAATAATTTACAAAATATAAATTTTAGAAAAATAATTAAAAAAGTTTATAGCAAGGTTTTTATATAAATGGTTAGCTTAGTCGCTGAAAGAAGACATCTGAGCATAGTAGATCTGTTTCTTTAGGCTTATGGCTTTTATGTTTTATACCACAGTTTATTGGATATTCATACTAGCAATTTCTATAAGTATAGCTGTGCAATCTTCTTTATAATAGACAAGATTTTTGCACTCAAGAGAGTTTTTTCAAACCCTACTATTGAGTATTTGTTAGACTAAGTCTTTCATCTTGATATTCAGATTTTAAAAAAGAAATATTACAAGAGATTGTCTTTTAATAGCACTTTCATCTTAGCTTCATTCTTTTTAACTCTTTTAGAGTTCTTTTACTTTGAAAACACTCAAAAAATTTATTAATTGTACATCTGGGCATGTCTTTTTGGATTTTATCTTTTCTTCTACTAAGATTGGATTGGAGCCATTGATGCTATAGTCGTCTAGTACATGGTATTGAATATGTTCAGACTCTTTTACTTGCATTTTAGAATAAAAGAATCTTGCATTACTATTGCATGTGAAATAGGCTTTATGTACTTCTTCTATATGACAAGCTTTGATTAACCTGAAAATAAGTAAGGCATTAATTTTAAAGAAATAACAATAGGAATAATTTTGGCTATGTTCTTTGGAATAAGTCTTCCTTTCAATTTGAACAAAAGAGAGTACATTCTAAAGGACTAGATTTTCAAGGTTTTAGGTTAAACTTAAGCTATGTTTTGCTTCAATATCCTTTTCACTTTGAAGATGCTATTTTATGAATACTCATATAATGATAGAGTTCTTATAATATTATACATGCCAATATTTGCTTATAGAATTTATAGCTAAATAATATTCTTTGTCAGTGGTCCTTACATAACCACTTTAGAAATAGATTGTAACGCATACAATAAGGTTTATCGTCAGCTTAGTGGTTCAGTTTTATAATGTAAAGTTAAATTTTTACACTTCAGCTGCAATTGGGCATGCGATCAAGTTGATATTCTATAAAAAATTAACAAAAATGTTCTATTTACCTATGAATTACAACATGGAGCTATGGTTTCCCTTGTAAATTATGAACAACATGCAAAAAATGATGTAATATCTGTTGATACAAATAACTTATCTGTGCTTATTTTTGGTCTGTATATATACTCAACCAATAAGATATATAGTAATCTAAGATTCCACTTCGATCCTAAAAAGTTTAGAGAATATCCTGAGTACTAGTTTTACTATTATTTAATAAGATATCCCTTTGTTAGTTTCTATAGCAAGTAAATTAACTATGATGGCGAAGAAGTCGAAATGCATTTACCTCCTTTTGTACGTTAATACTAAAGAGAAATACAATAGCAAGTAAAAGTCATAGCTCTATATGAAAAAACAATCAAAAGTGTTTTCTTAATCAATTAAAGAAGATTCTAAATTTTTACAGACTTGCATGAATTATGAACTTAATAAAAATATGAAAATAATTTATATTTTTTTCAATATAGTACTTGTTTTAACTGTATATCAAATTTTATTCAAAATATATCTAAAAAAATGAGTTTATAATTTTCAAATCATCTAAAAATTATTTAATTTTATGTCAAATTAGTCAAACTCATTCTTTAATTCTATCAGATGCTAATTAACCAAAAGGCTTTAATTTTTTATCTAAAAGTCTTTAAATTTGTTTGATTGTAAAAATTAAATATTAAGTAAATTAATTATTACTTTAATATCAATAATCACTTAAATTTGCTTATTAATAGTTTTAAATATTTAATTAACTATAAAATGATTGATGATGAAGAATTAATTCAAAGAACATTTAACAGGTTTAGAATCGAGGAAATAGAGTTTGGAATTAACTGTTAACTAATGATTTAAAAGACGTCTGATTATGTAGCTTATGTAGCTAGTCTAGCTAAGAAAACTCCATATTATGAGTATCTACTTCTTTATATTTACAATCAATCTTGGGGATAAATGCCATTTATTATGAACAACTACTAAAAATTTGCTATTGTAAATAAATGCCCTTATATCTTAAAGCACTATGCCATTGGGATAATCAATACAATAGTAGGACTTGCTACTTAGTTTCACTAGGGTATTCTTTTATAAAAATATTTTGATATAAATTGATTAAATGTTTTAACTATAAATAGGCATCACTATATAAAAAGCTATACAAAATGGTTAAATGAATTCCAAGCAACTTTTAGAAAATCTGCAAATATATATGAAGGGAATTGAGTATCTATACAATAATAAGATCAATCATGATAATGTAAATTTGTAAAATATGCTTTTGATAAATGATTAAGCCCACTAGGAAAAGTGTGAACTAGCAGTCTTAGGTATTTTAAGTATTTTTAATATAGAAGAAAATGACCTTTATGTAACAAATAGGCCCAATGAGAATAATAGTTTAAAAAGAAAATATTTTTGAAATAAAATACAATGATTTTTAGTAACTGGGATGGGCACTCATATAACTCTTTTGTAAATATTCCGATGAAGAAATTGATAGTTACAAAAAATAGCACTTCAGAAAGAATTACAAAAATGACTTTATTCCTGATAATCTTTTGCTGATATTAAATAACTTGATAGAAAGGCAATTTACATCAGAAGAGGATTATTACAAAAATCATTACGAGAAAACCTGCGCCTAATTTTATAAAATTTGTAATTTAATTAAAACTTAGTTGAAAGGTCTATTAATTTAAATGATATAAAAAAGGTAACTCTGAGTCTATGCTCCTTTTTGCATAGCAAGTAATAGATAGCTACAGAGATTAATAAAATGGATTATATTAATTAAATTTAATAAAATTAGAAACCATAGAATAAGTTGTAAATATTAGTTTTCATTTTAATTTATTAATAATTTATTTATGTATTTTATAGAAATAACAGAAGAAGAAATAAATTTTTTAATAATAAAAATCATACTTATTGAGCAGCTGCTATTACAAATAAGAGGAGCTGATAAAGGCTGAAGAATTTGGAGAATAATAAAATTTTGAAGAGGCAAATTAAATTTATAGAAATTTGATAAATCTTAGCTAATAATAAGATTCTACACCTCTCTACTATCTTAGCTATAATTTAATTGAACAATGTGAGCAGTCTAATGAGATCATAGACAACTTATTGAAAGCTATAGAAATAAATCCAAAACATAGTTAAATGTATCATTGCTTAGGTTTGTAATATTTTAATAGAAAAGACTTAAGCAAGAGTATATTTTACATCTAGAAAAGCTTGCAACTAAATAATTTTAATGCAGATTGTTATCATACTTATGGGAAAATATTAGCGTAAAATAAAGATTTTAAAGCCTCAAAAGAGGCTCTCTTGAAAAGTACCTAAATAAATCCTGCTTATGGTGGTTATTTTGATATTGCCTACAATTACTTTCTTCAAACAAAATATCATAAAAGCATTAAGTATTTTAAAAAGGAAATATATGCCAACCAAACACCAATATCTTATTAAAATCTAGGTAAACTATATGAAATAATTAAAGATTATGAGAATTCTATATATTACTATTAAAAATACAATACTATATAAAAACAGAAGAAGTGCTCGTGCATTCATTAAGAAGACTTTGTATCTAAATAATTACAAAATTTAAAAGAAGAACTTTTTTGCTAACTCATTTTTGAGAAATCAACATGAAAATAAAATTTTCATTTATATATTAAATAAATTAAACTAGAAATAAATTATTTATTTATTTTCACCTTAATTAGATGTTTGTTGTTTACATAATTGCTTCATTATTTTCATTTCAAACTAATATTTCAAAATTATTTCTTTTTTTATTCTTTTGTGAAAAAATTTCAAAATTTAAGACAAAATATAAAAAAAAAATATAAATTTACAAAAAAGTAAATTAATTTTATTGATATTGCATTAAAATTATTTCAAACTTAGATAAAATTTAATATTTAAGAAGATTTGACTAAAATTTTATATATTTTCTGAATTATTATTTTCAATTCAATTCAATATTAAAAAAATATAAAGTTAATTTAATAATAAAAAAATATAAAATCAAATTAAT